>CM022879.1:27152902-27189376 GCA_012654025.1 Pachypsylla venusta | reverse complement strand
TATATATATATAATATCTCATATTTTACACTATCACTATGGAGAAAAATATAGCTTTGGAATTAGGAATTTTTAACTTTTTCCCAGTCACTAATTATTTAGATAATTCGAAAAATTTAGAAAAACTTTGCTTTATCAATTTTATAGAACATTATCACCTCACGAATCATAAATGTCAATGAATAAGCTATAAAATCTAATAAAGATATCAGTTTTTCCTTTCCCCCTCCCGGGGGGGGGGCAATGGGGAAAAGGTGTACTTTTTCAACGTTTACCTTTATTTATTCGCCAAGGGCAATTATTCTGCCAAAATTCACGTTTCTACCTACATCACGATTGCTCTATAATTTTGATGGGTGAGTCTGAGAGTCAACTAGTACCATAAAATCCATTTTTTGAACCTCTGTATCTCAGTGTCCGTTTAACTCCGGGAAACTTTCAAGTAGTCATTATGTGTCAGTAAGTAACCTCTGTTTCAAATTACAAAACAAGAGAGCGGAGTTATGAGGGGGGGGTAAATACATGGCGCATTGTTTCGTGTAATAAGGGTGTGAAGGCTGAACTGAGCTTTAAAGAAGAACGATGAAGTTATATGTCAGAACAGTTCACTACAGTGAACTTCGACTGTAAGAACTATTTCCTAACGTGAACGGTTCTTACCCATCTGTACTTCACACTGAAGAAGCACGTATCATCAATTACGGTGCTAACATAATTACTTTCAATTCAGTAGTTTCACTCTAAAGATAAAATTATTTTGTATCTTTGACGTAATTTGAAAATATTTTTCTATGTTTAAAAGATACCTGCTTCTTGCATGGTGTTTAAATGCGAATCTCGTCTAGAAAGGGTGTGCCAAAATCTGATAAAAAAATACTCGTATAAGCCACACTGAAAGGTCATTTGCAAATCAGATCTGCTTTCTGGTAAAAAATAAAATAACTTTTGCAAAATATTCAACATCAGTGAAAGTACTGTAAAATTTATTGCTCAGTCAGCAATTGGAAGCACTCCATCCTGAGAAACCAATTTATGACCGAAACCCTAAACAAATTACTATAATGTTCTATTCCTATAAAATCAATATCATTTTCATCTCAAGCTACCAAAGTCATCAACGTTTAGATTGTTTGGAACACATTGTTGTGGTATCCTTTGCCAGTTTAGCTGAGCAGGAATGTGGTTTAACGCATATCTTTCTAATTTGTTTTCCACAGATTTCAAATGTCTATGTGTCAAAATTGGTTAAAGAATCCAATAATTAAAGCGAGAAATGTTTGGAATTTTATTAAATCAAAAGAAGGTGTTGAAAGCTGTGGATTTTGCAGTCAAAGTGATTCTTTTCAAGAAGGGAATGTAAGGAAATCAAAAGATAATTATTTCACGATAGGCCGAGTATGTATCGTCCCCATTATAATATATTATGTTTGACATATAGCATGGCCTGTGCAGTGTGTTCGATAGTTCTGATCAATTGAATAGAATGTGTTTTTTTTTCCTTAAAAAAAAAAAATCTTGTAAATAGACAATTTTACAGCCTTACTTAGACCATATTTACACTGAAGCGAAGGAGTTGGAAAGAAATGGAAAGAACTACTGGAGAAACCTGACATAATACGGAGGTTTCCCCGAAAGCGGCAGTAGCGTCTACGACTTTTGACGGGTCACGACTTCTTGGCACAACATCTCCACAGAATAGGCTGTAAGGACTTCCCCATCTGTCCTCTAACAGTGAGGAACACTGTTCACCTGGCCGTTTGCCTTGCCTGACCGAACATGACAATTTAGCTGGGAAATATTGGGACGCAAGAAGGAAAATGACTTCACTGTCAAATCCGAGCATTTGAAGACAACAAAACTGAAGCGATGTTCGGCGAAGACGAGGCATAGACAAATTCGCTTCCTTGTCTCTTCTCTGTAAATTATTAACACATGGTTCAATGTGAACAGAAGTGACAAGGCGTGTGCCTTTGACTTTTCACATATGACATAGACAAAAGTCGCTTCCATGTCTCCTCTCTATAAATTATAAACATATGGTTCAGTGTGAACGGAGGTGACAAGGCGTGTGCCTTTGTCTCTTCACATATCACATAGACAAAAGTAGCTTCCATGTCTCTTCTGTAAATTATAAACACATGGTTCAGTGTGAACAGAAGTGACCAGGCGTGTGCCTTTGTCTCTTCACGTATGTATACATTGAAACATTTATTTACATATAATAGCCATTGTCTCCGCCTGATGCGATGTCTCTCCAGTGTGATCCGGATCGTAGATTTCTTTTATTCCGGTTTATTTTCAACATCGGGCATGGTCAGTACTTGGATGGGTGACCACTTGGGAACACCACGTATCGTTGGCTCATTTTTCCGGCCCAACCCTGGCTGGGTGAGGTCAATGTGGGTAGCTGGTTTCCAAGTTTCCAGGGAATGGAGGGTACAACCCCCTTCTTGAATGACCAATAGATGTTAAAGAGACGTTAAGCCAAATTAAAAAAAAATACTCTTTGTTGTGCTAGAGTAACTTGTCTTGTTGAGATTGAGAAATGTCACGAAAAATAAAACGAATGGAGGGCCATTTCAGAAAAAATGAATGTTCCATTTAGTTAGCTTAAAGCCACTATCAATTTGAGAGCGTTCTAATGTTTATTATGAAAGCGGTGTCATGTGTGACGGGTTCTATTATACAAAGCATTGCGTTAACGTAGCGCTTTGTCTGGAGTTGTCATTCTCACAAAGCGGCGTCAAGTGTAACGGGTTCTATTCGCTTTGTCTGGAGTAATTCTCTCAAAGCTGCGTCAAGTGTTACGGGTTCTATTATGCAAAGCCGTGCGTCAACGCAGCGCTTAGTCTGGTGTTTTTATTCTCACAAAGCAGCGTCAAGTGTGACGGGTTCTATTTTACAAAGCTCTGCGTCAACGCAGCGCTTGGTCTGGCGTCATCATTCTCATAAGGCCCTGTTTTTTCAGTTTCCACAAACATAGTAGTCAGTTTGTTCAAAATAAAATTATTATTTTTTATTCTAATCATTTCGCAAACAGTTTGCCTCTTTATTAAGTGTAATAACATAATCTAAATCTAAGAATGTAAGAAATAAAAAAAATGAAACAAAATTAATTATTATAAAATACTAGGAATTTAAAATTATCTTGCGTACCCAGTCTATTATGGGGAAAAATCAAGTTAAACTGAATTGAAATGAAAAATCTGCCAATATGGCAGATTTTTAATTTAAAATATTATATTTTAGTTTCGAGGAACGATTAATTGATACTTGCAATAGACATGAACTTTTATTTGGATTCCACGTATCTACATGGAAGCGTAAAACATCTCTGGAATTTTTTAATTATTATTTCAACAATAAACTTTGTAAGCAAACACGAAAAAATAACCACCCTTGAATTTTGAGGGTGTTTTTTTTTTTTTTAATACAAAAATAAATTTACAAATATCGCCTATCACTGACTTCGATTTTTATGACTTTATGTGTCGATTCGTAAAATCGACCTTTGAAAAAAAAAAAATTGATATTTATTTGTATACATGTTTGATCATTTTAATTTCAGCATAAATTTGAGATAACTGAAGTTCAAAAATCTCAATTAAACCGTTTAGTACATCTTCCAATCATCCATACTAATAATTACGAATGCATTTTACCACCAAACCATCGATTTCCGATGAGTAAATTCAGCAAAACATTTCATTATTTGACAAAAGATAATGTTGTGGATAAGAGAAAACAAGTAAGTCTCAATGAAAAAACAATTGCCTCGGTAAACGCTCACTTGGACGGGTTCAATCCCAAGCTGAGGCAGGATTTTTTCATCGTTCAGTTGAATATTTGACGACATAAAACTATGCTTTAATCTAACTTGGTGGTTACCTTCTACTCAGGTGTATATATATTTTTTTTTAAATAAGTAAATCACGATGATAAAACAAGTTAGTCGCAATGGTATTTTTGGGGTTCCATACCCACATACATCTCTCAAGTTAAAAACTTGATTTTGTATTTTTATTTTAACTACTTATTATAGTAACTACTTCTACTAGATTTTTGGAAGGTTCCCCATTTTTTCTACTCCTGGGACCAGTCCCGGGATTGTGATCGATTATTGAAATACACCGTATCATCAGATGCAAAGTCTGAAGTCAATAACTGAATTACTTTTGCATACAACGATAGGTTTCCTTTAATAGTAAAAATGTGTTTGCTAATCTGAGAGGAAAATTAAAATTTTAATGTTTTCCAAAACCCTACTTTTATACAATATTTAAATAGCTTAAAGTGATTTCTAATTCTGATTATTTTCAGCTCATTGAACCCTCTCAAATATCAGAAAGCATAGCCGAAAATGTTCACACCAAAGAATATGTGTATAAATTTTTCAATGGGAAAACTTCAGAGAAAGAACAAAAGATAACTGGATTTGAATGGAGTGAAGGGTTGGCTAGTCGAGTTAGGTATGAAACAGGTGAATGTTGTTTCCATTGTAGCTTTTTATGTTTACATTTTATAGATGACCGGCACGGCAGGTACCTAACCATGTCCAGGTCCACACTCGGCGAGTAAAATCATTTTACTAAAATACTAAAATCATTTTACTGTCTAAAATGACTGAATTACAAGAAATGTCTGCTTGCTAGCGGTTAAAATTACTTGTCCAATTTATAAGAAGTATCATGAGATGTTAGTGTAGTGGTAATGCATTGTGGCTTGTAAACGTGGGTCCAATTTTATTTTTTCACCTCCCTCATCTGGGAGGTGAAAAAAAAAAAAATATTCACAATTTATGAGTGATCATATAACAAACAATGATCATTGTAAGGTGCTGCTTAGCATGCCAATAGTTAGTCAAATTGGAGAGAGAGGTGTTACGAGATCACAAGCCGGTGATTGGTTATTGTGCAACCTCACTGGTAGGTTTCTCATTCCACCATCTTCTGTACAGACATTTTCGTACGAATAAATTTTATCTGGAATTAAATCCATTATTATTTTATTTTTTCTTTAGGTGGTACAATTTTGACTTCTCTCATTGCTCTGCAACGAGGATTAGCTAGTTCAACAGCAGGTGGTACTCACCATGCTTTTCCAGATCATGGGGCGGCCTTCTGTCTCATGAATGACTTGGCTCTAGCTGCTAAATATGTGATAAAAAATGATCTTGCCGAAAAAGTATTGATTGTAGATTTGGATGTTCACCAGGTTAGTTTGAAATCGGAGAAAAAAATAAATTACCTACCCGATGTAAGGCTCAATTAATATCCCTTATGTTATTTTAAAATTATCATTTTTTTTAAAGGTATCGATCGTACTTCGGGTATTTTTTTACTTTCCTTATCCTATAAAAAGGAAATTATTGTAAAGGGCTGAAATTTTCCATGTCGAGTTTTCAATGCCAAAACTCGTTTTGGGGTCCCCAGAGCCCAAACTCGAGTTTCAGCCATTGGTCCGTGTGTATCTGTCTGTCTGTGAACAAGATATCTCAAGAGCGACAAGTGCTAGAGACTTGAAATTTGGTATTGCTGTTAATGGCTGTCTTAAGCCATTAACAGCAAAATGAGGTTTTGGTGGAAATCGAATATACTCTTGGCGGTTTTATGACACTTTTGAACGGGTTTCGCATATCCTGCTTAAAATGAGAACGGTAATAGCTAGAACTTAAAATTTGGTGCCAATTCATATCCATTTCATATAAGAAATAGAAAAATACAACTTAGGTTGAAGTGTAATATATATATTTGTATTTCGCTCTGGGGACTTCAAAACGTGTTTTGCCATTGAAAACTCGACATCGAAAATTTTAGCCCATTACAATACTTTCTTCTTTTTTTTATAGATAAGGAAAGTCGTGTGATGTTTACACCAGATTTTTTTTCTTTTGCTTGCCTTTTTGATGAAATTTGATATGGACATTGATTATATTCATAGAATGATGGTCATTTTAAGTGAATGAGGTCTACAATGCACGGAACAACTGGTTACTAACATTTATTTCTAAGTTGTATTATAGATACAATTTGTTTTGTTTTGAAGTTGAGATTAATTCTATGGGTGGTATGCAGAGTCCTCACTATAGGGATCCCTGCAGTGTTTACTTCATGAAGTAAACACTGTAGGGACATGTGTCCATACAGCTAATTTTGGTGTGCAGAGACGATTGTTTGAAGGGCCTGCGAACTCATGTTCTCATAGTCCCGTAAATAAACTCGTTGGCGGCTATTATCTTCCTCCTCTCTGACAAGCATAAACTCTTCCAAATCCTGGATATAATCCAGATGACGTGCCATTACTACTTTGCCAAAAGTTTACTGATAAAAAGGTAATAAGTAAAACAAAAAGGCAGACAATAAATAATTCAGCCCGTCTAGCATTGTATTTATTTAAAAAAAAAAAAAAAAAAAATCACCGCAAATTTTTAACGGTATCGGTAACCATGTGACATGTGAGAAATGTGGAAGTAAAAAAGAATTGTCAAGGTCGAAGTATTCCCTACAGCAAGCTCGAGACCACCCTACAGGGAATCAGGTTTCTCCTGTAGAGTTCACTGTAGGGAACGAAAAATGTCTGCATACAAGCCTATGTTTCTATTACCTAATTCATAGAACACTTTGTAAAACTCACCTTTGTGTTTCTAGGGTGATGGCACTGCATTCATATTTAACAAAGACGATACAGTGTTTACATTCTCAATGCATTGTGGACGCAACTATCCATTTCGAAAACGCTGCAGTGATCTGGACGTAGCGTTAGATATTGGTACAGATGATGCCGGCTATCAAGCTGCTCTCAAAGAACATTTTCCCTATCTATTGTCATCATTCAAGCCAGATCTTATTATTTACGACGCCGGAGTAGATCCTCATAAAGATGACGAGTTGGGGAAACTCAATCTCACCGATCATGGTAAATATACTTTTATTAAGTTTTCTTGAAACTGTGGGTTGTGACCTGCTGGAGGTTGGTGACCCAAGGGAGTCGAAAGCTCTTGGGTTTTTTGGTCTTTCTACCTAAATATCTCCTCCCGATGAGGACGTATACACACTATGTCCCAGAATGACCGGTCAACTTTTGAACGGCTTAAATTTTTGGATAGGGAAGGTGCAATGGCCAATCGAATGGTTATAGTGAGATCCAAGTTCTAAAGTTTAATTTTATTACGTCCTGTAACTCCTGTATAACTGTTTATTTTAAACTTTTATGTAAAAGTTTCCTTATTGTGTTCTAAAAAAGTTTCTCATCTATCTAATCTCTAAACCATCAAAAGTGTACATTTTTATTTTCAGCAGTGTCGTAAGAAGACTTTTAAAACAAAAGTTCATATAAAAATGAGAACTAACTTTATTTTTCATTTTTTCAACAGCAAAAAATAATCAATGAAATTCCACACCATAACCATTCGATTGGCCATGTTCCCTTTTCTATCCCTAAAGCTTTTAATTAAAAAATTCCAAGCCGTTCAAAAGTTAAGGGGGGGGGGTGACCAGTTATTCTGGGTCATACTGTATATATGCAGTAAGACACCTGAAACACAGCCGAGGGATATCAAAATTTTTCAGGTAACCTGTTTCTGTCGTTTTCCCATCTGAATCTAGAAAGAAGAGAACAATTGATAGCAAGAGGAACACCGCTACTATAACAACTTCTAAAATAAGAATCCTGATAAAATAGATTGTAGAGCATCTAGAAATATTCATACAGGGTTTTTTCGATTTTGCGAACCACTTCTAGTCCGTTCATTAAGTGAACTGACTGGAATCGATATAGAAAACGTTCATCTCGGAAATTTTCTTTTTTCAAGTAGATTTTTTTTAATCTCATTTTTCGTGATTTGACTTTCTCATTTGGGAGATTATTTCAAATCTCAAATAAAAAAGTAAAATGACGAAAATTAAAATTAAAAATTCTCTCCTTCAAAAAAGAACATTTAGAGTCTCCAAGGACATTTAGAGTCTCCAAGGACATTTATATTAAGGCAAAAGTAAATCCAAAGTTTGCAATTATGGGTTAATAAATAAATCTACTTATAAAAATGTTGTATTATCTCTTTCAAAAGGTATCAAAATGGACTTCCGGCCCCTTAAAGAATATAGGCTGGAAGCGCAGGAAAGATAGAAAAATAAAATTTTATTATTTGTTTTCAAGTTATGACCGATTTTCCATATTGCAGAGAGTGTTATTATTGTTTTTTTGGCAAATAGGAAAAACCCCTTCCCCCAAAATCTGTAAACTGGAACCCAAGGAGAAGTGAAATTGTTAAAGTTTATCGTTGTGTACAAAAATTAACCACGATTTTAGCCCGAGAATGTATTAATCGCAACACAATACTTGTAACGATCATTTTATTACACTGAAATTCCACACATGTCTACGAACTTTGGTTCATCTGTCACTTGTATGTTGTGTTGCAGGTCTTTACATGCGAGATTATTATATTTTGGACACTGCCATATCTGCAGGTATTCCATGTGCAACTGTTACCGGCGGAGGTTACTGTTCAGATATATTCGAACTTGCCCGAAGACATACAATTATACATCGGGCTGCTACTCATGTTTATAAAGAACGTGGCTTATAATTAGTTTTTCCAAATTATAAAATGTATTGGAAAGAGAAACTTCTGAATCCAGCTGCCAGTTGGCCTTCTAGAAGGTGATCAACAATATTCTAGACAGAAAAATCCGGCAGCTTTTGTTTGTATATCACCGAAAGTGTTTTCATGTTGAAAGAGGGAATATTTTTCTGTCTCTTTACATCTATTTATTGTTCATTGGAGACGAGGTTATTACCCTCCATTTATTGGACACTTACAAACCAGCTAACCTAATTGGCCTAGCCTAGCCAAGGTTGGGCCGAAAATAGTCAGCATCACGTGAACCACCACTAAGTAAGACTTCAACGTGCCATAGACGCTGGCTAAAGAGGGAACTTAAGAAGCATTTACGCTACACAGTGAAAGTGTCCATGACAGTGCTCTCCGACGCTGTTCCGTGATCTTCACAGTGATTTGACATGAAAAATACTAGTTGAGCAAGGAGAAAACACTGACAGTTCTTATTAAAATCACTGTGAGAGCACTGTCACTGACGCTTTCACTGTATACTGTATAGTGTGGATGCTCTTTTATTCTAATCCATAAATTTATGTGTACCTGCTTGTGAATTCGGGCTCTTCTATATGAAAAGTAGGAGTCGAAGGTACGTTTCACGACTTCGCAGCACTGCTCTTATTACCAATTTAAATCTACCAATTAATTGTTTTTTAAGAGGAGAAGCATATTTTTCAATTATTGATTTATTCATTTTTACTATTTATAATTTATGGTAATGTGTCTATAACCAGAATTTATTGTTTTACAATTTACACAATAAATAAAGCAGCCTCCTAGTCCTAGTGGGTGTCACACTGGTCGAAACTTGGATACTCAGTTTAGAATCCTGGCGGAACCGAAACAGTTTGCGTGCACTCAGCCTCGTGGGAACTGAGTAGCTACTTAAGATGTGAGTAGCGACTAGAGCGACAAAAAAAAGTAACAAAAAATATAGGCCCTTGTAATGGTGTGATACCCAGAAAAGTAACTTGTGACAATGCAATATTATGCTTTAACACAAATAATAACATTAAAATAAAAATCTTACAATAAATAATATCAATAGTTTTAGAACTCTCGAGCCCAGTAGTTGGAGCCAGGCAGAGGTTTTGTAAATATTTTGCCATCTTTAATTTGGATCTGTTTTAAAACTTCTTGCGTTTATGATAGATGGCTTGCAAAGCGATATTCTCATTTGTTTTTTAAATCCATAAATTTCAGCAATCAACGACATCAAAGACCTATACCATATTATAGGTCTTTGGTAGTATAAAATTTTATATTCACCACTCCCCGGTCCCGGTTTTCACTCTTACGAGTATAAGTACCCTACATTCTTCCTTATGTTAATTGGAACTCCATATCTGTTTTTTCAGCAATATGCTATCACTGTCGAATTTCGTTCTGTTAGGACCAGTGCTTCCTTCTTCTCTTCGAAATCAAATAATTTCATAAAGTATGTATACGTTAAATTTCCATTGCTCTTAATTCTCTGATATGAGAATACAGACATGGTACTACATACAATATTATTTTACAATTACAGTCCATTTCGTGTACCTTATTTATATTAATTAACGTTAATTATATTTTTTATTTATTTATTTTTATTTGTACAATAAAAGTATTATTATTGAAGAAAAAATGTGGAATCTATAAATAACAAACTTCTTTTTACCAGTGAGTGGTAAGTGGCAATAATAATGATAAGTCTACAACATGTGGCTACCTACCAAAAGAAAAACTCACCCACAAGGAGCAGGACATCCTGTCGATATTCCAAATTGGTCAGTGACACATTCTTCACTAAGCAACATCTGATGAAGAGAGAGAAGCCATCACAATTTGAACCTTGTGGTGAAAATATTACGTGAAACACGTTTTGTTCGAATTTCCGAGATAAACAACCGCCCGAAAAATGCACAAGATTACAGAAGACCCTGAGCTATTATCAAACCAACCAAAATCAACATTAAGCTATCTCAAACAGACATGTACTCCAAATTCCAACTAATAAAATAAAAAACCGGGGTCTAGGCCTATTTAATTCAATCCCCACCCAAAAGTTTACATTATATAAAAAAATCGAAAAGATTTGCAAATTTAAGTCTATTTATTTCAAATCATCTAAATCTATATATATATATATATATTGATTATCAGTCAGTCAGTACGTCAGTATAACAACTGGGCTTTGCGTTTTATAAGAATTTATATAAAAATAAATAAAATAAAAATAGCATCTGATAAAACTCAAAAACGAATCAAATATTATGAACATCATAATAAATGAAAGTCCATTCCAAGTTTTATGGAAATCGGACAACGAGTTCGAAAGTGTTCTTGGTAAAAATCTGTGCACTCATCTCCATGAAAAAAAAACTTTCACTAGATACTATGGCTTTAAAATTCCAAGCCCCTAAAATTTCTGGTCCGCCTTTGTCTAATACTAGGTGTGTCCGTGGACAAAAACGGGCGAAGCCATCCGTTTCACCGCGAATTTTCGCGCACCACATAAACTTTAGCATATTGCTCCATTATTCCGTTAAAACAAGATTTTTTGAGAATACGGCACCTTTCTTGATTGCATCGTGCTTTTGAGTAGTAGGTCCTATTTAAAACGCAAAATAATCGGCCCAAAAATCGGAAACGATTCAAGATATCGTTCGGAAAATAGATATATGCTGTTTCGGCTAAACAATTAGTATTACCTAAATTTTAATTTGCCCGATCCCGGATTCGAACTTGTAACTCTAGAATGGTTTGTCAATATTTAGTAAATTATGTCCTAAATTAAGTATTGAGAAGCCACCTAAAACTTTTTCGCTATGAGTTGATATGTTGTCGCGACAAAATTTAAGATATCGGACCATGACTCTCTGAATTTGGTAAAAAATCGGAAAATCGGCCAAAAAATCGGAAACGGTTAAAGATATCGTTCTGAAAATAGATATATGCACCCTTGGGTTTATGCAGAATATGAAGAAAAAAATTTGGTAAAAATCGGTTGAGTAGTTTCGGAGGAGTAGGGTAACAAAAGTTTGCAGTTTGTAGGGAGTATAAGGCTACGCTTCGCTCCGCCCAATTATTTTGGGTGTTCGTTGGAGAATATCTTTTGGTGTCTGTTACATTTGACAAAATTTGTTCTAGGTTTCTCGGTAAATATTTTTGTCAACACTGTCTCTTTATTCCCGTTATAAAACTAGCATTTTATTACACCTCATGGTAGATTGATTATGTGTTGTGATAAGGTTCTCTGTTTGTTTATATTTACATTGCCTGAATCAGTCATGTTTTCCTTTGGACAGAGTGTCTGTCAATGTGTTGTCTACTTAATGAATTTAATTTATATTCCACATACGGAGTGCCACTACTTGATATCAGAACAAATAAATTCTGATGATTTGATCTTACCTTCAATGAGATCGTTGAATAATTCTAACACTGAGGGTGAGTACTGTTTGCAGCCCCTTCTTCTTTTATTTATCTACCTTTATGAGGTCAGAGTGGCCCCTTTTATAAAAAACTTTTCATAATGTAATTTTTTGCAATCTATTTATGACCGATAAATTTTCATGAGAAAAAGTAAAATATACTTGAGATTGTGATAAGTTACTTGAGGATGATGTCCTCGCGGGCTCAGTCCACCTGAGGTGATAATTATTTGCCTGATCTTTTTTCTGATCTCAAGGGCAATATGTCATCCTTACTTTGTCCACCATCAAACAAATTTTGGGGTTTTAAAAATCTGGTGTGAATATTACACGACTTTCCTTATCTAGGTATATAAAAAAAGTATTGTAATGGACTGAAATTTTCGATGTCGAGTTTTCAATACCAAAACACATTTTGAAATCCGCAGTGAAGTGTAATATATAATAACAACAATTATATATTACACTTTTTGATATATTACACTTCAACCTAATTTGTATTTTTCAATTTCTTATATGAAATTGATGTGATTGGCACCAAATTTAAAGTTCTAGCCATTATCATTCTCATTTTAAGCAGGATATGCGAAAACCGCTAAAAAGTGGCATAAAACCACCAACGGTATATTCGATTTCCACGTGCTGTTGAGATATATTGTTGACAGACAGACACACGGACCAATGGCTGAAACTTGAGCTTTGGGCTCTGAGACCCCAAAACGTGTTTTGGCATTGAAAACTCGACATCAAAAATGTCAGCCCATTGCAATACTTTCCTTTTAAGGAAAGTAAAAATGATAAAATAACGGTTTTCACTTCCTCTTTTCTTGTACTCCTTCACAATACCTAAGATCATGTTTTTTTTTAAATCTTTTTGGTGCGGGATTGGAGCTTGCGGATCTCGCAGATTGCAAATCCCGCACAAAACGCGCGGATCCCGCAAATATTGGGATCCCGCATTTGCGGGATTGGAAGCCCTAATAGATATACATAACAGAGTACATATAGGGGAAAAAAATCAGGCCCCCCAAAATATTTTTCTAGATCCGCCAGTGTCTAGGTTTAGCCATCGTGGAGCTACGTTGATTATGATTCAGTCAGTATACCAACTGGGCTTTGCGTTTTATAAGTATAGACAATGTGAATAATAGAACTTCTAAAGAAATTTCTATTAAAAGAGGGGAAAATATTGGAACATTTTCAAGATCAAATGAAATTCTAGGAGAATTTTTCATTCTCTATTACCCAAAAAAAGTTAACTTTTTTTACAGTAAACCAAAATAATTTTTATTTTAGTATGTGGCGGCTTTTTTAATCATTTTCGACAATTTGGATGATTCAATATTTATGTAAATTAAAAATTTAATTTATTTATATCTGAATATGCAAAAGTGGGAGTCTGGTTCCTCTTTGACTTGAGAAATAGTTAAAGAGAAATGAGAAATAAAGAAAATAAAATTAGTGAACTCAATTGAAAAAAAACAGGCCTATGGTAAAGATGGCTTTTAATATTTTTTCTTCTTCTTTGAACCTCAGACCCAGAGGGAGATTTGAACCCCTTTCTGTACACATTGAAATAACCTACTTTTTTTTAAAAAAAAGAATAAAATTTTCAGATCCGAGGTCCAATGGTGAACATAGAATGAATAATCGACTTGAAGTTCCAGACAACCTAATAGCCCATTGTAACGCCAAAATGGAAGAGTTTACAAAAGTCTTAAAAATGCGTTACAATCCAGATTTCATTAACTGTAGCATCGACTATTTCCATCATCCAGAAACACATCTTGCGACACCCAACTACCGAATTAATATTGCGTGTGATTTATTTTGTCCAATGAAAGTTACTGACGTAAGTAGGTAAACAAATTTCATTTTAAGTCTATCGCCCTTTTCTCAACTCATAAATTTAGATTGACTAAACCAAAAAATATCTTTGAAATTTTTCGGTTGGGGAGATTGGGTTTCGGAAGGATTTTACAGATTGATTTCACAAGCCATAAGTTTTATAGTTGATTCTCTTTTTATTAACAATAGCTGAATCTCTTATTTGAGAAACAAACTATCACACGTGACGAGACGGGGGTTTTGCCCTTCATTCGCTGGAAGCCTACAAACCAACTACCCACACTTACTCAGACTGAGTTGGATTGTTTAACTTCAGTGATTTAACAGGGGAACTGGTGTATTCAACGTGCCATTGACACTTGATTAAAAGACACACTAAGTCATTGCGCAAATTTTTTACTAAAATAAATGATATATTCAAACTAGTGATGCAAAGATAGAACCACCCAAGTCAGGCTGATTGAGGTCAATGTGGGTGGCTGGTTTGTAAGCTTCCAGCGAATGGAGGGTAAAACACCCGTCTCAAATGACCAATAGATGTTAAAGAGAAGTTAAGCAAAAATAATAATAATAATAATACACTGACCTACTATTTTTCTCTGTCCATTCGTTTATATACCGAAGACAAAACGAAAAACGATTTCTGAAAATAAAAATACTCGTACATTTTCCAAAAAATTGTGAACCATTTTTTTCCTCAACTAACTGATTCAGTTACTCTTTAGGGTTACATTTTTTGGACTCTCACATTTATCATATATTTTTTCCTCAAATAACTGATTCAGTTACTCTTAGGGTTACATTTTTTGGACTCTCACATTTATCATATATTTTTTCCTCAAATAACTGATTCATTTACACTTTAGGGTTACATTTTTTGGACTCTCACATTTCTCGTATATTTTTTCCTCAAACAACTGATTCAGTTACTCTTTAGGGTACATTTTTTGGACTCTATCATTTATCATATATTTCTTCCTTAAATAACTGATTCATTTACACTTTAGGGTTACATTTTTTGGACTCCCACATTTATCATATATTTTTTCCTTTTCACAGAGAGTGTCTGCTATTGATGTCGTATTGAAGCCATTGTTACGTCCTCCCTACAGACTATCTATAAATGTAAGTTAAAAAATATATTATAGTTTTTTTGTTTTTTTAAAAAAAAGTTATGCCCCGGAACCGCTTTCGCATTACTTCAGGGTAAAAAAAAAAATATATTATACTAAAATTGACAATACATATTCAGAAACATTTCTGTTACCCTACTCTTATTATAAATGCGAAAAAGTGCTTTCTTTGGTTTGTGATTTCATTCAGCAACAAGTCGACATGATTTGTTGCATGTGGCTAGTGGCCGCACAGGAGGCGCCTGCCTATGAGACACCTGGCAAAAGTCTATGTCAATGACGCACTTCTAGTTAAAAATAAAAGAAAGGTACTTTCTCCTTTTTGTATGTTGAGACTTTCAAATAGCCTATTATTAACAATGCTCAATTTCTATTTTTAGGCTAGGGGATCTATTTCGGCCGAATTTGACGAGCCCAGACTAGAAATAGAAGAAATGAAACGACAATATGCCACTGAACTAGAGTATGCACTTGAATACAACTATCCGCAAGGACCTTTGGAAGCTAAAATGAAAGAAGCATTAGTTGAAGCATTTGATCCTGATATCTGTCAAGTGACGAACGAATCGTTTAAGTATGGCGAACCTGATAATGCGGAGACACATTTCCACGTGGCTGTCATTTCGCACAAGTTTGAGCAAAAGAGTTTATCAGAGGTACCTAGTCTACACAATATCGGTGATGCATTCAAAGAACCGAACAAGAATCATGTCGACAAAAATTGTCATCTATTTACACTTATAAAACAGAAAGTTCTTTTTTATACTGACTCACTCACTTTCTGGAACTGTGATAGCATGCATTCCGAGTCATCTTGTCATCATTCCGAGTCAACAAATGGTCTGGTTGCTGGTTGGTATACTCACTGAGGGCGGTTGTCCTTTTGAAGCGACTGCGTCTGACTTTTAAGGTTATTCTATACTACGAGCGGTAACGCTTAATAAAGTGAACGAGGTTCAATTCTACAATGTGGGTATGAAAATAAGGAATTTAAACGGAAGTGAGTTATCACTAATATCGGCGCCAGGGGCGTACACAAGGGGGGACTGGCCGGCTATAGCCCCCCCCCCCGAATTTTTTTTCGGGATAAGACATCAAATGTGAAACGCGAGTGCGGCGAGTGTATATCATCTAACCCTGTGCTTACATAACAAAGTGCAAAGTTAGGGCGATTTAACTTTTTTTCTACATATTTTTTTTTTCTCGTTTTTTTACCTTCCTTATCCTATAAAAAGGAAAGTGGGCTGAAATTTTCGATGTCGAGTTTTCAATGCCAAAACACGTTTTGGGGTCCCTAGAGCCCGAATCTCGAGTTTCAGCCATTGGTCCGAGTGTGTGTCTGTCTGTGGACAAGATATCTCAAGAACGGCAAGTGTTGAAATTTGGTATGTACGTTAGTTTTATGCCATGAACGGCAAAATGAGCTTTTGGTGGTAATTGAATATACTTTTGGCGGTTTTATGCCGCTTTTTAACGTTTTCCCATATCCTGCTTAAAATGAGAACGGCAATAGCTAGAACTTTAAACTTGATGCCTATTTTGAAAAATTCAACTTAGGTTGAAGTTTAATATATTCCCAAGTAAGACAGGATCCCATAAACTTACAGAGGTTTTCTTAGAGCTCTTGGCGATTTCCTCTATAAAAAAAATGCATTCGTTCTCTTACCTCCTGGGTGATGAGGAAAAACAGAAGAAATCCAAACAAGAAATTCAAACTTCTTAAAGAAGACAAATACTGAAAGAGTTAAGAAAAAACCTATATCTTGGGCGCGATAGAGTACATCACCCAATAGGCAGAGACTTATCCGCCCCAGATGCCGGACTTATAGGGCTTTGCTACGCCTTTTATATCTAGAAACATTTTATTATCGTTGGGGGGGGGCGCATTTCGAAATCTCGCCCCTGGCACCTAACACAGCGGTCCTGCTTTGTAAACTGTCTTTGTAAAACCCTATATTTACACATTGTTTACATTATCTCCCTGTGAAACTAAATGGGTTCATTGCCACGATGCTGTTATGGTATACATTTTGCCCCCCGCCCCCGAAAAAATCTTGTGTACGCACCTGATCGGCGCGTTTAATGGTCAAATACAAAAATTGGCCGGAAATGGAACGAAACCTTTACCGGACACCTCAAACCCATCGCCGGACTAATTGTCAGACATCATTCGGAGAGTTTATAAAAAAAATCGTCTCATTTTCGTCAGGATGCCACATTTTCTTGCAGGGCGGTTATTTTATTTTCCTTTTACCTTCTCTGGAAATCAGTGCGAGAGCATCACCCATTCGCAGTGTGCCGCTCTCGATAAGGATTGTGGTGAAACCCACGGGCTTATTATTAGTATTAATTAACAGAGAATTTTAGCTAAAACTAATAAATTTCATTCAAAGAGCGAGGTTAATTATTCCTAAGGATTTCTCTTCCACCCAAACTTTTGAAATATCTACCTAAATTGTTCTGTAATTTTAAGGGTGAGGGAATAGTAATAATTCAAATAGTTACTGTTTTGGGTATATGTTTTCTTGTCTGAATTTTAAAACTTGATCGTTGACACGATTTCTCAGGTCTGTTAACCTTAGTCCCCGGCAGTGCCTCTTATAGTTTCAATTTCGTGTTGTGTTTCCAGCGCAAAGAAATGGTCAAATATGTTCTCAGATATTTTTTACCAAAACTTCAATCCTGCAAAATTTTGGTAAGATTTTCTTGAATTATCTAACCCTAGATCCAATATTAATGTTATTTTTTTCAAACATATTTTAGTTTGGTTTGCCAAAATTACGATTTACCACTCTAAAATAATTGAGGGCTCGTTTGTAAAAAGGGCAAACGCGGGCCTTAGCCCTTTTTGAGGACATTGTTTTTTTTAATTGAACACACTAAAAATTAGTATAATAACTTAATCATTTACGAAGTTACACCCCTATTCTAACAAATTGATGTTTGTGCTGTGACATTGTGAAAAGTTCCCGGGTTCGTGATTAACTGATTATTGCATACATTATTACATACTTTGTTTTCGTATAAAAATTCATTATCTTTCTTTTTTATTCTATAGTTTATTTGATTAAAATGTCTCATTTCGATAATCATATTTGCTGATATAAACTTTGACCGCGGTGTTCTCGCAATACGATATATCGAAATGGCCCTTTCTCCAGATCGCCCCTCAATTTATCTTCTTGTCTCCAGTACTGAAATGATATTTTTTCTTAAAATTGCAAACATGTTCTATTAGTCAAATTGAAGGGGTGGTATGAAAATGCAAAAAAATGCAACTTGTAAAAGCAATGCTTTCCAGCGGTAGGATACCCCCCAAGAATCTCTTGCAAATTTTAAAACCCAATTTATGTTTATATAACAACATGAGCGCCCATTTTTAGCACAATATGTCCTTTTTAGTAAATATTTTTAAGGAAATCTTGGTTTTTTTTAAAATACCTAATCTGATTTCAGTCATTTTCATGATTTTCCATAAAAGTTAAAAAACACACGGACTTTTAACAGATTATTTTTTTGTTTTTTTTATGAACTCTCGTAGTATTTTTGATTTTAAATCATGAGGCCTTCCATATTTCCGTCCCTGATATTTCATTTAAATCCAATTTTCAGTTCAGGAAAGGTTGCAAAAATGACATAACTTTGGGGACTCGATTTTCCATTAAAAAGTGCTTTTGCATTTTTTTTTAGACATCCTATTGGTTATTTTAAATACACTAAGGTTATTTATAAAATAAACCATACGCCTTATTTTTTACTAATAAAACATGTGGTTTCTTTGACATCCTGTAGATATAATTATTTTAATTTCAGACCGATGTTCCGGAAACTATCATCGATTCTATGCCACAATCCCATAAGTGGACAAAAAAGGAAAATTTAAATACATCTATTGAAGCTGAGTGTTGGCCGATTTAAACATACACCCTGTTAACCACAGACCATAGAAATCCAGGCATTTTAAAAAGTGACATCTTACTAGAATAGATATTTTATTGAGACTTGAGACACTCATAATATATTTTTTTAAAAATCAAAAGCAGAATATGTAAATATATTGAATAATAAACAGACTTTCAGCAAACATAACTAAAAATTAATTATGTAACTCAGAAAAGGAAGATATTGCGACCTGAAGAAGATTTGTTTGTTTAGGAAATCGTCTTTTCGTTATCACTGTTTTTCCGCGAAATTTTTGAAAATGTAATTTTTTTCTGTAGAAATATTGTATACTTCTTGACTGAATTTTCTGATTACTGATTAGATCCAACCCTCCTTTAGAGGAATAAATTCATGTTATTTGATTAAATATTATTGTATTTATTGTTTCTGTAACCTATTTTTTTTACTCCAAGGCATACATTCTAAAGAAACGATTTGTTCCTGCTATCAAAATAAATTGAGATTTTAAAGATAGTTTTAAGTTATACCTACTAATCTATTAGTAGTCTTACCTTGTAAGTGAAATTCGTGGATGTTCTTTAGCTCTTATGAGATAATTGATAATCAGTAATTGTTGCGTGTTCTATTTTTAATAATGCCACACTCCTGACAAAGACTGCAGTTCTTCATACTCTTAAAGAGATGTATGAATAGAAGAAGATCAAACAAACAACACTATTGCCCTAAATGTTTATATTTATAACATTAATGTTCCTCTCTGTGGCAAACTTTTTGAAATTATAACTAACAAAGAGTATATTATCAGCAATTATTCCTTAGGAACACCTTGTTTACTCTACAGATCTTTACAGCACTTGATTACAGATTCAGAGTTTTTATTTACCACCCCAAAAATGTTCTACTTATAAACCACAACGCCCAGTTGGTATACCGATTCATTGATTCACTGACTCATAACTAAACTCTTTTTTTCTTAACGTCTCTTTAACATCTATTGGTCATTTGAGACGGCTTATTACTCTCCATTCGCTGGAAATCAATTACCCACATTGACTTCACCCACCTGGGTTGGCCCGGAAAATGCCATCTACCTGGTCATCCACTAAGAAAAACCTCGCTGGAAATTGCTTAACTTCAACGGGTGCCATAGACGCTGGTGACTAACTCAAACATGGATTTTTGTTACATTGTAGGAATGAAAAAATCGAAAGTTCAAGCTTTCACAGGATAAACATTAGGAGACATTCAAAAATGACAGGAAATTACCCCCCCAAAACTATACGTAAAAAGCTTCAGGACAAATTTTAAATCCACTCTATCTTGGTTTGTATACGAGCAACAGAATTATAATCCTACAGCAATTTGCCATTGACGAATACAAAGTTGCAAGCATCAACTAGTTTATCTAAAAATTCCATGTTATCTATCCTCAATTTTGTAATCTATTACTATTTTCAGTAGAAATTCAACAATATCACCACGAATTTAAGATGAGCGACTCAGATATTTTGAGTGAATATTTCAAGAAATCAAGTACTGATAACTTCTTTGATCAGATTTCTTGTGAAACTAGTAACAGTTATGATTCAGTAAATAATGAAGCCAGTAGGAGATCGTGTGCCTGGATACCCTCAGGTGAGAAAATAATTTTATTTTATTCTAATACCTGCACTAGACTAATCTGATTAGGATTAATCTTGCAATTATTACACATATTATAAATCTGGTTGAGGAAGTATATTATTATATTTAGTCCCTTTTTCCGTTGGGGATTTCATTAAATTGTTATTATCACAGAAGGGAATGAAAAAATGTTCATTAGGGTTCATTCGTAGTTTTTGATTGGGAATTTTGAAATTTATTTGTGATAAGATGTAGGCACTATTTATAGAGTTCGAAATCATGTTTTGAAGGAATTTTATTTGATTATTTGAAAATCAGGCTTCAAGTGAGTCGAAAGAATATTTTTTATTAGGGATTCATCACTAATATTCTCTGGGCATTTTGGATAAAACCCATTTATTTTTTGTAAAAGATATCTAACAAATCGGTCGTGAACCCGTTCAATTGTACTGGTGTCTTGCGTGATTTTAGAGCTCCATACAACTAAACTATATTCAATTTTGGATAGCATTAAGGACTTATATAACTATCTATGTCTGTGATAGGCTGACAATATCTTATGATCATACCTAATTCTTTGTATGCCTTTTTCCGTTGTATTCTTGATGTGATGTCCCCATGTGAGATTATTATTAAAATGTATACCTAAGTCAGTGATGGAGTCTACTTCTTGTGTTAGTTTGTTATTTATTGTATGTCACCTACTCCGATTTGTTGTCCTTTGAGTAAAATCCAGCCTATTCAGAACTTGATGGAATGAGGAACGCTCCAGTGGGGTTGCAGATTAACTTATAAGCAGCTTGTGATCTCGGGACACCTCTCTCTGACTTGACTGCCTGTCGGGATGCTAAGCAGTCTCTTATATTTGTCCTTGTTTGTGTTATGATAACTCATAACTTGTAAACATTAATTTTAATCCTTCACCACTCATACGAAGTCTCTTTGAACTTCTTTGTTGGGTCTTCTGATGAGTGTTGGAAGATGTCAAGATCTTTATTCATGATCTCTACTATAATAGTCACCTCAATTTTGCATTCTTGTAGATAGTTATCTCAAATTCCATTTTCAGAACTAACAAGAAAGCTTCTAATTCAAGTAGCAACCAAAGTAAATAGCCCAATACACGTTTCTGAAGATATCATCAGGCTAACTAAACCAAAACTTGTTTTACAAGCCAGCTCGCTTGAAGATCATGTTGCCAAGTATATCCAAAAGGAAGATAGGGTGCCTGGACTAACAATGAAAGATGTAACATTGGATGATCGAGGTAAATCTGTAGGAGAGATAATTCTCAAACTGGAATATATCTTCAACCTGGAGAAAGTTTGGAGGGCGGTACTGTTGGGATGCAAATTTGATCGGCGGCAGTGGATCAATCCTAATAATTGAGCATTCGCTACACAGAGGGTGTATCCGTTCTAGGATACGAAGTATTAAAAATTTCCCTTATAGAACGAGAGAAAATTGATTTTTTTTTTTTAGCGTGACATTTGCCATATGAACGATTCCTATCCTTAAGTTAAAATGGGTTTTTACGGCCATGTCTCGTTTAGGAAATCTAAAACTGCAACAAATGTAGGAAGGTCGGCGGTGAAAAGAACTTTTTTTAGATCCCCTGGCCTGGATTTTCTCATTTTAATCTCAACAGTAAGGACACCTCCAGATTAATTTTTAAAATGTGGGGGAACCACTTTTTATTCTTGTTATGATGGATTCTGGTTTTTATTATTTGTCGATATTTAGCTCTTTTTCCTTTGGGATATAGTCGTGCGACAATCGGATGCACTCATGTTACGGAGCAAACCGTAACATAAAATTATGGTCGAGGGAAGGCTCGATGCCGACGAAGAGGGTAAACTCTGAGGAAGCGTTGAGACCATCTTATACCCAGATGTGGTGGATTATTATAGTTATTCCTGGGAACAGACCACACCACATCAAAACCGATCCCACGATAGCCTGGGAATCGATGAGCTTGGTTATAACAATAGCTTCGCGTGTACCTCGATCAGCAAAAAGGCCAATGACTGACCAAACTAGGGGTCTCCTTCAGCAAGACACCAGGAGTAGAATCTACTACGGTGATAACGGCTACGCCTCGTCTGCGCATCAGACGTGGCTTGAAGATGCCTACCTAAAGTAGATTATCAACCACTGCCCATTAAAGTGGAGAGGGGGAACTCTTAGGTATGAGAGCTTCTGGTCAGTCAGTGTTCGGGGAGTCTTAAGAAAATAGTGAAAGGAAGTCCATGTACCCAGCGCATTGCGTTTTGGGCCAATAATACGTCGTAAATTATAACTTCATCAATTAAATAGATCGATATTAATTTATTAAATAATGTTTATGTTACGGTTTGCTCCGTAACACTCGTACATACATTGTAGAATGTAGGCTTACTGACAGGTTATCATTGTGAGCTATCGGATACAGACCCTAGAATATAAAGATAAAAATTTAGAGAAAGTAATAAATAGATCATGGTTATGGACCTTATTTCGAAAATCACATGACTTGTGGCCGATCCTTCGGTTCTCTGGCGACCAGTTTGTTGGTGGTCAGGCTTTCGATTGATGAGCGTGTTGTGCGCACTTGTTTAGTTTATGGCTGATTCATCGGCTACTTGGGGGCCGTTGAATCGGCCATTGGTTATATATATTAATTAATTCACTCTGCATCTATTGTAATGGTTGTGTTGAGGGATGGATGTGTGCCTAGTGGGACGCAGAATCACTTTTTGTCTAATAAGGTAGGCGTGTGTGTGTCTCATGATTCGCCAACTGTAGGCTTAGGAAAAGTACTCCTGTATAAGCATTTTTATTATTAATAAATAATATATATATTATTATTAAGTTGATACAAGTATTTGGCGGAATAGAGTGTGGTTCCAGTTTTGGCATACTTTCATTCATTGAGATTTGAATAAAAACAATAATGTGCTTGGCTTCTCATCGTGCTCTTTTTGGAAATGAAAAATTAATTCTCCCTATCTTCAGTCAAACGCCATGGTAGGCCGTCTTATCAACGTCACGTCGGTTTATCAGTGAATTGAAAAAAGAAAATGTGAAAAAAAATAGCTAACCTGGACAATATAATATCTCTCAATCCTTACTCTCTTATATCGACGATCCTTTTACCACCCGTACTGCAAACGAGGGTTCGAAAATGCAAATATTTTATTTCTAAAATTTAAATAAAAAATAATCAAAATATTAATACAGGAATATGACTGACGTTCCAAATCAGGCGCAACCTTGACAAAAGTAATGCTGCTGGAGATCTCTTTCCTTACGCTCTCATTTCCAAATCAGGCCCAACTTTGACAAAAGTAATGCTGCTGGAAAAGTACTCTTGTATAAGCATTTATGGATAGCTCTTACCTTACTCTCTCATTTCCAAATCAGGCCCAACTTTGACAAAAGTAATGCTGCAGGATAGCTCTTTCTTTAAACTCTTTATTCAAATGTTTACCCATAACAACGTAAACACTTTTTTGTTGTTGTTGATTTCTAGGTCTTCGTGAGTTAATTCAAGCTGAAAGCTATCTGGCTGCCATTGAGTTGACAGAACATCTGCTTGCCGTGTACAAAGTTGACTCTGGTAAACATACTCTTACATCGGTACAACTTTGGTTTACTCGGATTGCTTTACTTGTCAAATCTAATTTCTTTCAAGAAGCCTATGAGGAGTCTAAACCTTGGTGGAACTTTGATACCCCAGATCTTTATTTACAGTACTATCCAACTTTGTACGGTGGTCGAATTGGTAAGTCACAAGTTCATTGTCTATTGCACAATGATTAAGCCGACATTATTATTTTTTTTTATTTTTCTTTTAAAAAAACGGGTGCGTGTACTTATGTACGAAGTTATACTTCTTTTTAAAAATAAATTTAATAATAATATTTCAAAAAACATACTACCCCACCCGGGAGTGAACTCAGAACCTACCAACTAAGAAACAGAGGCCTTGCCACTGAGCCACAAAGTTCTATGGATATAGAACGAGAAAATACAATATTTAAATTTAACTCTCATCATTTTTTCATAACTAACTCCATCTTCATCATTTTCTCATAACTAACTTCATCTGTGTTAATTTTGTGTTACACTGATGCGGTGATGATTTTTTGTTACAGGTGCGCGGGCATCTTAAAATTTCACTTTCATCATTTTTTCATAACGCGCCTAAAGAAGTATAACTTCAAAAAAACACATGTATGTGCTTATTTTCTTCTTCTGGGGGTTGCTGCAGTAACGTATTACCTGATTACAAGCTATCGTTGTCACTTGCCACTCAAAACACAATTTATTTATGAGGCTTTCTGTTTGCGTAGATTCATGCCTCAGTCCAGAAAATAATTCAAAGGTAGAAAAGGAGAAAATAGAAGTATTTTTTGAAATAATATTTTGTTATTTTTTTTATTTTTGAAATATGGTATTTCCATTATGTTTTATTTATTTTATAGGCACTATGGTTCCTTTCTCTTTTCGGCTTCTGGTTGCTGAACTTCCTCAATACATCAAATCAACTCCTGATATAGACACCATGTCAGTTACGCTGGATAGACTTTTCTCAATAATGACTGTTATTAAAAAAATTATCACCAATTTGAATAATAATTTAAGTGAAGATGGCAGTATGCTTGAATTAACCGAACAAGACCGAACGGAGTCAAAGACATTATGGATACAACGAGAAACCCGAGTCAAACATTCCGTTGTGAATTGTGCCCTTCATTTCAAAAATTATATGCTAGCCTATCAAATGATGAAACAATTATTAGAACAACCGAGACAGATTTTAACAGAAAAAGAAAAAGTTGTTCTGCATTCAAGCATTGGTAAGCTTCTCTAGTTATTATTTTACGTAAAACAAAATACTAATTTGTATAATATAAAAACAAAAAATTTCAAAGTATTCGCAATCAAATGAAGTATTACAAAGTAGTCACAATCAGATGAAGTAATACCTCGTTTAGCCAGCGTCTATGGCACGTTGAATACACCAGTTCCCATTAGATCACTAAAGTTAAGGAACGTCCAGTGAGGTTGTACCATATGGGTGACCACGTGGGTTCACGCCCTCGTGATGCTGGCAATTTTTCCGGCCCAACCCAGGCTGGGTGAGGTCAATGTGGGTAGCTGGTTTGCAAGTTTCCAGCGAATGGAGGGCGAAACCCCGTCTTGAATGACCGATAGATGTTAAGAGGACGTTAAGCCAAATTAAAAAAAATATCTCGTTTATACTAGCACCGAACGGTTTTTTAAGTGACTTTGTCGGGGCGTTTATTTTGACGTGTGAACATATATTTTATTCAGTTAAAAAATAACCCCACGTTTAGATTTGACAAGTGCATGAAAACTGGAACAAAAAAAAATTTGGTTTGGTTCTCGTGGATAAAACCCCGTTAGATGATTCAGTCGCATGTAATTAAATGGAGATGTTCCCATTGCACGTTTGTCTCTCCTTTCAGTAAGCTTTGAGATTTTGTAAGAACTCTGATGAGCTGTGAGTGTTCAAGTGGGAGCGATGTGTAAGATTGAGGGTCACGTGTATCATTTCTGATACACCTGAGAAATTCTACCAATTTAGTACATGGGTTTAGTATTTTACTGACAAAAAACCCATCCCTCCAAATTCGATATATTACGCCTAAAGTACTAAGAATTGAATAAAGAAGTGCATTCGTCCGTCATTCGCCATACAAAATCCACCTTAAGTAGAAAAATGCCGGAGTTTACAGCAGACACTTTTCAAGAAATTGCGTTTTGATTTGACTCTGCAAATCATTCACTTGTTTACTTAATTCACTAATTTCTTTCCTTTTAATTTTTAGGCCGAATCTTAATACAAGCAGGAGATACGTTAAACGCAAGACAATACTTCACAACATCCCAAAAACTCTTAGAAACACTCCACCAAGCAGATGAATTGATCGTTTTATTGAAGCTTCAACAACAGATCGATCAAGGGTTACTTCTTGTTGCCGAAAATAACATCAAAGAAGCATCAATTCTGTTTAATACGATACTACAAAATATGAAAAATAAATTATCAAATTCTAACTATGAAAATATTTATCTTGTCGTTTTAAATAACAAAGCAATATGCGATTTCTATATGGGTGACGTCAAGAAAAGTATCAATCTGGTGGAACAGGGTCTGAAATATAAACAGAGTCTGAACAGGTACCTTCTGGACAACCTATGTACATATTATAATGTTCATGGAGTGGACAATCAACTAAACAAATCCAAGATCATAGAAACCATAAACGAAAGAAAAGTGTTTGTCAATTCGGACTGTTTGGCGTTCTCAAAAGTGTGAGGTATTTTAATGTGAAATTGGCAATAATTGATTAACCCTTTTGGATCGTATGGCATTTTCAAAAATCCCAAGAGCCAGCCTCTATGGGATGTTGAACAGACCAGTTCTCTAAATTTAAGCGACATCCAGTGAGATTTTATCATGACGATCGTAATACCGGCTATTCCAAACCTAGGGTGGTTTAGGTTAATGTAGGTAGCTGGTTTTTAAGTTTTCTGCGAATAGAGCGTAAAACCCCCACCTCGAATGACCAATAAATGTTAAAGATGCGTCAAATAAAAAATCTGCAGTTTCATACATCTGACTATCATCGGATACGATGATAGTCAGATGTATGAAACTGCAGATTTAACATTTATTGACAGATTCTTAGGTTCATACCGTATTTTAATTTTTGTAATGATCAATTAGCTCTCTCCGCCCGTTATTAAACTTACTCATTTTTTACAACCGGATCAAATATATCATATCTAAATTAATTAGTTCTAATGAATGAATGAATGAGAGATAAACATTTTTTTGTAAAAGAAGTTCATTTTATTTTGTCTATAAATACTTAAAAACAAAATAAATACCATTGGTTGTTTATGAGAATCGTAAAATTAAAAGACAGATGGCTGATTCTACAGTTTCATATCCCACCTATAGCAGTGAACAATCAGATGATCAATGCCAGTGGCTGCAGCTGCAACCTCATTCTATTTTAAAACATCAGACAGTAGATAAATAAAATTTAGAAAATATTAAAAAGTCAGTATGGCCGTGCCTCTAAGGCGTCTGGCGAAACGTTTAAAGGTTGCAATACAGGGTGGACACAACCCTCCCCCAAATTTCCATTGTCCTTGAAAATCAAAAATAGGAATATAAGAATCGTAGCGAAGCACGGGCGAAACAACTAGTAATATATTGTAGAGTGTTTAATGAGATCGGGTTCATGTTGGCATCCTGTGACGACCACGTTGTTTCAATGACTTGTGTCAAATATATTGTTCAATATTCTCTTACACATGTATAATTACCATGACAAGTTATACGATTGAGCAGCACGTCCAAATGTTAAAACTCTATTATCAAACTAAGTGTTCGTTAGTGCAATCGTCACGCGTGTTGTGTCCATTATATGGCAGACACGTTTACCCCTCAAAGGATACATTAACAAACATAATTGCCGTCGGTTAAACCATAAAGGCTATCTATTATCAAACTAAGTGTTCGTTAGTGCAATCGTCGCGCGTGTTGTGTCCATTATATGGCAGACACGGTTGCCCCTCAAAGGATACATTAACAAACAGAGAACAAGCATAGAAAAGTCATATCTTAAAGGCGCCTAGTGAAGCTTGATGGTGAAAATTCGATTTCTATTTTAGTTAAATAGATATTATGATGTTTAATTCCTTAAAGATAAAAGACGTTCATTTGTGTATGAGGACATCCCAAAGAGCAGAAGTATGCTGAATATTTGAACTAAGCCTTTAGCCTGGCGGGTGACCCAAATGATTGGGGAAAATTGACTTGTTTTATAAATAAAAATATATATATACATATTGTGCACTCCCTCACATTCTGTGGATATGTTCACTGAAAATTCCTGAAATCTTCAAAAGTAAGATGGTTTATTCCAAGCTGCCAGAATGTCGTTTGCAAAGGTTAGAGACAATTTGCGTACAGTAACCAAAAAACATATCCCAAAATCATATATAGAATACCTTTGGTAATTTGATGAATAAAGTATAATCTAAAACAAACAAAATACAGAAATTAAGAGACATTTTCGTGTGCACCTTGTCACATAAGTCATTAGTTGATTTTTTAAAGTATTTTCTTATATAAATTATGCTGAAAATAGAAGGTGTATGCTAAGTGTGTTAAAAATAAAAATTGTAACAGAATGGCCCATTTATATGGATCGCATTGTAAATACCCATATTTTTATTAGTCTTCAGGTCGCTTGAAACGAGCCTTGTTCAAAACGTCAATCTATGTGAATTTTTACCATGGAACATTACACTTAACCACAAAGTTCATATCCTGAAAATATGGAGTAAGAAAAACGCCCGCACATCCAACACCAAACATTTTTTGCGTTTACACCAAACATTTTTTGCATATCGGTAATCTTGGTAATGCCATCAAGGCCGAAATCGTCCGAGGTGGTCTGATGAGTTTGGTGTGTAAGCGCTTTTCTTACTCCATATTTTGCAAGATATGTACGTTTGTTTTGACCATTGGGAACCCCCTTTTGGATATAGAGCTGTACAATAACATCGCGTTGTTGTGGTGTAATGTTCCATGGGAAAAATTCGCAGACTGACGTTTCATAAATAATAAAAAAAAAGGTTATTCTAAATACGATGAATATTTTTTATTTATTTTTAAGATCACAGTTTACAATTGAGGTTTTCTCAATCTGACCTGTAGTCAATTAGATAATATGTTCTGTCTTGATGTCTTGACTTTATAAAGTTTTTTGTTTGAAGGATAATTTTAAATATTTTAATTTTCGTCTTCTGACTTTTTCAAAATAGATAACGTAGTCAATAGGACTTGTGGGTTTACGTCAAGCTGGCTTTTTACAGAAAACAAAGTCTCAGCACTGTGGTAAAATTCAACATCATTCGCAACAAATTGATTAGCAGCAGGATAGAAAAAATAGGGATTAGAAGAAGAAACATGTGCAAGACTGAAGGTATTTTCAATAAGACGACTGAGATATATTGTCTGGCCTTCAAATTATATATATATATATTTTTAAAATTTGGTTTAACATCTCTTCAACATCTATTGGTCATTCGAGACGGGGGTTTTACCCTCCCTTCGCTGGAAACTTGCAAACCACCTACCCACATTGACCTCACCCAGCCTGGGTTGGGCCGGGAAAATAGCCAGGATCACGAGGCCGCGAACCCACGTGAACACCCACATGGTACAACCTTGCTTAACTTCAGTGATCTAACGGGAACTGGAATATTCAACGTTTTTCTTCTATCAAATATAATTTGCCGGCTCTCAAAGAGCAAATCATAGAAGAAAAACGAATCTACATGATTATGGCGTGCATTAAACACAAATTTGGCATCAGTAAATACAAGAAGGTCAGAGAGTTTACAAATATTGAGATATAGGGCCATATTATAAAACTCCACTTGAGTGCGAGTTGGAGTGGTCACTACCACTTGAGTGTCTGCTTTGTATTGTAAAAAATGTTCTGACCAAAAAAATTACATGTAATTTTATTATAATATAAAAATTTTACAAGTGCGAGTGGCCACTTCGCTAATTTCTAGTCGGCGTGACAACTCTCACTTAAGTGGAGTTTTATAATATGGCTCATAATCTTAACTCCCCTTCAATCATCTCACATTTTTTTATTTGTCAAACTCTTGCAATGAGATATCCCGCCATATATGTAAGAGGGCATTATTGTGCACAAAAACTTACCGCTTATATCTTCTCTTAGCTTTTTTCCCAGATTCTGTATCCAATTTCTCATCCAAAAAGTAAATCATCATGCCTTGAATGTACTTTTCAAGGTAATCATCCCAGTCTAAGTCGGATATATTAAACGGAAACTTTATTCGGTCCATTGGAACCAAACTCTTCCATACTTCATGTACATTGTCGTTTTCAAAAATCCAATTTCGGTTTGTAAATGGTTCTAATACAGAAATTACTTTACTCATTTTGTTGTAAATTGGAATCAATCTGAAAACATTCAAACAGTGAATCATTAGATTGGTGTACGAAGTGGACTAATGGAAGCATTGTCCGTACTCTGTAAAAACAGGAGAATCATTAGATTGGTGTACAAAGTGGAGAATCATCATCAAAAAATAATAAATAGGGTATTCCCCTTAAAATTTTGATATTTTACGTTTTAAGCTTTGTAGAATCCAAAAATGATTGGATCGGTCGGTCCGGCCGTCCGTCGTGCCGTATGTACCAGTGGCACATTTGTCACCTAACGTCGCCTAATTTTAATGATATTTATTATGTAGATGCCATTTGCTGAGTTGGCAAATTTCAAAGAGAAAGAAATATAAAATTGCTGTGAAAGGTCTTACCTTAATTTTTCTCCCGTTATCCAGAAACAGCAATCAAAAATGTATCCCAAAAGATAATGAAGGAAAAAGCTTCTGATTTTGTGAATAATTCTGGAATTTGTTAGGTACACAAAACAAAACCATAATCCTTTAGAAGGCGGATGTCGTTCACCAGATTTAAAACATTTTGTTACAAATTCACTCAAAGTCATTGGGTTGTCTTGGGAACTGATATAGTTGTAAATGGAACTGGAAGTTTTATCTGCAAGATATCTGGAATGATCAAGTAATGAAATCATCCTTGAGCTTGTGCAGAGTTTGGAGTTCATTTTTAGATGGTACCATACGAACTAACGCTGAGTCCGATTTACACATTGGACATTTTCTGGGTACCACTTCAAAGTAGTCAAAAGCGCAATACTTTGCCCTCTACCAGAATCAAAGGAAGTAACTTATTCCTTCTCTCCGGTTCAATTGAACAACTATTTTCGGAAAGCAATGTAACTTCTAGATAATTTGGGATCTCTACAAAAAATAATAATTTTGCAAGTGGCTTGCTTTTCTTGTAATACAAGGAATGTTCCTAATGTATGATCCTCAATGAAAAAATAGGGATCATCAATTTATCTTGTAATTCAAGGAATGTTCCTAATGTATGATCCTCAATAAAAAAATAAGAATCATCAATTTATTTGAAGATTAATTAAAAGGTGCAAGCACTTGCTTTAAACTGTTATACTTATTCCAAGTTATAACTTACCTATTTTAAGTGTACCATGCAAAGCAAATGAGGGAATTGACTGTAAAATCAGCTGAGACCAAGTCAATATTATAACTTACCTATTGTAACTGTTATAACTTACCTATTATAACTATACCATTCGGAGCAAATGAGGAAATTGACTGTAAAATCAGCTGGGACCAAATCAATATTATAACTAACCTATTATAACTAGATAACTATACCATGCAAAGCAAATGATGGAATTGACTGTAAAATCAGCTGGGACCAAGTCAATATTATAACTTACCTATTGTAACTGTTATAACTATACCATGCAGAGCAAATGAGGGAATTGACTGTAAAATCAGCTGGGACCAAGTCAATATTATAATTTACCTATTGTAACTGTTATAACTTACATATTATAACTATACCATGCAGAGCAAATGAGGGAATTGACTGTAAAATCAGCTGGGACCAAGTCAGTATTATAACTTACCTATTGTAACTGTTATAACTTACCTATTATAACTATACCATGCAGAGCAAATGAGGGAATTGACTGTAAAATCAGCTGGGACCAAGTCAATATTATAACTTAGCTATTATAAGTGTACCATGCAGAGCCAATGAGGGAATTGACTGTAAAATCAGCTGGTACCAAGTCAATTTTATAACTTACCTATTATAAGTGTACCATGCAGAGCAAATGAGGGAATTGACTGTAAAATCAGCTGGGACCAAGTCAGTATTATAACTGTACCATGCAGAGCAAATGAGGGCATTGACTGTAAAATCAGCTGGGACCAAGTCAGTATTATAACTTACTATTATAAGTGTACCATGCAGAGCAAATGAGGAAATTTACTGTAAAATCAGCTGGGACCAAGTCAGTATTATAACTTACCTATTATAACTGTACCATGCAGAGCAAATGAGGGCATTGACTGTAAAATCAGCTGGGACCAAGTCAACATTAATTCCTGGGCTGCAGTAGAAGCATCGCACTATTCCACTTTGGACGCCTAAAACTATACCCGTTGGTCCGTATAAATTGTTAATCCAACCTGGTATTGGCTCTTTCCATGTAGAAATTACTGAAAGAACAAATAAGATTTCAAATTATAAGTAGCTTACCTTTTTTTTTAATTTGGCTTAACGTCTCTTTAACATCTATTGGTCATTCAAGACGGTGGTTTTACCCTCCATTCGCTGGAAACTTGCAAACCAGCTAACCACATTGACCTCACCCAGCCTGGGTTGGATCGGAATAATGAGCCAACGATACGTGGTGTTCCCAAGCGGTCACCCATCCAAGTACTGACCACGCCCGGCGTTGCTTAACTTCAGTGATCGAACGGGAACTGGTATATTCAACGTGGTATGATCGTTGGCTTGAGGTTACCTTTATAAACATAACCTTAAAGGTAACCTCAAGCCACATATAAACATAACCTATGTTATAAACATAATCTAGGTTATGAACATAGGCTATGTTATAAACATAACCTATGTTTATAGCTATGTTATAAACATAACCTATGTTATAAACATAACCTATGTTTATAGCTATGTTATAAACATAACCTATGTTATAAACATAACCTAGGTTATAAACATAAGCTATGTTATAAACATAACCTTTGTTATAAACATAAGCTATGTTATAAACATAACCTAGATTATAAACATAACCTAGGTTATAAACATAACCTAAATATGTTATAAACATAACCTATGTATGGATTAATTATTTATGAATTTACGGGATTACCCATTCCCTAACACAGTATAAAACTTATAAACTAATACCTATTATAATTTTTTTAAAAATAATTGATCATTGGAAACCGTCTTACGAGTGTCTGACATTTTGCCATAGCGTCTTACGAGTGTCTGACATTGTGCCATAACGTTTCACAAGTGTCTGACATTGTGCCATAGCGTCTTACGAGTGTCTGACATTGTGCCATAACGTTTTACAAGTGTCTGACATTGTGCCATAGCGTCTTACGAGTGTCTGACATTGTGCCATAGCGTCTTACGACTGTCTGACATTGTGCCATAGCATCTTACGAGTGTCTGACATTGTGCCAAAGCGTCTTACGACTGTGTGACATTGTGCCATAGCGTCCTAAGACTGTGTGACATTGTGCCATAGCGTCCTACGACTGTCTGACATTGTGCCATAGCGTCTTACGACTGTCTGACATTGTGCCATAGCGTCTTACGACTGTCTGACATTGTACGATAGCGTCTTACGACTGTTTGACATTGAGCCATAGCGTCTTACGACTGTCTGACATTGTGCCATAGCGTCTTACGACTGTCTGACATTGTACGATAGCGTCTTACGACTGTCTGACATTGAGCCATAGCGTCTTACGACTGTCTGACATTGTGCCATAGCGTCTTACGACTGTCTGACATTGTGCCATAGCGTCTTACGAGTGTCTGACATTGTGCCATAGCGTCTTACGACAGTCTGACATTGTACGATAGCGTCTTGCGAGTGTCTGACATTGTGCCATAGCGTCTTACGACTGTCTGACATTGTGCCATAGCGTCTTACGACTGTCTGACATTGTGCCATAGCGTCTTGCGAGTGTCTGACATTGTGCCATAGCGTCTTACGAGTGTCTGAAATTGTGCCATGGCGTCTTACGAGTGTCTGACATTGTGCCATTTCGTGCGATAATAGATCCTACCTTGAAAGATGGTTTTAAAATAAAAATTGAACATTACTATTGTAAGTAACTACTGTCCACTCGTAGTATTGTAATTGTACCCACTAAATAAAACCGCGGAAATGGCGTTTACGGGGCTTTCCCAAAAGATTTTGAAATTATCTAGGTTCAGAAGATTGCGGAAACTCTTAAGTGAGGCACTTACCTATTCCCGGTCTAAATACTGAAACAGGAGTGTCTCCAGCTTCTTCTTCTATTAATTGATAACTTTTAAGTAAGACACTTACCTATTCCCGGTCTAAATACTGAAACAGGAGTGTCCCCAGATTCTTCTTCTATTAATTGTTCAGCGGCAGCCTTTGTTAAAGTGTAAGTGTTGACACTCTCATTTTCTAATCTAGAAAAAATTGGTATCCTTAGATTAGATTACCACCCAAAACGCACACATGGAGGGAGTACGAAGAATTGATTTATGGGGACCTAATTTAGTATCCATGTTTGGATAAATCCATGGATACAAACTTCAGTCAATTTATGAATAGGACTTGGACTTCCCAGATTTTGTCAGTTTTAGCTGACGAATGGAACAACGTGACCAGGGACCATGGCTGTAATCAGGATTTAATTTCGGAGGAGTAGGGGGGGATTATATATCAGGGAAGGCACACTTAATATGGATGGTGATTATAGGGTGTAAAAATAGGTATTTATAGGCATAGGGAGCTGTTTTTTTTAATTCGAATACTTATGGAGGTGAAATAATAAGGAAGCTATACTATTATAAACAGGACCGCCATGAGAAAATCCGGGCCCGGAACTGAAAAGCTTCGGGCCCTTATACAAAAATCCATGAATCCTAAAAAGCAAATAACCTAAACATTAAATATATATCCATGATGTATAATATAAACTAATGATGTTAAATTACTTTTAATAATAAATAAAATCAATCAATTTTTTAGCACCTTGGAATTCCGGTCCCCTCCGAAAACCCCGGGCCCAGGGGAATTCCCCCCTCTCGGTGAGCCTGGCCAACATTTTAAAATTTCTCAACTAATTATTTGAATTAACTAGTTCATATATAAATATAGATTCATTAACAGCCATTTCAAAGATTTTTCTTATATCTTTTTCAAATTGAAGGAAAATAATATTATGAGACCAATTGAGGACATATCAGCACGCACTATATCTATACACGTTGATAATAAAAATGGCAACATTCCATTGAATGTTTGAATTTTTTTGAAATTTACCAAATATTATGAACCTTTTCAGTCCCACATTTCTACATTTTCAGCTTTTTTCTTCAATAAACTGTCTTTAACAAATAGGTCTTTTGATTTTATTAAGACAGCATTGTGTGAACAAGAATAAGAAAAACATATTTTTAAAAAAATATTCAGATACCTAATTAAAAAACACTTTAAGTAAGTTCCCATATGACCATAACAATTTAATTTAAACTCTGTGGTTTGGGCTAGTTTCGATTGATTTGTGCGTACCAAATAGGATAAAATCACTGGTTTGCAATTCGATTGACCTGATAAGAATAACCTGTCCCCAGTTTCTTCTGTTTTTCTTGACAATCTCATAGCCCATATCTTTGAAATGACTGATCGCATTTAGTCCAAATTGTGACTGTAGTCCAAGTTGTGATTGTGGGTTAAGACCAACCCTTTAATGAATTAATATTAATTTCATTAAATAATTATTTATTTTGAGTAATTTGTTTCTACAGAGGTAAAATCAGTGGCGGCTGCTCCTTAAGGGCAAAAGGGCACAGCCCCCCCCCCCCAAAAAATTACAGAAAATAAAGCATAAAAATATTTAATTTTATATCTACAAAAGAATTCTTCTTTCCCCAAAAAGGGAAAACACTTGAAAAAATATATCCGTTTATATCTGCTGTTCACTTGCGAAAAATATCGTATGTCTCACAGTCAGTATATAATATAACGGGCGTAATGCTTATAGCTCCAAAATTCTAGAAAATTTCCTTTGTAATTTCGGATCTTTTCCCGCTGAAATAAGAGAGGAATTATCCATCCTATTTACATAGAAATTGGGCCTGCTCAAAAATTTTTGGTTCCCAAAATGTATTATAATATTCCATTTTTTCGCGATTTATTTTCTCTCCTCTCAAACAGGGGTAC
>CM022879.1:27134454-27151437 GCA_012654025.1 Pachypsylla venusta | reverse complement strand
GGTTTATTATAGAAGTAATGAATTAGGCGGACAAACGGATTTTTTTTTTATTCGATTTTTGGATTCTACGTACCTTGAAACGTATAATATCAAATTTTGAGGGGGGGTATTTATTTTTTTTTTTTTTCGTGACGATTCCAAAGGTTCATTATTGAAAATAATAAACCAAAATTTGTTTATGTTGCAATACTCGTTTCTTTATTAAGTTCCTAGGTAGTGGTTACCTAATTGTACTTTCCTAAATTAGATTTCTCTACATACTTTGAATTGTCAACCCAGAAATATCGAAATATATAGTGTAAGTTGTCAAAGCGCGGTGCCCGTAGCACTTGCTACAAGTGCTACTATTGTTCATCCGACCCTTGTCGAAACTACGGTAGAGGAGTCTAGAAGATAGGGGCGGATTCAGGGTAAACCAAAAATGGAGGCGGTAGCTCTAATGGGGAAGGGACGAATGGCACTGCGCCTTACTTGACTGAACGTTGAGATGATGATGATGGTTAGGTTACACTTACTGGTCGACCAGGTTAAAGTTTATTATTAACTATTTACACATTTATATACACAAGTTAAGTTAAGGGCACTTTAAGGTCTTATTAATATTTAATTATGGTTGCACTATGAGAGGTGGTTAAATGTTTACTTTATTAGTAAGGCAAAAAACGATTGGTAGGATGGTTAACAACTTTTTAGGCGGGCGTTACAACTTGGCAGGTCTAATCACACGTGGTGATAGCAACAAAGGTAGAGGAGAACTCATTTATTTTACATAATTAATTTGTCATTCAGGGATAATGTTTCACCTATTGTAAGAACTTTTGGGGGGAAACCTCCCGCGTGGAGATTTCCCCCCAAATTTTCCAGCAGAGGAAATCCGCTCCTGCTGGAAAATGAATCTATAAGGGAAAACTACTTACCACACAGTCAAATAATTCATTGATTCTGTCTTGTCCACTCACTCCTTTTTTATTTCTGACCATAATATAAATTGTTTTGATATTTGGGAAGCTTCTTAACAGTTTGTCGATCAATAGTCTCCCTAGAAAGCCAGTTCCCCCAGTAACCAAAATGTGGGCATTTTCATAAAAACTTTCAACCCGTTCTGAACATTTTGATTGCATCATGATTCCTGAAAGTTAAATATTAGAGTGTTTGGTGTTTCATGCATATTACCACTTTTCAGACAATGTGTCAAATGTTTCTTTTGAATAGTTTACATATTCTTCTTTTTGCATAAAGAGAAGTTAAGCCAATAAAAGCAACCAAAGTATTATGAAAATTTGGGTTACTTGCAACAGGTGTGCAAAAGAAGCCGCGGTGACCGCATTTGACCGATGTTGATGTTGTGTTCCTTGATTTGTCTTGACGCTTGCAACTCGAGTATTCTCAGAAGACATGCATTACATCCATCGGGATAGCAATTTGATGATTCTTGGAATGTTGGAAATTATTTAAATTAACTCATCACCTATGTTCCTAATTAGATACCTATTATTTTTATAATGGTTATCCTTGGATGGGGAAATTTATTTTAAGCAAATTAGATAGTAACATGAAAAATAGGTACTAGTAATTTTGTGCTCTTTAGACTTAACTCAGTTAACCCGCAAACCTGAGGAAACATTAAGGCCCGATCCTACCCCGACGTGTTTTCAGGGAGTTTCTTCTAACACTGTGTTAATACAATACCTAAACCCGAGTGTTTCAAAACTCGGCTTTTGGTAGGACCGGACCAAATCAGAAAATTGTATGAGCATAAAAAGTGTCCATAACAGGTTATATTGAAAGCAGGAGAAAAAAAGTATAGGGGGAGATGTTTAAAGAAAAATCGTAGTGTTAAAACTAGAATTCACTTAATTAGTTCATTTTGAATGAATAAGAGAGAATCCATCATGGATACGTTCTGCTATCGCATTGCCTATCTCTTGATAATGGCTGGGACTTTGATGCGAGCTGAAAATGGTGTATGTGTATTCTTCATTAAGCGTACCAGGCGCTAGAGAATTGACCAATCTGAAACACTTTTTATCTATTTTACACACTCTTCATGAGAAATAAATAATGGCCGGGTGGTCTGAAACACTTTGTATCTATATTTTACACATTCTTCATGAGAAAAAGATAATGGCCGGGTGGCCTGAAACACTTTGTATCTATTTTACAGACTCTTCATGAGAAAAAGATAATGGCCGGGTGGTCTGAAACACTTTTTATCTATTTTACAGACTCTTCATGAGAAAAAGATAATAGCCGGGTGGTCTGAAACACTTTGTATCTATTTTACAGATTCTTCATGAGAAAAAGATAATAGCCGGGTGGTCTAAAACACTTTGTATCTATTTTACAGACTCTTCATGAGAAAAAGATAATGGCCGGGTGGTCTGAAACATTTTGTATCTATTTTACAGACTCTTCATGAGAAAAAAATAATGGCCCGGTGGTCTGAAACACTTTGTATCTATTTTACAGACTCTTCATGAGAAAAAAATAATGGCCGGGTGGTCTGAAACACTTTGTATCTATTTTACAGACTCTTCATGAGAAAAAGATAATGGCCGGGTGTTCTGAAACACTTTGTATCTATTTTAGAGACTCTTCATGAGAAAAAGATATTCTGGAATAAAATATTGAATTTTCTAAATAGGAGCGGTGCTCACTCTGGGGGTCGGTTCCACCGAAAATCCATAATTTAGAAGTATCACTTCGGGATGAACGAGAAAGTTGAAATTTAATACGAAGGTGTTTCACAGTGTAAAAAGTAATATCCTTGAGAATTTTTTTCTAAATAGGAGCCATACTTTTCCTGGGGTCTATTTCACCAAAAATCCAAACTTGAGAAGATTTAATGTCGCAATCTCCAAATTGTCATTGAATTTCATAACCGTAGCGAAGCACGGACAAACAGCATAAAAAATTAACCTTTATGAAAAGATTTAAATAGCGGGCATCAGCGCGAACGACCGTCTATTTAGATGCAGTTAAAGCGCTTATCTTCGAAAAAAAAAAAAAAAAAAATTACATGTAATTTTTTTCGTCAGAACATTTTTTAAAAATACAAATGAGACACTCTAGTGGAGTTTTTTAATATGGCCTTTAATATCTGGAACGAAGAAATGCAACGCAGAGGCATGATAATTAATCAATGTGAACAAAACGAAGTCAATGGTGATATCTAAAACTTGAGGAGAAAAGATCTTAATATGTTAACGTACCTATTTTTTTTTTTTTTTTAAACTTTATATTTCTGTGTTTCTAATTTTCGGTAAAATACAGTTTCAATACCAACATATTATAAAAATTGTGAAGATTTTTTTTTTTTTTTTTTTTTTTTTTTTTTTTTTTGTAAAAAAAGTTCTTTTCAGTGTAATTGATTCTAATTTATAGTCAATAAATAAATGGATGGGTTGTTCAATGAGACAGTAAGGTTAAAAAACAATAGGGTCAAAGTCCAATTTATAATTTTATCTACAAATGGTTTATGATAATTTTGACGAGAACACATGGTTTTAATTCTTTTAACACATTTATGTTTTAACGATCTTTCTTTTCATTGACTCGCTTCTATATAGAAGCTTTTTTTTCTTTATAAATTACTTTTACTCGTATAAGAACTCATATTATATTGAAATGATCAACCTGTATATGTGATATACACCCTGTATTGTATTTCTTTGATCTCTCCGTTTTTTTTTTCTTTTTCTTACAGTGAATCAGGAAGGAGAGGGGACGGGGTGAAGGGGGGAGAGTCAATGAATGTTTACTATACTGCTCAGGTTGTCTAGGAGGATGGACGGGGTGAAGGGGGGAAAATAATTTATGTCGTATTTTCTTTCGTTGTTTTACGTTTTAATTATTTATAAACGCGTAGTTTTTTTTAGAACGCGTAGTTTTGATTGCGTAATGGAAATTCTTTTTTACGAGAATTTTCTAGAACGTTTTGAATGAAGGTATAAATAGAGGGACACGTCTGGGAGTCGAGTCAGTATTATTTGAGCGAGAAGCGAAGTCAGTATTGTTTCAGTGATAAACGAAGTAGTATTGTTTAAGCGATAAACGGAGCGTGTTTGGAAGCGATATCATAAGTGAACGGTTATTCGTGTGTATTTTTGGGCGTTCTAGATTCGGTGTAAATTCGGTGTTGGCGAGAAGTAATTGAACTTTTCTGTTACGTTTTTTTTTTTTTTATTTATTTATTGTAATTTCTATTTTTTTTATTTTTCTTAATAAACTATTTTAAGTTTTATTTTTAATTATTTTTAAAGTTAGTTAACGCGTTTTAAATTCACGATACCTTAATCCTCGAATCCTAAGTCTGCAACAATATTATTATGGACTCAACTGCACGAACCATGTCCACCAAGATATGTCAGCCATCTCGAAAAACGTGTACTCGAGCAGGAGCAACTGATTTCTTTATTGAACGAGAAAATCGCAAGTTTAGTGAGCAAATCAAATCTTGACCCTGTTACAAATACTCTCGACGCCGTACATCTTCCTAGAAGGTCCGATTCCCGAAATATTTCATTTGGGGGTTCTGGGGAATGCCCTATCCAGTCAATTATGCCCATGAAATGTTCCCATATTTTGTTTCTCGTGTTCAACCTGACCTGACGGCTGAATTTTTTGGGCAGGGGGCAGCTTTTGGCCAACGTGACAAATCTGACTACTGTCAAGTGTTTAAGATGGAAACCAAGCATTCATCATATGCGTCTTTCCATGTGACGGTGCTTGCAGATCAGTCTCGACTGGTCGACTCCGAGAAAGTCTGGCCTGCTGGATCTTTTGTTAAGATTTTTGATAGTAGACTTTTGCCAGCATATGCTTTGGAATGTTTTGACTCAGAGGTACAAGACAAGAACTCTGGAAAATTATCAGGCAAAGCAAAGCCTGGTTGCATCGGAATCCCTACCCTCATGTGCACTTAATATGGTACCTAGGGTGGGATCGGGGGGCGGTTGCCGACGCAATAATTTGGGGGCGGCAAAACGATCTTCGCTGTCCCGTAAGATAAAGAAATGACACTAAAAAAATTTATTACTGAAAAATCGAGTTTGAAAAACTTCATAGAAAGATTACGTCAACATTGGATCTCAACTTTTTATCTGATTTTAAATAATCTCGAAACATTACAAACTTGAATTTTTTTCTCCATCACAATTGAAAAACTCAAATGTTAACTTTTCTCGCTTTAATCGCTGCAAATGTACATATTATAGGTATCCTCATAATCCCACATTGCAGCAGTTTTATTTTCGATTGAAAGAATTGCAAGATTTGTTAATCTACTTTGACTCATGGTTGATCTCAAGTAAGATTTAATCAATTTGACTTTCAAAACTATTGATTGTACATTGTATTGATTGTACACGATTGTGATTGGACACACAGATTCCTTTTAGTATGTCAAGTGGAAGCAAGCTACTGCCAAGAACGTCGCTTTTTAGCGTTTTTTTGCATTTTTTTTTTGGGGGGGGGGTCAAACTAAAAGATATAACGAAAAATGACAGAGAACGCCCTCCCCCAAATATTATATGGACCCCATAAAAAATAAAAAAATTGGAACTTTCCGGTTTCTTCCCGATTTATGGCCGGTTTTCACCCCCAAAAAATCGGAATTGAGAAGTATCACATCGGGATGAGCGAGAAATCTGAAATTGAATACGGAGATGTCCTGCAGTACAAAAATTAATATCCTTAAGTAAAATATTGAATTTTCTAAATAGGAGTCATGCTCAGTCTCGGGATCGATTCCACCAACAATCTAAAATTGGGAAGCTTTAATGTCGCAATCTCGAAATTGTTGTAACCGTAACGGTAGCGAATCATGAAAAAATAGCTAGTACTATAGATTAGACGTGAATTAACGTTAAAAATGAAATAAAGCATGAATTTTTTTAAAAATAATCTGGAAATTGGGGGGGGGGCGAATCATTATTTGTCCCGGGCGCTCAATGTTCCAGGTACGCCACTGGTAATAGTACTCGGTCCATTCACTCCACTGCTACGAAAAAACCAAACGTGTCCTCAACCAAACTTGTAGGTCCGTTCCACAGGACTTAAGACCTACCAGAGGGGGAACAACAACAAAAATAGCCAAATTATTATTATCATAATGCAGGTGGATTGAGGATCAAGCTAAGCTGTTTGACACGTGCAATGGGAGTTTTCATTTGATTTTATATTTTTGTTCATTTGATTTTATATTTTTGTTCGAGACTCGAGGCTCAACGATGACTTTTCTGATAGTGAGGTGAAAGTCAATAATTTTGATGTTTATAGATGTGACAGAGACCCAATCTTAACGGGTCGAACTCGTGGTGGAGGCGTTTTGATTGCCGTTGGTTGTGACATCAAAGCTCGTAGAATGAATGTTGTTTCGTGGGAGGATTTCCCTTTATAACTTCCAGGAAGTATTCGGTGGAAAATCCTCAAAAATTGAGATGAAATAAGAAGAGCTTTAATTTAATTTAAACATGAATAATTTCTTGTATTTATTGGTCCCTCATTATAGAGGGATTTAATACAATAAATACAAATACAATTATTTAAATCAATTTTAATTTTAACTTATCTAAAAGCAACAATCTACNCCCCCCCCCCCCGGCGATACTCGACAATTTTCCCTACTCTTTCACTTCTATGATTTTACTCTCTTGAATGCACTGTTCTGACTGCCTCGTGTCACCCAGCCTAAAGTGAATTTTCCCATAGAATGTTTTTCTGCTCGTGTCATCAATAATCATAACAACAAAGTCAGAGCAACCCTTTCACCACCAGAGAGACAGCTTTAATTTAATGGTATAAATGTAATTATTTTAATTGTATTATTATTATTTTAATATTTTAATTATTACTTTTATTTTAATTATTATTATAATAATTAAAATAACTTTCAATTCTCAACTGCTAAGTGCTAAGGTCCAGTCGTCTAACCTCCTTTTCTCCCACCCTTGCGTCATTATTATATCCTCGGCTTACGCTTGGGAGGATAAGGATACTCCATTTGGTTTATCAGGATTGAGTCTTAAGTCTTGGGTCTTGGTATAACAATTGACAGTTATCAACCAAAATACATAACGCATACCTAGGGCTATTGGAGTGGATTCAATTTGGTATAACCCAGGGTTCCCGTTGGTCAAACCTTAAGCTCTAGTGGATTAACTCTTGAGCTACAGTTGATCAAACCCTGGTTCCCAAATTGCACAAATAAATTAAGTTTCCTATGTTCGTTAATTTAGTCTCTCTGATATTGAGAGGGTTCCATCCTAAAATTGGACATATCAATCTATATACATACAGGATGTCCATAAAGTCTCACCCCACCCCCCGTATCTCGAGGATGTCTGAAAATAGAAGAAAACGCAAAAACACGTATCCCTTAGATTTTAGGGGCATTAATTTTAGACTAAATTTTTTTTGGCCTGCCAGCCGTTAAGGCTGGGCACCGACTGGCTTTAAAATCTTAAATGAGAAGGTATATCAAGTGACACCTTGTTTTAAAGGTCTCGTTAATACGAGTTCATTACAAAAAACCAGAGCTCTCTAAGATCTGCCGTTCACGAATTACAGGGTGGAACATGTGACATGGACCCTTTGTTGCCGCAACGAAATGGTAGGTAAAAATGCCTAGAAATAAATTTTATGATCCCAAATAAGTAATTTAGTAAAAAATAGTGTTGCAACAAGATGGTTCGACTGCAGAATTTCAGTTTTTTTAGACCAAAATTTTCAAAACAGCTAGATAGTTTGTTTGCTCTAATAAGGCTGCGGTCAAAGTGGGCGGGACAACCGACGCTGGCCGCCAGTGATGATCAGGAACCCCGCGAGACCGCGTCGCAGGTGTCGCATTTCACAGCTAGTTAATGGCCCCCATCAGACCAACGTCCAATGTTTTTTTAATTAGTCCCCTTTCAAAGATAACTCTGAAAAAGATAATTTTCATAGTTTGGTTTTTATTAAGAGTGTGGTATCGATTCGCATTGATCTATTCGATTGAAAGGGTTAATTGACTAAATACTATTTTGATGATTGATATATTTTTGCTGTCTATAATTCACATGTATTTGAAATTTCATGTGAAATTTAATTTTGTGCAATTCATTGGCATTTTCTCTATCCATCTATACTGGGTCGGCTATTTGAGTAGATTATGATACAAAATAAATTTCTTCCCAATTATGACTTTACCCGGATCAATGTTGCAACTCCGACGCGTACTTTTGACCACCTATTTGTTTTGGTAAGGGTTGGTGAGGTGAGTTTATTGTTGGGTTGTACCTACAGTCCCCCTAACTGTGCTCTTGAGGTATATCTTGAGCATTGTCGTGTTGTGGAGGATCTATGTGCCCAGTTTCCAGATTTCAAACTGGTTCTTACCGGTGATTAAAATCTGGGTGGTGTAAGATGGGATGTTGATGATGATTTATCAATGACTGTGGACTGTCACGATCTCCCACCAGCCCTTCAAGTATATGAATCATTTAATAGCCTTTTGCTTCACCAAGTGAACTCCATTCCCAATGATCACGGTGTGTTTCTGAATCTTTTGTTCACAGATAATTTCTCTGTTCTGCTTCTTCTTGTGTCTAATAGTTTTCACCACAATTCTATCCGTTTTGATATTCCAGTTGTTAGTCATATAGAAAAACTTCCTCAGGATATGCTTATATATGATTATTCCAAGTGTGATCTGATTGGCTTACAAAGTTGTTTAGCCGACGTTTATTGGTCGTTTCTTTCTTCCGACGATGATATGGAATCTGTTACCAAACGATTCTATAATATTCTGTTGTCAAACATAGCCGACTGAACTCCACAAAAGCGAGTATATCGCTCCTCTTACACACCTTGGTTTTCAAAAGATCTGAAAAAGCTTATCCTGGAGGAGAAAAAGGCTCATTTGTTGTACAAGCAGCATAGACTGGAATCTGATTACATTAGATTTTCAAATTTGCGTTCACGTTGCAACTATTTGAATACTTCTTGCTATAACGAATATTTAAGTAAATCCGACAAGAGCTTAAAATCAAATCCTTGTCTTTTTTGGCGATTTGCAATATTACTCGTAAAGTTGATGGGTTTCCTAAGACCATGTATCCCGGTAGTGATGTTAGTACTTGTGTGGAAGAAACTGTAAACTTCTTTGCTAAATCTTTCTCTGCAGCTTATGAGATTTCTGCTCAACCAGTTCCGGAGTATCCTCGGTCCGACTGCATTGATTATAATGGTTGTGCCTTTCCTTCTCTTGATGTATACAAAGTTTTGTCTTCTTCACCACTAAAATTTTCCTTAGGCCCTGATGGCGTTCCTCCCTTTATTTTGAGGAAATGTGTTGCGTGTCTTGCTGAACCTCTGTCTGTTTTGTTTAATAACATTAATAACAATGAATTGGAAATCTATTTTCATTTTTCCTATTCACAAATCTGGTGATAGGTGTAATATTTCCAACTACCGCGGTGATTGTATACAGTCTTCCATCCCAAAAGTTCTCGACAAGTTGATCTTTTGAAGTCTTTCATTTGCATGCAAACAATTTATTTCGGACCATCAGCATGGTTTCATCGTCAAAAGATCCACAGTGACTAACCTGTTATGCTATCAACGTGATATTCTAGAATCTTTTCAGTTTGGTAGAGATGTCCATTCCATCTATACTGATGTTCCTAAGGCATTTGATACAACACAAAATTTCTTACATTGGCTAAATAACTCTCTTTCCAACCGTACTCAGATTGTAAAAATCAATGATAGGATGTCCAAGTCGATTCGGGTATCTTCGGGTGTTGGCCAGGGAAGTCACTCAGGTCTTGACCTATGGTTTTTTATGGGAGGGGTCTATGCCATTTAATTTTATTGAAGGGGGAGGGGGGGGAATCCCATCAATTTTTTGATATTTTCTAAATTTAATACAAAATTCGGAAATCGGCCGTAAACGGCCCGACATTTTTTTTCTTATTCTGTTAATATTCCTTAGGTCTCAGTCTATAGCTAAGGGTCTATGACATTTAATTTTTCGATATCTCTTACCATTTAAGCCAGACAATTAATGTTTTCTAAATTACAATCCAAATCGGCCGTAAACGGCTCGACATTCTTTGATTCTGTTAATATTTCTAGGGATTTAGTGTATATTTTTATGGGGGGGATTCATTCCATCTACTTTCCGATGTATCTTACTGTCTTTGGCTAAAAATTTAGTGATACCCAAAAATCGAAAAATCGGCCGTAACTCGAAAATGGTTGGACAGTTTTGAATTTTAATAATATTTCTGTCTCAGCCTACAGTTTTTTTCCCCCCATCTATTTTTTTTATGCCTCTCATCGTTTTGGTTAAAGAATTAGTAACTGGAAAATAGTTGGACGGGTTTGAATAGTGATTATTGTTCTAGGGTCTCAGTCTCAGCCTATGGCTTTGGTGGGGTACACTTCTATCAATTTCTCGATATCCCATATCGTTTTGGGTAATCAATTAGTTCTTTTGAAATTTTATTTTGCCCCATCCCGGATTCGAACTTGTAACTCTGAATCGGCTAGTCATAATTTGGAAAATTATGTCTTAATTTAAGGACTAAAAGGTCACCTAAAACGTTCTCGCTTTGAGTTGATATGTTGTTGCGACAAAATTTGAGATATTGGACCGTGACTACTGGCCAATTTTCTGATTTTTTTCAAAAACTTTATTGAACTCTGGTAATTTTCCTGGGGTCGTAGNGGCTGGGGGTCCATTCCCATCAATTTTTCGATATCTCCTACCTTTCTGGCCAAACAATTCCGGACAAACATACATACACACATACAACATATTTCCCTTTTATATATATAGATTGTATTTTTCACGTTAATTTATTTCCCCGTTATAACTTCGTATTATTTGTCGGTAAACTTATCTCCGATATTAGGTATTATGGATTTTTTTTTCTTTTTTTCACGGTTTTACAACGAATTATTTTATTTTATTATTACCCTTTTATCTTTATTTATTCATCATGTCTTTATTTTATTTTGTATTTCTTTTTTTGTTATGGTTTATATGTGTACGATGTAAAAACTTTGCCAATTTATTATTTTTCTGGCAAAAAATAATTATTATTTTTTCTGGCAAAAAATAATAAACCTTTTTTGCCCCCCCCCCCAAAAAAAATAGGGGGNGGTACGTATTAGAATCCAAAAATCGAATAAACCTTTATACCAAATTTCATCAAAATCGGTCAACGCTAAGTGGCAAAAGTTCCCCTTACGGCGTTCGGCGGTTTCTTCTTTATTCCATTGTTGGATTCTACGTACCTTGAAACGTAAATATCGAATTTTGATGGAGTATTTATTATTTTTTTGTGACGATATCAAAGGTTTATTATTGAAAATAATAAACCAATGAAAATTCTGGGTGCGCCACTGGCTCCGACCTTCGTAATGACAGAAAAACGAACTCCGGCCTTCATAATGGCAGAAAAACGAATCTACTTTTACCTGTAGATTGATAATATAAAATCAAGGTATACCTTCTCATTTGAATTTCGAGAGAAATGGGCATATTTTTTTTTAACAAAAAATGCCTCTTCCTGTGGTCAACCTGGATTTAGACACCACCAGCAAATTACCCATAGAACCTTTCCCATCTTTAGAAGAAAAAAATTGAACTCCGAAATTCCAAACCGTTTAAAAGTAAAAGGGTCCAGGGGCTAGGAGTGGGATCTACAATTCACAGAAGTAATAATCCATATCCATACTAATATATAAATGCGAAAGTAACTCTGTCGGTCTGTATGTATGTTACGCTTTCACGCTTAAACTACTGAACGGATTTGGTATAGAGATAGACTAAACTTTAGGAAAGGACATAGGCTACTTTTTATCGCGAAAAAAAGGGGTTAAAACTGTAAACGGCCATGCCAAAAAGGCCGGGCGTATCCTGCTAGTACTGTATAAATTGGGTAATTAAATTAAAATTAAAGGTAGGTACTCACTAAATCTAAAATTAATCAGGTCTATCAATATTATTATTCTTCAATTTAAAAAACAAATCTATTTTTGACTAGAAAAAAAAAACACAAAATCTCATTTATTTTATATTTTAAAATTCAATTTCCAAAATATTATTTTCCAATTTATGAAGATTTTATTTGATAGAGATGTCTCCCCCCCCCCCGAATGAAAATTTTGGGTGCGCCACTGGCTCCGACCTTCACATAATGGCAGAAAAACGAACTCCAACCTTCATAATCGCAGAAAAACGAATCTATCTTTACCTGTGGATTGATAATATAAAATCAAGGTATACCTTCTCATTTGAATTTCAAGAGAAATGGCCATTTTTTTCACCAAAAAATGCCTCTTCCTGTGATCAACCTGGATTTAGACACCACTAGCAAATTACCCATAGAACATTTCCCATCTTTAGAAGAAGAAAAATTGTCCTCCGAAATTCCAAACCGTTTAAAAGTTAAAGGGTCCAGGGGCTAGAAGTGGGGTCTACAATTCACAGAAGTAATAATACTAGATACATACTGTATAATGGACAAAATAAATTGGGTAATTAAATTAATATTAAAGGTAGGTACTCACTAAATTTAAAATTAATCAGGTCTATCAATATTATTATTCTTCAACTTAAAAAACAAATCTATTTTTGATTATAAAATAACACAAAATAACATTTATTTTATTTATCAACAATTCATAATTAAAATTAATTTAAACATTGATTTATTAAATTTTAAAATTCAATTTCCAAAATATTATTTTCAAATTTATGAAGATTTTATTTGATAGACATGTCCATCTGGCAAGTCTTATGATTAAATATATTTAAAAAAAAAAAAAAATCCCCTACTTTGCGGATCTCTGAAAGATAGGACTAATTTTAATTTCCCAAGAGATCCTCCATGTTGTATACTCGTCCAGTGACGTTATAAAGTTGTATCGTCTTATCATCTAGTGTGGATATATTACCTGGAAATGGGAATACACTTAACATGTTGTGTGATAATAATTTAGTTAATTGATATTTCTTTGAGCCTAAAAACTAAGTGGGTATCGAACGATTTCAAAATTATAATCACCACTTATCAACAGGGTGAACCAGAACTGGAGCGGACTGGGCCCCCGAGGATGGGTGGGGTTGAGCCAGGAAAATGGCCCAAAACATCACGAGGGTGTAAACCCACATGGAACAACCTCGCTGAACGTTGCTTAACTTCAGTGATCTAACGGAAACTGTAGTATTCAACCTGCCATAGACGCATAGAAAATCATTTCATTTTATACATTTTTTGAATGATTTCACAAAAAACGCAACTTTTCGGACACTTATACTCAACATATGCAATTACGCCTCAATGAAAGTCATCCATTCAACGCGTCATTTTACGTCTTATTACCTTTAATACAGGGACAAGATGTTCGATTGTTTATAAAATACCAAAAATATTTTCGAAAAACGGTAAAAAGGCCTTTTCCGGATTTACGGTCATATATCACAATGATCGCAGTTAAATATGAATCAAGTGTATAATGTGAGAATTCATTGGACGCGGAATTTTTGCCCAGGTGCGGATTCAGGTCTCCAGTTGAGAGAGGGGGGGGGCGATCGAGGCTCCAAATTATAATTGACATGGAATTAAGTAAGTAGTATTCATTTGTGAAAAGTGTTTTGAAATTCAATTCTTCAGGTCCAGGGGGTCGATTGCCCCCCCCCACTCCCTTGTATCCATTTTTGAATTTACCGCTCTACAAATATTAATTGTAGACACTATTTTTCGAGGTGTGTTTTAGAAATCCCCACCCTACACACATCTTTATTTTGGGTCATATCTGAAGTGATTAAAACCATAAAATCAGGGGCGGATACAGAAATATATTTGAGGGAGGGGGGAGGGATCAGCTTGGAAAATAAGTTTAAATTAAATACGCATACAGCACGATAACTAGTAATATGAGTTGCAAGCAACAATTTACCTTCTCAAAGTTCGAATTTAACAAAATTATTTGTTTAAATCGATTCAGATTGAATAAACATTTACATTGTCCAGCCTTGGAGGAGATCACCCCATTCCCACCCCCTATATCCGCCGCTGCATAAAACCGTTGCCCAGAATGAAACAGAGATAAAGTTGATAGAATATACCTACGAGTGGAGCCGAAGTATATTCTCAATTTTATTATTATATACTTTTCGAGTATTGCAATGCCAATACTCGTATGTCACTGTACTGTTCTAATTCATACACACGTGTAATATAAATATAGGTACATTTAGTAAAGTCCTCTAAATTATGTTAATCAATCTTCTTCTTCTTCTTTTTTTTTTTTTTTAAATTTGAGAAACCGTCGGTTAAAAAAACTGGGGGGCACGTGCCCCCCGGGCCCTCCCCTATATCCGCGCATGACCCCTAGTTGTTCTGATTTTGAAATAGGAATTCCAATATTCAAATATTGGAATTTCGGATATTGAAATAGAATTCCAATATTTAAAAATCAGAACAACTGAGTATGCAGTGGTCAAGAACGTCGTTTTCTAGTCCAAGATCTTTGGTTCAGCCGGTTCAGCGCCATGTGGTTTTGTTTCAATTTATCTATGGTTAGAGTACTTTAAAAATTGTTTTTGTAATCTGAGCTCATTGCTTGAATTTCTAATGAAGAGTCCGAACTTTTAAAAAATTCAATGTTTTACAAGTCACCCACCGAGTAAAACCTCGCTGGAAGTTGTTTAAGTTCATTGATCACACGGAACAATGGACCTGGTGCATTTATTTCATTTATATTAAATGTATTGGCCAATAATGGAAGAAGGCGAGGGACTGGGGACAAAGATGTTTGAAATTGAAATTATTCTTTATGAATAGCGAAAAATAAGAAAAACTGAGAAGCTTTAATACTTTTAAATTGCCTGCTTAAAATAAAATTTGCAAAAAGTCATCTGGAAGTGGCAGAAAAAATTAGATCTTCATACCTACAAACTATATTTCGTATTAATATAGTCGGCAGCTTTGCTTACTCTTGACGTGTGCGCGTCTACCGACCCGCTTGATAATACTCGCAGATCTAGCCTTGTTGTCTTTTTTTTTTTTTTAATTTGTAAGTAGTCTACTTTTTGGAGCCAGTACAAAAATTGATTATCTTTTGGACTTTTGGTCTAATACAGCTGGCAGAGAAAAGTGAAATTAAATTTTGAGTATACCAACATCGATGGTATACTCAAAAATAGGTACCTACTTGTACTTTCTTAAATTAGATTTTACTATATACATACTTCGAAGAGTTGGGGGCCCCGTCTAAATGATATGTTTTTCCAATTGTCAACCCAGATATTGTCGAAATATCTAGTGTAAGTTTTCAAAGCGTCCCTCTAAAGTGCGGGGCCCGTAACACGTGCTACAAGTACAACTATTGTTAATCCGGCCTGTGCACAACAAATATTAAATTTGGTAAACAAGGGAAAACATTTTACCAAATAATAATAGGTAATGCTTGTTATTTCCTAATTAGGTAAAACATTGGAAATAATAACAGTTCCAAATTATTCATAAAAATCCAAACCAGTTTTAAGTTAAATTACCTAATTAACTTAGCAAGAATCTTTTAAAACCTGTTTGAATAATTCCCTCTAAATCCGTACACACCTTCATTCATTTAAAATTATATACGTTCATTGTCTCTCATGTTATCTCTCTACAAATGACTCTGCAGCTCGGAATTTGCAGACTCACGCGATGCTGAATGACACAAAAATCCTGTCATTTTTTGCGGAGGGCGGAGCTATGACTGAAAAGCTACGTAAAAACGTCAATAAGCTCGATTCAATTAAGTCGTCATTTATTTGCAGCAGGAAGTTTTTTTTATATATATCTGATATACCTACGATAGTGTTGTGATTCACACTTACGAGTATTTGGTAGCTTTCCGGTCAAACATAATAAAAAGTGTCAAACTTGCTATGAATCAGTGGCGGATTTATCAGCATGCTGAAATGGCTGGAACATAGGGCGGCAAATATTGGGCCTAATTTTTTTTTATACTTTTACAGAAATTATAATTACAGCGTCTATGTCACGTGGAATACATCAGTTCCCGTTGGATCACTGAAGTTAAGCAACGTCCAGCGAGGTTCTACCATGTGGGTGTCCACGTGGTTCGCGGCCCCGTGGTGGTGGCTATTTTTCCGGTCCAAACCAGGCTGGGTGAGGTCAATATGGGTAGCTGGTTTGCAAGTTACCAGCGAATGGAAGGTAAAACCTCCCATTTCGAATGACCAATATACGAGTATATAAATATTCTTCTCTATATCTATAAAATTCTCCTGTTATGTCATGGTGTTTGTCACCATAGTCCTCCAAAACGGCTTAACCGATTTTAATGAATTTTTTTATGTACATTCGGTAGGTTTGTGAATGGGTTTTTATCTATTTTTTATATTCCTAAACGGGAATGCCCATGCCTCTAAGGCGCCAAGTTAGAGGCCCATGTCTCTAAGGCGCCCCCCGGGCCCTTCCCTATATCTTCGCATGCTGGTGGGAAAATTCCATTTGATGGGGGAAGATAAAATATAGGTACCCTAAAATATGTCAAACATACAAAATTTCAAGTTTCTAACACTTACCATTCCCTTTTTAGACAGCCATACTGAAAACCACCAAAAAGCAGCAAAAACCACCGAGGACATATTCATCAATCGGTCAACGCTAGGTGGCAAAAGTGCCCATCAAGGCGGACAAACGGATATTTTTATTCAATTATTGGATTCTACGTACCTACCTCACGGTCGTTCATAGATATGATGAAATAAAAAAATGTAGGTCGAATTCAAATTTTGGCACTTACGACCGTTTTTACGGCAATTTTTTTTTATTATTATTTATTTATAATTTTGTATAAATTTCGTAACTGGAGTTGCCTCCTTGAACTCCATAATGTCCAGAAGCAAGTTCACCAGATCACTCGATGAGACATTATTATATTCATCATGCCTCCTTGAACTTCACAATGTTC
>CM022879.1:27089346-27102089 GCA_012654025.1 Pachypsylla venusta | reverse complement strand
ATGTCCAGAAGCAAGTTCACCAGATCACTCGATGAGACATTATTATATTCATCATGCCTCCTTGAACTTCACAATGTCCAGAAGCAAGTTCATCAGATCACTCGATGAGACATTATTATATTCATCATGCCTCCTTAAACTTCACTATGTCCAGAAGCAAGTTCACCAGATCACTCGATGAGACATTATTATATTCATCATGCCTCCTTGAACCTCACAATGTTCAGAAGCAAGTTCACAAGATCACTCGATGAGACATTATTATATTCATCATGCCTCCTTAAACTTCACTATGTCCAGAAGCAAGTTCACCAGATCACTCGATGAGATATTATTATATTCATCATGCCTCCTTAAACTTCACAATGTCCAGAAGCAAGATCACCAGATCACTCGATGAGACATTATTATATTCATCATGCCTCCTTAAATTTCACTATGTCCAGAAGCAAGTTCACCAGATCACTCGATGAGACATACACATACTAACTGTATCATACTACGGAATTACCAGATTACCTCAGAAAGAACATCTCTGTCAGTCAACTCTTGTTCTTCTGAGCATTTGCCTCCCCTTTAGGTTAATAATGCAAATTTTTTCTTAAGTGAAAAATACCAGGACCTTAAAGTGTTTTAAAACTTTAATTTTATGATGTCAGCAGAGAACATATTTTTTTAAGTAGATACTCATTAAAATTTAACTGTTTGATTAAACATGTCTTACAAATCATTTATTTATTTCAAGTTCCTTTTACATATAGTAGCTGATTTACATACAATCTTTGGGTGGAAGAGAATTCCTCAATTAACCCCGCCTTTGAATTAAAAAATGGAAATGTATATTTTTTGTGTGTTATTGTGTCATAATGTTTGTGGGCATCATAGCATTACAAGGTATTTTCAACATTCACTCCAATATCACTAAGCCTAATCTACACTTTAACAATTTTTACATTTAGTTTAGAGATGGTATTTAGGATGTTTATATTCATTATGAAATATAAATTTCGATAAAATATTGTGTATCAACAACAAATAATAAGGTACGAGCGCTTTCGTCTGTTGCGGCATTCTCAAAGCGCTCGAAAATAATAAGGTACGAGCGCTTTCGTCTGTTACGGCATTCTCAAAGCGATCGTTACTCACCTTATTATTTGTAGTTGATACACAATATTTTATCGAAATTTAAATTTTTACCTTATAATGCTACCACTTGACGCTATTACCATAGCTTCTCAATTGTCCTCAGGAGGCTGATTTGCCCCCAAACATAACCAGACCAAGTAGAAAATTCGAAAAAACCTTTTTCCAATTTTCGACCCGTCCAGGAATCGAACCCGGAACCTCCTTGGTGCAAGCTGAGAGTGATGCGCACTCTGCCACGGAGATGTCTTTTGAATTAACTTCTCTCTCTTTCTCTTTATTTTCTTTTTGTTCTCCCTCTTTCTTTCAATTTCTATGGCTCTTTCTTATTGTTTAAAGTTGATTCAATAAACAGTTAAATAATAATTACCGCAACTTCGTGTGCGTCTTTTCTAGAGATTACGATCCCGGGATTTCGGGATCCCGTCCGAAAATGGCTGAAATTTTGATCCCGGGATTCGCCATCCAATCCCGGGATTTTCGGGATTGACAGTGATATAAGAAAAACAAACAAAAAACATATTTTTTTATTGAATTTGAAAATGAGGCCCCATACTCCCAATACATCAACCTTGAACGTTACATGNCCCCCCTCAAAATTTGATATTATACGTTTCAAGGTTCGTAGAATCCAAAAATCAAATGAAAAAAAATTTTTGTCAGAAAAATAATAAACCCAGGTGTCACATTGGCAGAGTTTTTTTTTTTATAAATCCAAAAATTTAGAGTTGGAGGTTAATCCCCCTCCACACTCACACACACACACACACACACACACCACCACCACAAAAAAACAGTCCTGCTACATGTTTTATACGTTTGCTACGTGTTTTATACGTTTCAAGGTTCGTAGAATCCAAAAATCGAATAAAAAAATTGTCAGAAAAATAATAAACCCTGGTGTCACATTGGCAGAGTTTTTTTTATAAATCCAAACTTTAGAGTTGGAGGTTAATCCCCCCCTCCACACACACACACCACCACAAAAAAACAGTCCTGCTACATATTTGAATAAAATTTCGAGGGAGGTTTCAGATCAGCAAATCCACCGCCTGACCATGTGCTTGCAATCAATGGCATTGATTGCTCATTAGTCTCATTACTTTACGACGCCACGTCAATAAAATAACATTATCTTTCCCAACAGAAAATTTTAAGAGTACCCACCTACCTAATTTTTTTGTGTTGATGTTCACATTCAGGAAACGTGTTTTATGTATGTCATTAATAGTAGGTATTATTTAATTAAACCCTCTTTCTCACCATCCATAGTTATAAAAATAAGAGTTTTAAAAATTTAAACTTAAATTTTATCTTTTCAAATTTATTTCCTCTACCTACCTAAGTACCCATCAAAAATTGAGTTATCAGAGATCTGTCTGATAAAAACACTCTTCCTAAGTTTCGCCACCATCCACAGTTTTTGTCTGAGAGAAAAAATAACCAAATTGGTACTCCAATGTTTTTACTGACTAACTGACCAGGGCAATACTACACCTACACATCTCAATCTCTCTTTTTTTTTTTTTTTTTTTTGGGTTAACGTCTTTTTAACATCTATTGCCCATTCAAGACGGGGGTTTTACCCTCCATTCGCTGGAAACTTGCAAACCTGCTACCCACATTGACCTCACCCAGCCTGGGTTGGGCCGGAAAAAGAGCCGACTCTCAATATCATTCATAACAGCGAGGTTATTTTATTTTTCCATCAAATATTAATTTGTCAATAGGTCAACGATCATACCACGTTGAATACACCAGTTCCCGCCACATCACTGAAGTTAAGCAACGTCAGGCGTGGTCAGTACTTGGATGGGTGACCGCTTGGGAACACCACGTATCGGTGGCTCTTTTTTCCGGCCCAACCCAGGCTGGGTGAGGTCAATGTGGGTAGCTGGTTTCCAAGTTTCCAGCGAATGGAAAGCGAAAAAAAGCCAAATTAAAAAAAAAAAAAAAAAAAACTTCACTTGATTGCGAGTTGGAGTGGTCACCACCACTTACCTAAGTGTCTTTTTTATTTGGCTTAACGTCTCTTTAACATCTATATTCAAGACGGGGATTTCACCCCCCATTCGCCGGAAACTTGCAAACCAACTACCCACATTGACTTCACCCAGCCTGAGTTGGGCCCGAAAAAAGCCAGCATCACGAGGACGCAAACTTACGCGGACACCCACATGGTACAACATTGCTGGACGTTGCCTAACTTCAGTGATCCAACGGGAACTGGTGTGTTCAACGTGCCATAGACGCTGGCTACTTATGTGTCTGATTTGTATTTTAAAAAATGTTCTGATCAAAAAAATTACATGTAAATTCATCTCTCAGTTTAGCGCGGAGTGGAGACCTAAGATCTATCTAAATGGTGCACATCAGGGGCGTACACAAGGGGGGGCTGGCCGGCTATAGCCCCCCCCCGAAATTTTTTTCGGGATAAGCCATCAAATGTGAAACGCGAGGGCGGCGTGTGTATAACATCTAACCGTGTGCTTCATTTTCAATGTCACGCAGAAAACACTTTTTGGGATACTTACATAACATCATGACCAAGCGGTACTAGTTCTACAAATTTGTATGGATTTGTTCATTTGATCCCGCGCGGTCATCTGAACATAGATCTATAATTCTTGGATTTTTACATATACAGGGTGTACCTGAAAAACTTTATCACAGAACTAGGGCAGTTAAAACACGTCATTTTCAACACAAAGAACTTTGTTGTGCGCATGCCGTTTTCGCTACGTTTTCAAAATGGCAGCCATTTTGTAAATTTCAACTTCACCCCACAAAATTGCTTATAACTTATTTTTTTGGCTTCAGATAGAAAAATAGAATTTGAACCACTAAAACAAGTACAAAAACGCGTAAATATTATTACATAAAAAGTTTCGAAACTTTCGATCTAGTCGTCTAGTAGTTTTTAGATGGTTCGTCCCAAAAACTTGCTCGTTTTTTTTTCTTCCAGGTTTTGCACTGGAATTTGGAACGAAAAGAATTCAACTAAGGAAACCACCTTGGGTAAAACATATTTGTACTCTAAGCTGCTAGATCGTCTCATTATTTACATTTTTGTCGGATCTATCCGGTGATCCGACTAACAAATTCCGTGTAAATCACTACACTATAATTTTATGTACGTCAATAACAAAAATATAAAAAAAATAAGGAGTTTAATTATAAATTACAGGTTAACTGAATCGAGCTTATTCACGTTTTATGGAATTTTTGCCAAATTACAACAAAGTGTATTTAAAAGTACTCTTCCTTAGTAGGCAGTGGCGTATTTTACACGTGCTGGAGAAAATTAGGTGAAGGTGTGAGGTCACATTAAATTTCATTGTTGATCTCTCCCATAGTATCTAGGTAATAATTATGAATGCAATTATCAAGTGATAAATAGGATACTGGGTCCTATTTATTGCACATGGTGCAACGTGCAACAGGGACCAGAATTATTTTACAAAAACATCCGTCCCTAATAGAATATAGTCACAAACTCATACAACTAATATATCAATTATTCGCAACTTTCATAAGACAAACCTCGGGCCCGCTTTCGTCTCATTCAACCTAATGTTGGTACAGTCATGTACAGTCACAAACTCATACAACTAATATATCAATTATTCGCAACTTTCATTAGACAATCCCCCGGCCCGCTTTCGTCTCATTGAACCTAATATTGGTACAGTCACAAACTCATACAACTAATATATCAATTATTCGCAACTTTCATAAGACAACCCTCGGCCCCGCTTTCGTCTCATTGAACCTAATGTTGGTACAGTCACAAACTCATACAACTAATATATCTCTCACTGAACCTAATGTTGGTACAGTCACAAACTCATACAACTAATGTATCAATTATTCGCAACTTTCATAAGACAACCCTCGGGTTATCCTCGACCCAACTAAAAAATCAGTCTCGGAGTACTTTGGAAAATGCGCATGTCAATGTCAATAATAAAAAATCAGTCTCAGAGTACTTTGGAAAATGCGCATGTCAATGTTAATAATAAAAAATCAGTCTCAGAGTACTTTGGAAAATGCGCATGTCAATGCAAATAATAAAAAATCAGTCTCAGGTACTTTGGAAAATGCGCATGTCAATGTCAATAATAAAAAATCAGTCTCGGAGTACTTTGGAAAATGCGCATGTCAATATTGATAATAAAAATTCAGTAACAAGAAGTCTCACCACTCCCGCTGATTGGAAGATGTGTTGTTGCTCACATAAGTATAATGTATTAAATTATTTTTAACAGTAAGACCTTGAGTAATTGAGCCCTGCTTGAGTGAATTAAAATAAACAATAATTATAAATATAGGCAGATAGATAGAACCTCACAAAATAACAAATAAAGATAACAAAATAACACTTAGGTATCTAATAGATACTAACACCGAGATGGATAAAAAATTTGTTTACTATTATGCTTTTTTTTTTAATTTGGCCTAACTTCTCTTTAACATCTATTGGTCATTCGAGACGGAAAAATTACTACTATTATGTTAAATCATTGCCCATGGCTCATGGCTAGCGTGTTTGCATCCATGCCTCAACTGGATCTTATCATACAAGAGAAGAAAAAAAATCTTGTCACCTTTATGTCAAAATATAAAAAAATTCCGGTCCACCTTTATATCAAAATATAAAAGATTTCCCGGTCCACATTTATAAATATAAATTATGGAAGATTAACTATTTCACCGCCAGAGTCTATGCCACGTTGAATATACCAGTTCTCGTTAGATCAACGAAGTTGCTTACATACAGCGTACAGCGAGGTTTAATCAAGTGGAAGGCCGCGTACGTTCGAGTCCCATTGATTCTGGCTATTCTGTGGCCTATTATTATAATGGTTATTCCCCCCCACCCCCCCAATCATATAATTTATTAATATTCCTATATTAGAAAAATCCAAAGGTATATCCATTTTCCTCTTTGCGTCGAACAGATTGGTTGACCAGTTCTTGATGTCAATTTAGCCTCTTGCAGCCTAAATGTCGTGGCCTGGTTTCGTTCATGACTCTAGGGTATAAGTTTATTTATTGTGGGGACATTCGATATTATTATTAACAGGCATTCTGAAGCAATGGATATTGACCGCTCATACAAAAATGTAACAAAATCTTGTTTGGGATTCCCATTCAAGCTCAAAGTTCACGGACCTTAAAGTTCAGTGTTCTTCGGAGATATATTCGCAACAGTTGAACACAAAAACTTGAAAACTCGAAAACCTGATCAAAACCTGGCCTAATAAATTATTGATTATTTCTAAAAATCTTTGGCGACTGGATTTTTATTTGTATCCCAGTCAAATTAAATTTTCGCCTAGAATATATTAGTAAAAAGCGGGAGATGATTTTATTTCACGTTGGGCATCCTGAATACTAGTAATCTAAGTTTGCGACGGTTTCTGAGGTGAGCTAATTTTTTTAGCGACCAAAAGCGCTTACATAATACGTTAAATTCTGTTCAGCGGTTTGGTCAGAATGGGAAGTTTTCGGAAAAGTTTATTATAATTAAATTTAAACGCCTGTAACTGAAAATCGGTTATTCTAAATGAAAAATGATATTAGATAAAAATTGTGGGAAATCAGATTTCAAGTTCCGAACATACCCACTTTCAAAATTGGCTCCTTCCTATGCATAGGTAGACGGAAAAATCGAAAAGTGGTCCTAGCCGCCTATTGGCCGCTATATGACTATTTTATAATTTCATGTAGTCTGACCTCTATATTACTAATTTTTTAATGGGAGATTTAAGTTATCCGACATCATATTCAATTCTCATTAAGTTTGAATGGGGCAATTTTTTTCATAATGTATCGTTCGAATGTTATACGCCAAAAACTAAAATTAGTGGCAAAATAAAGTGGCTTTTGGACGCTAAAAAATTTGAGCTCACCTCAGAAACCGTCGCAAACTTTGATTACTATTATTCAGAATGCCAAACGTGGGCATCCTGAATAATAGTAATCTCAGTTTTTTCACTAATTTATTCTAGGCTCGCCACTTTTTTTATCTAATTTGACTGGGCTGTTGTTGCAAGGAAAGAATTTTAAAATATTTATAGAAACTCATTCAAATTAGAATGTGAAAATATTTTATTAAAACAAGAATTTATATTTTTCTCCAAAAATCAAGATGGATTTCCATTTTCCTCCTTGTGTTTTATTCAGTTGCGTAAAATCGTTATGTTTGGCAGATCAGTAGTTGTGTCAAATTTAGCCATTACCTGGGTCTCGAGTCCTGATGTCGAGACATAGTTCCAGGACTCTAGGGTCTAGGTTTATTAAGGACATTCCATACTAGTAGATATTTTCAGGCAAATACTGCATTTGATTCTCACAAAACTATTACACAGCCAGCGTGCATCCCAGGTTGAATACGCCAGTTCCCGAAGGATCACTGAAATTGCTTAAAACGTCCAGCAAGGATTTACCAAGTGGATTACCATGTAGGTTCGTAAGTTTCGCGTGCTTGCAGATAATTTGAATTGGTACCTAACAGCTAATCGGGCTAGTGTTCACTACACAAAGATACTGTTACTTTTGATTGTACAGAATACACACTTGGTGCCAGCGTCTATGTTGAATACACCAGTTCCCGTTAGATCACTAAGTGGCCGACCGGGTATGTTTGCGCTATTCCCGGCCCAACCCAGGCTGGGTGAGGTCAATAGTTTGTATGTTTACAGCGAATGGAGGGTGAAACCAAAGTTTAGATTGATCTTTAGACATTAAAGAGACGTTAAGCCAACAAAAAAGTACTATTTATAGTATTTATAGATCAATTCACAGAATACATTTTAGAAAATTATTATGCAATACGGTAATACAGGGTGCACCAGGAAATTGCTTTAACTTTAGAATGAAAGTTAGTACCTATAGTAATGATTTTCAGAAAGAGTGGCACATTTATAGTGGTGTAGACAAGAGTAAAACATGTGTTACACTGTTAAGCGTTATTTAGAAAACGGACATCTTGTGACACAGACTCGGTGTGAGTAAAGACTTCACTACCATGTCGTGAAGAAGACGGCTGAAAGGTTAACGCATTCGAAAAAACCGATTGAAAATACATAGACCGAAAGCGTCCCGTCCGAATTTGATATAACATTGAGGAGAGATTTAGACAGACAGTGTGAAAGCTCCTGACGTGACTTCAGTGCGTTTACGTTTCGGCACATCTCTCGAAAATTTAGAAACATCTCGGCGTCGAGTTTTGAAGAAGGTGGTCATAAATCTGAAAACCCAATTCTTACCCTTCATTTTGGTACAATAAATAAAAATTATCGCTAATAATTTCTTTGCTGATTGAACGAAATGAAGTCTAGGTTTAACTCCACGATTCTACTTAAAAAGTCTATTTGTAATAGTTAAAGCAAACACACATGGGTGTACAGAACATAGTTAAAGCATACACACGTGAGTGTGTACAGAGCATAGTTAAAGAAAACATACGTGAGTGTGTACAGGGCATAGTTAAAGCAAACAGACGTGGGTGTGTACAGAACATAGTTAAAGCATACACACGTGAATGTGTACAGAGCATAGTTAAAGCAAACACACGTGAGTGTGTACAGAGCATAGTTAAAGCAAACATACGTGACTGTGTACAGAGCATAGTTAAAGCAAACACACGTCAGTGTGTACAGAGCATAGTTAAAGCAAACACACGTGAGTGTGTACAGAGCATAGTTAAAGCAAACATACGTGAGTGTGTACAGAGCATAGTTAAAGCAAACACACGTGAGTGTGTACAGAGCATAGTTAAAGCAAACACACGTGAGTGTGTATATAGCATAGTTAAAGCAAACACACGTGAGTGTGTACAGAGCATAGTTAAAGCAAACACGCGTGAGTGTGTACAGATCATAGTTAAAGCAAACACACGTGAGGGTGTACAGAGCATAGTTAAAGCAAACACTCGTGAGTGTGTACAGAGCATAGTTAAAGCAAACACACGTGAGTGTGTACAGAGCATAGTTAAAGCAAACACACGTGAGTGTGTACAGAGCATAGTTAAAGCAAACACACTTGAGTGTGTATAGAGCATAGTTAAAGCAAACACACGTGAGTGTGTACAGAGCATAGTTAAAGCAAACACGCGTGAGTGTGTACAGAGCATAGTTAAAGCAATCACACGTGAGTGTGTACAGAGCATAGTTAAATCAAACACACGTGAGTGTGTACAGAGCATAGTTAAATCAAACACACGTGAGTGTGTACAGAGCATAGTTAAAGCAAACACTCGTGAGTGTGTACAGAGCATAGTTAAATCAAACACACGTGAGTGTGTACAGAGCATAGTTAAATATAGCATGACTATCAAATGTGTATTGTTCTCTAGTCCTTAGGTGCCCAGTCAAATTCCCTACAAGCACGTGTGTACACAAAAAAGGTAATATAATGTTAGCATGGCTCTGCACCGACACTTGCACATGTGATAAATTAGAAATTGAAGTGGTTAATCACACAAAGTACGTGGGTCTTGAAATAGATTGCCATTTAAGATGGGATCAGCACGTGTACGCCTTAACTAAAAGGCTAAGGAGACACATTTCTTGCTCTAAGAGGGTTTCTAAACTTATCAACCCTAAAAGTGGTCTACTACGCCTTCGTGCAGTCAAGCTTGAGTAAGGAAGTTGTTCCTATGGCAGGACAGAAGACACAGCACTGACTAAGTTAAGATCCATTCAACACCATCTTCTGAAACTTATTTACAAGAAAGAAAACAAATATCCCACTTTTTTTTAATTAAAACAAAAAAATATCTGTGCCTACGTCCATCAATATAAATCCGAATTCATAACTTATAATAAAACAAAGTACGATCTCAGAAAACAAGAAATAATTCAAAACCCCAAATTTAATACCAATAAAGGACAAAAATCAGTCAGATTTATGGGACTCAGGCTATACGAGGCATTGCCGTGGGATATCAAACAAGCAGAACGTATTAAAATATTTAAAAACATAAGCTCAAAACTTGGCTGATGGAGAGGCGTTGATTCTCTAGGCCTGTTTTTCTTTTCTTTTTTTATAATTCAACTTCTGAGGAAAATTTGGTCAAAAGGGGTCATTTTGGGTCACCCCAGGATAACCTCTTTTGACCCATAGATGGACCCCAGATGGTGCTATCTCCAATGTTTAGGTTTTAGCTCGAAATATGGCCTCAAGGAATATTGCGACCAAATATCATCAAAATCTGACCAATAATAAAGGCTGTAGATGCGCGAACACGACTTTTGCGGACGGACAAAGAATTTTTTTCTAGACCCGATTTTTGGTATCAATTTGTCATAATTCTGCCAGAGCAGCAAAAAAATGACATCGAAATTTTCCACCAATACACCACTTTGGTTGCCTATAGGTGCTTCGCATACGGTAAAAAGTTAAAAGAAAGAAAAAATTCAACACTTTCAGGGTTAAATCAAATTCTGGGAACAATGAGCGTTTTTCTCTATTCCCCAGGAGTTTACAGTGAACTAAATGCAGTTTTTTTTCTCTCTTTTTTGTGTGTCTTTTTTTTCTTCTCTCTCTCTCTCTCTCTTTCTTCCTTTAATTTTGATTATTCTTCCTACTCTCTCTCTCTCTCCCCCAAAGACGGAGAACATTGGGTAAATATAAGAGGAAGTGCACCAAAAGTGGACCCCCATTTTGAATTCTTCTAATAAATCTTGGAAAGAAAACACAAATACATTATTTTTCATGAAAAAGCAAAGAATCATAATGTTTTTAATTGTTTAGTATAAACAAATATGCAAAAAAAAGGAATGCAAATTAATATATTTATGTTTTGTTAAATTTCTCAAAATTAAGGTTTTAAAAAAAGTTCTCTAAAAATGGACCCTCATTTGACTCCTAATCTGAACCCCTAAGTTTCCTAAATTTTACCCCCGTGTTCTTCAATTAAATGGTGAAATATTTGAGCAATAAGAAAGTGGGACTTTATTTCAAATGAATAATTGATTACACTTTAATCAATATATATAAAAAAACATTTAGGGGTTCACATTTGGAACATTCAGGGGTCCACATTCGGAACATTCAGGGGCCCTGCATTAGGAATTTTGGTGGACGAAATAATTTTGTTCACTGACAATTTAAATTAAAAAGCTTAGAGAAAATAATATCAGAAATTGAAGTAAAATAATGTACTTTAACACAGATATATTCTACTTATTACCACTTACCAGAGAAAATCCGAATATACCTACTATCCTTGAAAACTTTTCAAAATCACAATAATCAAAATACAAATCTGATATCAATACTATTACAACTGAAACTATGACCGAGTCAGGGATGAGATTTCCAACAATAAGCGATATGTGAGAAATAGGCTAGGGTTCCACTTTAGGGGGAGGGGTCAACTTTTGGTACACTTACTAAATATTTTTTGAGACTTTTTTATCCTAAAATATTTCAAAAGGTAATTACTTTAAAAGTAGATCAAAGACATTTTTTTGAAAGATAGCAACAAAACACATCCTCACAATACAATGGAGTTCACAATAACCTTAGTGTGAGGTACGTACATTGAATGCTAATTTATCAAAAAATTCACACGATCTAATTTCCAATGAAATAGAATGAATGGGTTTATCTCTTGGAGCACTTTCATTGGTGTTTAATACAACTTCGATGGGGCTGTTTTTTTTTAGGGGGGGGGGTAAACCCATTCAATTTGGGACTTTATAATACTTTTTATTATATTATTTCATTTTATTTAAATTGTATTAATTGTGAATAATTTGATTATACAAATATATTATTACACTAGCTGTTTTCCTGTGCTTCGCTACGGTTACAAAATTCAACAACAATTTCGAGATAGCGAAATTAAATCTTCTCAATTTTATATTTTTTATGGGGTCCTTATACTGTTTTGGGGGCGTCTATTCTCGGTAATTTTTAGTTATCTCTTTTAGTTTTGCCCAGAAAAAAAAATTGCAAAGAGACCCGCTAATTAGCGTCATTTTTGGCGGTAACTTGGTCCCACTTGAACTTTAATTTTTTCCTTTCTTATTACGCATCTACATACTAAAAGGGACCTTTGTGCAATGTTTCAAGTCTCTACGTTTAGCCATCGTGGAGCTACGTTGATTATCAGTCAGTAAGTTAGTACGTCAGTCAGTATACCAATTGGGCTTTGCGTTTTATAAGTACCTATAGATTACATTATATTACATGAGTATCAAATGCGTATTGTACTCTAGTACTTAGGTACCCAGTCAAATTCCCTGCAAGCACGTGTGTACACAAAAAAGGTAATATAATGTTAGCATGACTATCAAATGTGTATTGTACTCTAGTCCTTAGGTACCCAGTCAAATTCCCTGCAAGCACGTGTGTACACAAAAAAGGTAATATAATGTTAGCATGACTATCAAATGTGTATTGTACTCTAGTCCTTAGGTACCCAGTCAAATTCCCCGCAAGCACGTGTGTACACCAAAAAGGTATGTTAGCATGACTATCAAATAGTATGTTAGCATGACTATCAAATGTGTATTGTACTCTAGTCCTTAGGTACCCAGTCAAATTCCCCGCAAGCACGTGTGTACACCAAAAAGGTATGTTAG
>CM022879.1:27076153-27087338 GCA_012654025.1 Pachypsylla venusta | reverse complement strand
AAGTCTCCAGCACTTGCCGTTCTTGAGATATCTTGTTCACAGACAGACAGACACACAAACGGAACAATGGCTGAAACTCGAGATTTGGGCTCTGGGGACTCCAAAACGTGTTTTGGCACTGAAAACTCGACGTCGAAAATTTCAGCCCATTACAATACTTTCCTGGCCGTTCATGGCATAAAACTGACATACATAGCAAATATCAAGTCTCCAGCACTTGCCGTTCTTGAGATAACTTGTTCACAGACAGACAGACACACAAACGGAACAATGGCTGAAACTCGAGATTTGGGCTCTGGGGACTCCAAAACGTGTTTTGGCACTGAAAACTCGACGTCGAAAATTTCAGCCCATTACAATACTTTTTATAGGAAAGTAAAAAAACGTGCAGTCGGAACAGGGTGTAATCGTATGCGTGCCAGGTTGTTCTGGTAGAACCGGCCATCTTGAGAACGCATTCTCTTAACAAAAAGTTATCATTAATTGCAGGTGCCTTTCGGAATTGCAAATGGGTTGTTAGTCCACTAGTTAGTTGCTTACACTTTGTACTGTATAATTATCACTCATTTATGAAACCATTAAACAAATATCCGTATATTTGTTTCAAGCATATTGAATTGAATAGAGATTGACAGCTCGTATTTCAAATAAATATAACTTTATGAAGATACAAAGAAAGTCAACTCATTAAGACATAAAAAATGGAACTAATTCCTAATTTGACTTGTTTACTGGTATTCCCAATTCAAACTCAAAGTTCATTGAGCCTTGCAGAGTATCCTAATAAAAGGAAAGTATTGTAGTGGACTGAATTTTTTGTTAGTATGACAATTATATGTATTGGTCGCGTCTCTAAATTTATTTAAATTAATATCGTTGGCGGTTTTCCCATTTTCTGCCCGTTTTATGCTAAGTAATATATTGTTGGCCGCTAATTAGCGGTTGAAGGCCGCTTTTTGGCGGTTCCGCCTAAAAGCAGAATGGAAAGAGCTAGAACTTGATATTGGGTGCCAATTCATATCAATTTTACATAAGAAATTTAAAAATACAACTTAGGATTTCAAGAAGTGTAATATATTGTTAGCTGCTAAATAGCGGGATGTTTTGGCATAAAACTCGACATCGAAAATTTCAGCCCATTACAATACTTTTTTCTTTTTTATAGATAAGGAAAGACGTGTGATGTTCTCACGAGATTTTTTATTATTTCTACCAATCTGCCTAACACAACCGGTGTTTAAAATATGACACGTTTTGATGTAATTTACCTAACTTTATTTGTGAACATTTTGAATATGATCTGGTTTTCAGGGGTGAAGATATAAGGACCGCTCAATCTCAATACAGTCAAAACTTTTCAGTCGTAGCTGGGATCTAAATACTAATTAATTTTTTTTTTTAGAAAATGCATATCTTTTGCAATAAAAATTATGAGAATTTTCATCTTGTAAAAATGAAAAAAGGCCTGGTGAAAAAAGAGATTGAAACTTAACTCAAACGTGTGCCACATAAAGTTAGTTAAGTGACAGAGATTATTTTTTACGAAACATGGAACCAAACTCATTGAAAAAAAACGAAAATTCGAACAACTTCTGTTACACCCTGTAAATATAATCATTATTATTTGACATCGAATTACGTTACACCCTGTCATTATTATTTGACAAATTTATTATATCAATACATCCTGTTGACACTACCGTTTTTTATGACGAGGATTCACTTACTTTTCACTTCTGACTCAAATTTCGCTTGCTCGTATGTCTCGAAAATGTCTACGAAGTAGATGAAACTCAAGTCGGAAGTGAAAAGTAAGTGAATCCCCGTCAAAAATAACGGTAGTGTTTTTAAAGTTTCACTCTGTATAAATAAGTTCAATAAATTTTTTTGAACATTTCAAAAACGCGCAATCTTGGTCCTGAAGATAAAAGTTACACCCTGTATAAATTGTATTGGATTTTGTTTTTTTACCATTCAACTTAATCTCTATTAAGTTCAATACACTTTTTTGAACGTTTCAAAAACGCGCAATCTTTGTCCTGAAGATAAAAGTTCATGGTATTTCATTGACCTTCATCTCTGGAATTCTGGTATCCTTGAAACATGGGCTTTTTGTACAATAAGCTTAAGTTTAGTTCTCTTGCTTAGGTTCACACCTCAAGAAGATAAAATAATGTCTTAAGGACCCTTTAGACGTGCATGTTTGACATTCATGCTGACATTAATGCTTTTTAGAAAAATTAGCCCGCGTCCAACTCCAAACGGCATTTGGCATATCTGAACGACATCTACAGTGACAATAGGTGAGAAATGACGGTAAGCATGAGCAGGCGTTTACACAATCATTTCTTGCACGCACATGCGGGGATGATGTAATGATATTTGACAATTTGAAGATTTTTTAAATCAGTGCGATATGTATATCACAGAAGATAGAGAAGTAAGGCGAGGTCGTGGAAACTGTGTACTCAACGTGCGTGTTGAACACACAGATGAGATGTCTCCACATATCATTGGCTTTGTCAAGATGCACTTTTAGTGAACCTAATTGTAATAAGATGCCCCCCCCNCTGCACCTTAACTAAATTAGTTAATTTATAACTCAAATTTTCTGACTTCTAGGTTAATTCGATACTGAGCAAGGTCGACTATACTCGCACGTTGTCGAATTGCTTATTTCAACAGTATAGAATAGCAGTCTCATCCGACAACCATCGACTTCGATGATTATGATGATCACCCCATATATTACACTCCCCCCAAAAACAAGAACAACAAATAAAAAGAGAATTTATAATAAATATTATTTTAAACAAAAATTAAATTTGAAAACAAATTACACAAAGTGTCGTAAATAAAAAATCTAACACAGCTGGACAAATGGATAGAATGTTATCTAGAGCTTTCTTTCCATTTGGAGCCGATTTCCGTGGCCGAGTTGTTAAGTAAAATGATTCTTGGTTCGGAGGTTCGAATCCCACCAGAGCAAATAATAACTCTCTGAGGAGGATCAATTGTAGATAATGGATAAGTTAACAAACAGGTGCCGCTACCTTTAAAATAGGCTACTTAAACTAGGCAAAGCGCAATGGGAAACTATTGCTACAGAGAGGAGGACCAAATGTAGAAGATTTAAGTCAAAAAACGAAAAATAACAATTACTTCAGGGCACTCGTTTTTACAGTCCTGCCATTCCAGAAACAGGAATATTCGATGATTTTTTCTTTGCCCAATGCGGGATTCGACCCTCAACCTCCGGACCAAGGGTGTCAATAGTATTAACAAATCGGCCGCGTTGATCGGCGGTTGTCCAAGACCTACCGGCCACTATCTTTTTGTCGAGAATGGTTTAAGATAGAGGCTTGGGATAAAAATTTAAAAACTAAAACTTTCTTGGATTTTTTTTTTCAATTCTTGGCGGCGCCCCCTAGGGGAGTAGAAGAGGGGGTGCATGGCTATTAAATGTCATGGATATTATTTATTGTTTATTATACGAGTAAACCAGATGTTTCACCCGTGCTTCGATTTTTAAATTATTATTTATGTTTTTCAAGGACGAAAAGTATTGGTTCGTGTCCACCCTGTATATTGTGGCCTTTGAAAACAAATATTTCTCAGTTATATGTTTCACCAGGCCCTCAGTGGCATGCTCGTTTGTGGTGGTTAGTATTTTATAAAAAAAAAAAAAAAAAATTGCTCGATCCCTGTTTAGAACTCGGTCAAAAATTTGCAAATTATCTCCTAAAAGTAGTAAACGATCACCTAAAACTTCCTCGCTTTGAGTTTATATGTTGTCGCGGCAAAATTTAACCGTGTCTTGCCGAATTTGACCAATAAATTGGATGTTCGGCTGTAAATAGAAAACAGTTTGACAATTTTTCGTTCGTATAATTTTCCCATCTGAGTGTACAGCTTGTACATTCTGTAAAACAAATCATTTAGACCCAAACTCAATAAAATGGAGCCCGCTTGGTGACGCTAAATATATATTTTTGCTTACAATGAAACGTCACTTTTGCACTTTCTAGTTGTCCAATAGGATTTTACATGTAAATTTAGACTTATGGTTGACATATCCTCCCAGTATGTCACAAAATAGAAATGATAGTGATTTTTGGTGTAATTTTTATCAGGATTCCAATGAAACCATTATTACGAAAATCGGACCTATGGTTCTGAACTTAGAACCGATCTAGTGGACTAAGGTTCCTCCATGGAATAATTGTTAATACTTTTGATAATTTGGGAAAATATGTATGTAGAAACCTACTTTTTTGAAATTGTAATTTTTTTAATTATCAGAAACTGAGTTGCCTAAAATAACAGTGATGTACGTACCTATTGGTGGAATTAATTCCAAAAGTTGGCATTAATACAAAGGGCGTGGGACGCGTCAAATTGCATGGATTTTTTTTAGTTGATATAATATATTTTCTGTTTTTAGTTTAATGAAATCTTAATCTATGTGAATCGAAACAGTTTTGCTTGCTAGTCAAGTAAGGGGACACTTGTCTATTGAAGTCAAGATTGGAAGTCCAATTCCGGCCTGAGGCGGATTTTTCTCAAAAGGTGGAATTAATTCTCAGATCGAGTGTTCTTTTTTTCATCCCATATCCTTCTCCTCTCTGCGGTTTCTGGACGCTAATAAATAATTACAAAGTTTTTATCTCCCTCTATCAAATTGTAGCCCCCCTCCACTCCACTAATGGCATACATAAGTGATAAATAGCTCTGCGCTTTGAAGACTGCTCACTGTTGATGACAGGTGAAGTTGAAAAACTAGCGTGCTACCGCAATGTGCGTGTAACTATCAAGTAGCAGTAGCAAACGCTACAGCAAAGATGGGTAATTCAACTTGTTGACCTTAACACTGAAATCACACATCAGTTATAATTCACTGTTTATGTAAGTAGTATCGAGATATTTTCTTCCTTGCATGTAACAATAATAAATAAAACTTAAATTAAATTATTACGCTTTTATTAATTGTGTGGTGCGTTTTCCTTTGGTATTGCTAAAGATAATAGGGATGTTGACTTTTTTCAATAAGAAAGAGCTTGTGAAATTGCACGTAACAGTGCGAGGTAATATACCCATTATCTTTTGCAATGCCAAGAATCTACAACTTCACATGTCATCAATAGTTAGCAGTCTTTAAGGGGCAGAGCCATTTATTACTTAGGTATGCCATTAGCGGAGTGAGGGGGGGGGGGGCTACAATTTGATAGAGGGAGCAAAAACATTGTAATTATTTATTAGCGTCCAGAACCGAGGAGAGAAGAAGCTATGGGAATGAAGAAAACCAGTCATTCTGAAAACTAATTGCACCTCTTGAGGAAGCTGCACCTCGGACGGCAATCGAACTTCCGATCTCGAATTCAAGAGACAAGAATTCTTATTACTTAACTAGCAAGACTGATTCGATTCACTTTAAATAAATATGATTTCATTAAACGAAAAATGAGAGATAAAATATCCACTAAAAAAATCCATGCATTTAGATATAGCTCGAACCCACGCTCTTTGTATTACTAAGTCTGTATGTCACTACTAAAACATTGTAATTATTTATTAGCGTCCAGAAAGAGAGAAGAAGATATGGGATGAAGAAGAAAAAAACACTCGATCTGAGAATTAATTCCACCTTTTATTTAAACCTCGGGCAGGACAAGATTTTATCAAACGAAAAATAGAAGAAAAATCAATGCATTTAGATGACTCGAACCCACACCCTTTGTATTACTGGGTACGTCACTGTTATTTTAGGCAACTCAATTGGTGATAATTGAGGAAATTACAATTTCAAAAAAGTAGGTTTCTACCTACATTTTTTCCGTAATTATCAAAAGCATTAACCATTCTCCTATGAAGGAAACTTAGTCCACTATATCGGTTCTAAGTCCAGTCATTGAAATCCTGATTAAAAATTACACCAAAAATTACTATCGTTTGTATTTTGTGACATACTGGGAGGATATGCCAACCATAAGTCGAAATTTACATGTAAAATCCTATGAAACAACTAGAAAGTGTAAAACCCTGTATTTTTGATCACCTAGTTGTAAAAAAATGTAAAAAACAAAAAAACCAATAGATCTGCAATAATTAAGAAAAATCAACTTCATCGAAAAAACGAGTCGGGCTACGATTTAAAATGGAAAAAGGCTCATTTGGACCTCATGAACGGAAAAGTGTTACAGTGGCATTGAAGCTCAAGGTGTTTTTATAAAGAAAATATGTTTAATAAAAATAAGCAGAAGGATGTGGGTTAAACCCCTAGCAGAAGCAGAATTTTTTGCTCATTAATTTGAGTATTTGACCACGTAAAAATAGAGCTCTAAGGTTTAGTTGGTAGAAAATGCCTCAGACATAACCTCGCCTAGTAGTTACCGGCCACTCGAGACTTTATTTTAGTACTAAAACTAAGACTAGATATTTTTATAATCTATTTGTTCAATAAACTTTAAACAATTTTGAAGCATTCTCTTTTCCGCTAAACACAAGTTGATTGATATTCGACCATATTGCGAAAGACTATCATTTTCCAAGTTTTTCAAATCAGTCTGGAATAGATCAAACACTGTATATTACTATTTTAATCAGGCATACGGTGACCAGTGCAAATAATAAGGTCAAGAGATAAAAAATCACTATAGTCAATTGTCCAGAAATGTACACAATTTGGGATACCACAGTTCTCTACAAAAAAAAAAAAAAAAAATATTTGGAAGAGGTTTTTCCATCCATCGAATCAAATTTGAAAGGATAGGCTACAAGAGCACAGTTTACATTCAAATTAGCATATATTTTTCAGATATATCTGATTACAAAATATAAAACGAGAATGGAAAAAAAAGTTCCTATATTGTTTTTCTATAACTACATAATATTTTTTTTACCTAAATAGGAGCGAGTTTGAACCCCTTAAGATCAAATCGGAGTGTATTTTCAAACAACTGTGTAAATACAAAATAGTTCCCCGTAAATCACATCTTTAAATCTATTATTTATATATAAACGATATTAGTTGATTTTATTTTAATTTGTAACAAAAAGATTTTGCCGCGAAACTTACGAAAAAAAGTATCCTAACCAAGGAATTTAGAAAACGTTTTAACGGCCATAATTTGACTAAATGTACTCGAATGGAATCAGAAAAAGCTAATCGAAATTTAGATTCGTTATTTTATGGATTTGTTAACCACAGAAGTTAGAAAAAGTTTTACGGCCATGCCTCGCCCTAAGAAAATGTTTATGAAATTTTTAGATTAACAGACTGTATAACTGATGTTGTTGCCACTGAAGCGTTTTTTCTGTTAAAATCAACTTTTCCCAACAATTCTCGATTTTTTTTTAAATGATAGAAACGAGTTGTTATAAGGAAACGATTTTGATGGCTCTTGCCTCGTACTGTGATTCTAAATCGGAAGAATGATTACTTAAATTGCTCAATTTTGATGGAAAGCTAACGAAGGAGTAACAGCTATATTCATACTAGCCTACAAATTCCAATGTGAGTTTTGTGTGTACCTACCTCCACGGAAGTAGGATAAGCTGCCAGAAGCAACTTTATCCTCGTCGACAAAAACTGCCAAGTTTTTCTTTCGTTCGTTTCATCCACGGGGGAATTGAATTTGAGGACACTTTGTAAATCCTCGTCATTTTTTTCGAGGTGGGAGTCAAGTTGTTCTGAAAGAGAAAAATAATAAATAATCTCGGTAAGCGACACTGTCCAACATATTTTAATCTAAAACGGTGTTTTTTATTATTATTTTTTAATTCAAATATTTCTTAACAAGATCATTCATCAAATCTGGTCATCCGTTCATAAGATACCAGCAAAACCTATGTAGAATAACATTTATCTACTCTTGAACTGTGATGATATTAGTTAAAACTCTTGGTCAGAAAACTTTAAAACACCACGAGCGTATCGGATCCCTAGCATAGTGTGACAGCCTGAGTGGATCAGTTGGTAAGAGCGACGGAATCGCAAAGAAGGCTGTTGGTTCAAATCTAGGCGAAGACACAAAGTTAGTAAAAACATGGGAATTGTGACAATTCATCAGCTTTAACACAAATAAATTCCTTGGTTATACATATTTATTCTTCTTCGTAGCAGTACTTGATCGTAATCCACCATCAAAATATGCTGCCAAAGTGACACATCAGCCCCCCCGCCCCAAAAATCGAGTTTTTCTTAGAGAAAATACTGTCTTTTTTAAGACAGATGAATTGAAAATTTTGCAAAAAAAAAAAAAAAAAAAAAGATTTAACCACAAACTCTGTAAAAAAGGAATGGCAATTTTGAAAACTGAGTGATGGTAGTGGTAGCAGTGTTGTGCTAAAGGAAATTTGGAACTGGCCACCTCTGCAGTGATCCATCCTTGCGTGATTGTCGCACACTTTTGGAGCGGAATTTAAGTTTAATATGCGCTCCTCACATGGGAAATATAACTTGGACGGATAACAGTTGGGGAATAGTCTCTAAAATTGAAAATATTTCAAGAACTTTGTTTTCAGAAAACACTTGAACACTTTACTATTAAAAGGTCATAATTGAACATTTTTCAACTCGTTGTTAAAAAATGCAAAGTTCCCAAAACGAGCCATTTATGTATACAACTAAACATCATAATATGTTTAACATTATTTTTCGATATTGCAGAAGGTTAAGTAATTCCATTCTTAAATAGAATCCTGGCCCTTTTGAGAGTCTGCTCCTCAGTTGGTGCATTTGAGAAATACTTGTAATGATATAAAATCGATGTTGCACATACCTTTGGTCATATTAAAAATCCTGAGGAAGGCAAGCAATGGTCCTTCTATATATTTATCCGAATTTGGCGACAAAATAAAATCAGACGTTGAAGATATTCGAATTTTGTTCAAAAGTTGCGTTCTTATATCATAATAAGGATCAGATTTTGAAATACCCAACAAAATCTTCACACCATCAAATTGATTTTCTGGATAGAAGAATCCACTATGAACAAGAAAATCAGCGTTCCTTCTTAAACCATAAAAAATAAAAACTTGATCCCCTGATTTGAACGACCGGTGAGCATAACATTCAGACATTTGTTTTTGAGGTTGGTAATAGGTGAGCACCTGAAAAAAGAGGGTCCAAAACAATTAAAATTCAGTTGTCCCCACAGGGCTGAGTGAATCCCCGAACAGCCAACAAAAAGTGATATACTCGAGCAGTCTCCAATCCGAGAAGTAAACACACCTCATGTTAGGGAATTTCAGTGATCACTTGTAGAATCAACATGAATAAACTCGATGGCCAATGAGTTCTGCCCCTGAAAATTTCACATTTATCTGAATGCCTGATTTTGAATACGGTTATGCAATGTGCAGTAAAACACCTGAACTGACATTTGTTACTCTGGTTTGTGGTCCTGTATTAGGACTTCCTCATACCTCATAGTAAGAGCACTAGCAGCTCCCGTCTCCTTCGCTGGGGCATTGCTTTTCTGTAGCAATAGCCGGTCAGTGCCCTTTTCAATAGAAAATACTTTTCATTTGTATAGCAATCTCTAATAATTAAGCCAGCGTCTATGGCACGTTGAATACACCAGTTCCCGTTGGATCACCGAAGTTAAGCAACGTCCAGCGAGGTTGTACCATGTGAGTGTCCACGTAGGGTCGCGCCCTCGTGATACTGGCTATTTTTCCGTCCCAATCCAGGCTGGGTGAGGTCATAGTGGGTATTAGCTGGTTTGCAATTTTCGAGCGAATGGAGGGCAAAATCTCCATCTCGAATGACCATTAGATGTTAAAGGGACGTTAAGGAAAAGCGGGCGGGTGGCCCCAGTGGCCCCAATATTGTGTTTTTTGAAAATTATTTGTATCTTTTTAGCGGTTTGTTGTAGAAACGTAGAATTTTGATGTGTTAAGGGCTTTTCAATTTTGAAAAAATGGGGGCTCAATATTTTGTTTTTTGAAAATGATTTGTTAAAATTAGATTAAGATACTTTTTCTATAAATGACTAGGTACAACACTAACGTGAACACCTGATCATCTTGATCCACTAGTCTATAACATTTTCGCTTTCAGTTGATATGTTGTTATGATAAATAGATATATACCTTACTGCCATAATTTAGTTGAATGGGACCCAAAAACATACAGGAAAATGAATACATTAATTATGGTGTATATTTATTTTATTCCTTTTCTTTTGTCTTAACGTCTCTTTAAAATCTATTGGTCATTCGAGACGAGGATTTTACCCTCCATTCGCTGGAAACTTGCAAACCAGCTACCCACATTGACCTCACTCAGCCTGGGTTGGACCAGAAAAATAGACAGTAGCACGAGGAAGCGAACCCACGTGGACAGATACATGGTACAAGCTCGCTAAACGTTGCTTAACTTCAGTGATCTAACGGGAACTGGTGTATTTAACGTGTCATAGACGCTGTCTGGTATATAATAAAAAGAAACCAATTAAATTTTAAAAACATTATTTCATAATAACGTAAAATTAAATTAGGCGTTTATTACATCAATAAACTCCTCATAGTCCTCATTCATTTTGACTTAATCACTAATTTATTAAAATTTTATAATTACTTTAAACCTCCAATTGGATATTAATTGTACCCAAATAAGAATCTCTTTAGAAACTCAAACTGGAAAATCCAAATGATTGGTGACTTGTTCGCCACAGGCTCTGTTCAGAATGTATATCAATTAAAAAGAAGTATGTCGGCAAGCAAGTCATTCGCAAAGATGATCCCGGAACCAAAATGTCTAGCTTTCTTACACCAAGAGTATCTATACACATAGGATTAAAAAGTTGTGTTTCATCAGGGGCGGATCCAGGGGGGAAGTTGCGATAGCCTCCCCCCGAGGCCAGATTTTTTTTTCTCATTGAAACAAAAAAAGCACATTCTGGTATCATTTTCCTAATAATTTGTGTATCAAATTGTACAAAAATGCATATTAATTTAAGAATACAATTTTGAATGAGAACATATGCATATACGTAAATACATTCACTAATAGAGTATATTGTGATTGCATTTCTTGGCACTGATCAGTATAAATCTGGTTTACACATCAGAGGAGACGTGTCCATGTGTATGGGTCCTACGCGGAGTTCTTTTCGAGCAGTTGACGGCATGCTAATCGGAACCTAACTTTTGAATGAGAACATATGCATATACAAATACA
>CM022879.1:27054625-27074464 GCA_012654025.1 Pachypsylla venusta | reverse complement strand
ATTGCACATATCCCAAATTGGTATTAAGGCATGTAAAAGATTCTGGACAATAATTTACATACCTTTCCATTTTCATGATTGCACATATCCCAAATTGGTATTAAGGCATGTAAAAGATTCTGGACAATAATTTACATACCTTTCCATTTTCATGATTGCACATATCCCAAATTGGTATTAAGGCATGTAAAAGATTCTGGACAATAATTTACATACCTTTCCATTTTCATGATTGCACATATCCCAAATTGGTATTAAAGCATGTAAAAGATTCTGGACAATAATTTACATACCTTTCCATTTTCATGATTGCACATATCCCAAATTGGTATTAAAGCATGCACTTGAGAGTTTTCATTTTCTGATGGTACTGCATTTAACCTCGTCATTACAGTAGACACGGCCCACCTGTAACAGAACCAGAATACTAAACTTATTTAGATAAATAGCAGATTGAGTGCTGACCGGTAGGGATTTAATTTGAGAGAGTTTTACGATTTATAAGGTATTTGGCATCTACAACTCGGCCTCAGGGTAGTGTTAATTACTTCATTTTACAATGTTAGTGGCGAAACGCTGAAGAACACCTTTGTCGACCACCTGGTAAACTGATGCTTTGTAAAAATGAGGCTGAGTTTTCACCAAACTTTCTGTATTTACACGGAATTAGGACCGTTACTTTCTCAGCTACCTGCCTCACTAGCCCGCCTGGTAAACAGGAGGGCGTGGGATCGATCCCCAGCAGAGGCAGGGTCAAATACTCGTTAATTTGAGTATTTGACCACATAAAAATAGAGCTCTAAATGTAAGGTGGTACAACGATCATACCACGTTGAATACACCAGTTCCCGTCAGATCACTGAAGTTAAGCAACGTCGGGCGTGGTAAGTACTTGGATGGGTGACCGCTTGGGAACACCACGTATCGTTGGCTTCTTTTTCCGGCCCAACCCAGGCTGGGTGAGGTCAATGTGGGTAGCTTGTTTGCAAGTTCCCAGCGAATGGAGGGTAAAACCCTCGTCTTGAATGACCAATAGATGTTAAAGAGACGTTAAGCCAAATTAAAAAAAAATGCCTCAGGCATTAACTTCTCTTAGTCGTAACCTTCCACTCAAGAGTATATATATTTTTTTTAATCAATAATGAGCTGGCTTGCTCCCTTCGGTGGCTACATATGTTTGTCCAAAAAATCCCGCACAAAAAGAAAAGAAAACATTAATCTTTCATGCACCAAACCAATTACCTGCCTGCCACACTTTCAACTATTTTCAGCAAATTTGACCTCATAATTCAATGAGTTAAGAGATGGTATTTCCAAACTTTCACCCTCTATAACGAAAAAAAACTGTTCAATTTTTAGCTTCGACCCATTGTCTAGTTCGAGGGCCGCATGCGGCCCGTGAGCTCCTTTCTGCGGTCCGCAAAGCTAGTATTAATGAAAAGTAAAACAAAAAACAGGTAAAGTGAAAAAATAAAAAATACCCCACTTTACCGCATTGCCCCAGTCTACTCGACTCATATAATATGGTAAGTTTTATCAATTTAATAAAGGTAAACACTAAACTTCCAAAAATTCCTACTCACCTGCTTACCTTAAATTCCTACTCACCTACCTACATACATATAATAGGTACCTACTCGTACATAGTAAGGCTTAGGACCTTCACTTAATGACCTAGTTTGCTCCCTTCGGTGGCTACATTTGTTTATCCAAAGAATCCCGCACAAAAAAAAAAAAAANAAAAAAAAAAAAAAAAAAAAAAAAAAAAAAAAAAATCTTTCATGCACCAAAACAATTACCTGTTACAATTCACTTTTTACCTTCGACCCATAAAAACTATCTTAGAGAATTTCACCGAAAGCCTTTTCTTTTTGTGCGAGTCCTTTGACAGCATATTTATTTCTCCCGGATATTGAATTGTGATTCCTCTTCCCATGGAGAGATCATTATAAAGATATTACTAGTTGCTACTCTGAGTAATTACTCTCACATCCGACGCGTTCTTTATTAGTCTAAATAGAATGCTCAATTAGATTCAATCAATCTTTCAATTCTTTCATCTTGATTATCTTGGATCTAACACCTGACAACATACAGGGTCTAACATTCAAACACACATTTAGAACTTTCTCGTATGCTAACTCTAATGTCACTCCATAACAACATTCACACACCTGACAACATACAGGGACTAACATTCAAACACATATTAACATAACCAATCAATGTTTAGAAGAAGAACACCTAAGGGCATTGGGATCTCAAGGGAAGATACAGCGTAGTTGCCGTAAATTTTTCATAATAATGACAGCAATATGTGCTATGTATTGAAATATTGGGTGTCGATGGCACCTTGAATACACTAGTTCCCGTTAAATCACTGAAGTTAAGCAACGTCCGACGAGGTTGTACCATGTGGGTTCGCGCCCTCGTGATGCTGGTTAATTTTCCGGCCCAACCCTGGCTGGGTGAGTTTCTTGTGGGTGATTGGTTTGCAAGGGTGAAATCCTCGTCTGGAATGACCAATACAAGTTAAATAGAAGTAAAGCCAAAAAAAAAAAAATCCCAGTCGTCGAGTATCGGAGATGGCTTACAACTTAAGAACCTGAACATAGTATGTGTAGACATGCACTGAACCACATTCATTGCTCAAAGCTCTACTGATATCAATAAAAAGAGAAGCTATTTGTAGAAACCATTATAAAAAGAAAGTAAAAAAGACAAGTTCCATTTAATATCGTTTATCACAGAGGACTGTAGGTTTCTAATATTCATATTTTGTCTATAAAATCCAGCATCAACCACCCGTTATGAATAATGTAATAATATATGACCTAAACTACGGTTTAGGTAATATATCCAGCATCAACCACCTGTTATGAATAATATAATAATTAATAATGTAATAATATATGACCTAAACTACGGTTTAGGTAATATATCCAGCATCAACCACCCGATATGAATAATATAATAATATATTACCTAAACTACGGATTAGGTAATATATCTAGCATCAACCACCCGTTATGAATAATATATTACCTAAACTACGGTTTAGGTAATATATTATTATTACAAAAAATTATATATATTATTAGTTCAAAAAGAACATTTCACTGATCAAGCAAAATATTACAAAAAATATCACTTTTTGAACATTTCACTGATCAAGCAAAATATTACAAAAAATATCACTTTTTGAACATTTCACTGATCAAGCAAAATATTACAAAAAATATCACTTTTTGAACATTTCACTGATCAAGCAAAATATTACAAAAAATATCACTTTTTGAACATTTCACTGATCAAGCAAAATATTACAAAAAATATCACTTTTTGAACATTTCACTGATCAAGCAAAATATTACAAAAAATATCACTTTTTGAACATTTCACTGATCAAGCAAAATATTACAAAAAATATCACTTTTTGAACATTTCACTGATCAAGCAAAATATTACAAAAAATATCACTTTTTGAACATTTCACTGATCAAGCAAAATATTACAAAAAATATCACTTTTTGAACATTTCACTGATCAAGCAAAATATTACAAAAAATATCACTTTTTGAACATTTCACTGATCAAGCAAAATATTACAAAAAATATCACTTTTTGAACATTTCACTGATCAAGCAAAATATTACAAAAAATATCACTTTTTGAACATTTCACTGATCAAGCAAAATATTACAAAAAATATCACTTTTTGAACATTTCACTGATCAAGCAAAATATTACAAAAAATATCACTTTTTGAACATTTCACTGATCAAGCAAAATATTACAAAAAATATCACTTTTTGAACATTTCACTGATCAAGCAAAATATTACAAAAAATATCACTTTTTGAACATTTCACTGATCAAGCAAAATATTACAAAAAATATCACTTTTTGAACATTTCACTGATCAAGCAAAATATTACAAAAAATATCACTTTTTGAACATTTCACTGATCAAGCAAAATATTACAAAAAATATCACTTTTTGAACATTTCACTGATCAAGCAAAATATTACAAAAAATATCACTTTTTGAACATTTCACTGATCAAGCAAAATATTACAAAAAATATCACTTTTTGAACATTTCACTGATCAAGCAAAATATTACAAAAAATATCACTTTTTGAACATTTCACTGATCAAGCAAAATATTACAAAAAATATCACTTTTTGAACATTTCACTGATCAAGCAAAATATTACAAAAAATATCACTTTTTGAACATTTCACTGATCAAGCAAAATATTACAAAAAATATCACTTTTTGAACATTTCACTGATCAAGCAAAATATTACAAAAAATATCACTTTTTGAACATTTCACTGATCAAGCAAAATATTACAAAAAATATCACTTTTTGAACATTTCACTGATCAAGCAAAATATTACAAAAAATATCACTTTTTGAACATTTCACTGATCAAGCAAAATATTACAAAAAATATCACTTTTTGAACATTTCACTGATCAAGCAAAATATTACAAAAAATATCACTTTTTGAACATTTCACTGATCAAGCAAAATATTACAAAAAATATCACTTTTTGAACATTTCACTGATCAAGCAAAATATTACAAAAAATATCACTTTTTGAACATTTCACTGATCAAGCAAAATATTACAAAAAATATCACTTTTTGAACATTTCACTGATCAAGCAAAATATTACAAAAAATATCACTTTTTGAACATTTCACTGATCAAGCAAAATATTACAAAAAATATCACTTTTTGAACATTTCACTGATCAAGCAAAATATTACAAAAAATATCACTTTTTGAACATTTCACTGATCAAGCAAAATATTACAAAAAATATCACTTTTTGAACATTTCACTGATCAAGCAAAATATTACAAAAAATATCACTTTTTGAACATTTCACTGATCAAGCAAAATATTACAAAAAATATCACTTTTTGAACATTTCACTGATCAAGCAAAATATTACAAAAAATATCACTTTTTGAACATTTCACTGATCAAGCAAAATATTACAAAAAATATCACTTTTTGAACATTTCACTGATCAAGCAAAATATTACAAAAAATATCACTTTTTGAACATTTCACTGATCAAGCAAAATATTACAAAAAATATCACTTTTTGAACATTTCACTGATCAAGCAAAATATTACAAAAAATATCACTTTTTGAACATTTCACTGATCAAGCAAAATATTACAAAAAATATCACTTTTTGAACATTTCACTGATCAAGCAAAATATTACAAAAAATATCACTTTTTGAACATTTCACTGATCAAGCAAAATATTACAAAAAATATCACTTTTTGAACATTTCACTGATCAAGCAAAATATTACAAAAAATATCACTTTTTGAACATTTCACTGATCAAGCAAAATATTACAAAAAATATCACTTTTTGAACATTTCACTGATCAAGCAAAATATTACAAAAAATATCACTTTTTGAACATTTCACTGATCAAGCAAAATATTACAAAAAATATCACTTTTTGAACATTTCACTGATCAAGCAAAATATTACAAAAAATATCACTTTTTGAACATTTCACTGATCAAGCAAAATATTACAAAAAATATCACTTTTTGAACATTTCACTGATCAAGCAAAATATTACAAAAAATATCACTTTTTGAACATTTCACTGATCAAGCAAAATATTACAAAAAATATCACTTTTTGAACATTTCACTGATCAAGCAAAATATTACAAAAAATATCACTTTTTGAACATTTCACTGATCAAGCAAAATATTACAAAAAATATCACTTTTTGAACATTTCACTGATCAAGCAAAATATTACAAAAAATATCACTTTTTGAACATTTCACTGATCAAGCAAAATATTACAAAAAATATCACTTTTTGAACATTTCACTGATCAAGCAAAATATTACAAAAAATATCACTTTTTGAACATTTCACTGATCAAGCAAAATATTACAAAAAATATCACTTTTTGAACATTTCACTGATCAAGCAAAATATTACAAAAAATATCACTTTTTGAACATTTCACTGATCAAGCAAAATATTACAAAAAATATCACTTTTTGAACATTTCACTGATCAAGCAAAATATTACAAAAAATATCACTTTTTGAACATTTCACTGATCAAGCAAAATATTACAAAAAATATCACTTTTTGAACATTTCACTGATCAAGCAAAATATTACAAAAAATATCACTTTTTGAACATTTCACTGATCAAGCAAAATATTACAAAAAATATCACTTTTTGAACATTTCACTGATCAAGCAAAATATTACAAAAAATATCACTTTTTGAACATTTCACTGATCAAGCAAAATATTACAAAAAATATCACTTTTTGAACATTTCACTGATCAAGCAAAATATTACAAAAAATATCACTTTTTGAACATTTCACTGATCAAGCAAAATATTACAAAAAATATCACTTTTTGAACATTTCACTGATCAAGCAAAATATTACAAAAAATATCACTTTTTGAACATTTCACTGATCAAGCAAAATATTACAAAAAATATCACTTTTTGAACATTTCACTGATCAAGCAAAATATTACAAAAAATATCACTTTTTGAACATTTCACTGATCAAGCAAAATATTACAAAAAATATCACTTTTTGAACATTTCACTGATCAAGCAAAATATTACAAAAAATATCACTTTTTGAACATTTCACTGATCAAGCAAAATATTACAAAAAATATCACTTTTTGAACATTTCACTGATCAAGCAAAATATTACAAAAAATATCACTTTTTGAACATTTCACTGATCAAGCAAAATATTACAAAAAATATCACTTTTTGAACATTTCACTGATCAAGCAAAATATTACAAAAAATATCACTTTTNCCCAACCAACCAAAGGATTCAATGAAGTAAGAGAAGAGGCAGTGTCGGTGTAACCCAACCAACCAAAGGATTCAATGAAGTAAGAGAAGAGGCAGTGTCGGTGTAACCCAACCGACCAAAGGATTCAATGAAGTAAGAGAAGAGGCAGTGTCGGAGTAACCCAACCAACCAAAGGATTCAATGAAGTAAGAGAAGAGGCAGTGTCAGAGTAACCCAACCAACCAAAGGCTTCAATGAAGTAAGAAAAGAGGCAGTGTCGGTGTAACCCAACCAACCAAAGGATTCAATTAAGTAAGAGAAAAGGCAGTGTCGGAGTAAACCAAAGGATTAACTATCGCCTCATCGTCCCCCACCCCCCCCACAGAGGCCAGATTTGCTTTCATTGAAACTAATAAAAGCACCTAATAAAAGCACATTCTGTTATCATTTTCCTAATAATTTGTGTATAAAATTATACGAAAATGTATAAATATCATCTACACCACATAAAAATTACGAGTATTAGCTGAATTGTGGCCGACCGTAATCAGGGGCAAATCCAGGGCAACATTTGGGGGGGGGAGGGAACTAAGAAAATAAAATGCATTTATTGATAATAATGTGTCATTAAAGGATAATGTTTTTTATGCATATAAACAGCAATATTATACAGTAAAATCGAAGCGATGTCTGCCCATTTTGGAAAAATTTTCGATCACTTTTTTCCAACAGCAAGGTGAATTCTACAAGCGAAAAGAGATATATGTTGTAATGCAGCGAAATATTGATTGAAAATTCATTCGAATAGAATTCAGAATATTACGAAGCACAACTCTTACTTTGGTAGAATTGGCATAAGATAATAATGTAGTTTCAGTTTTCAACAATTTGTTTCACCTATTGCAAGAACTTTTGGGGGGGAACTCTCCCTTAGTCCCCCCCCGTGGATAGGACATCGAGACGTCCCCACGATGCGATGGCCGCTTATATGCAACAGGACGATCTGAAACGAATCACAGTTGTCAGAAAAGGGCTTCACATAGCGCATCACAGTTGTCAATCAAGGACCATTTAAAATTTTTGGGTAACAACCTATTTCCAAAAAATGAGGCGATTAGTTGATTTGTAAAGGAATGCCATTACAACAACCATACTATGAATTTCGGCTCTTAGTAATTTTTTTTTTTTTTTTTTTNTTTTTTTTTTTTTTTTTTTTTTTTTTTTTTTTTTTTTTTTTTTTTGCTGGGTGAGTTCGGTATAGTCTTATTCTATAAAGGAATATATTTTGAATAACCCAACTGTGGCACAATTATTGCTATCAACTAAAAAATTTGACCCGATTAAAAATAATTATGCAAAACACAAACAAAATAGAATTTAATAGGGGTTCTCCCCACCCTAACTCTTACGATCCACCACTGGTAAGAACTAGAGATAGAACCAGTCTCAAGAGGAATCATCTAAAAAAAATAACTGAATCTTTGTTCAGTTTAATTTAAACCGTGATAACAAACACTGATAAGATACTAATCACGAGCATAGCCCACGTGGTTTGTCTTACTCTTGGTGATTTTATTAATAATTATTGTTTGTTTATGAAAAAAAAGGAATTAACGTGAGACTTAACGGATTATAAATTAATTATTATTATTATATAGTAAACAGTGTTTTCAGTTTATGATATTTACAATAATTGAATTATAGCGGTGATTCAACACTATTGATTGATTAACATCAGGTATTGGAAATTGAAAGCAGAACATTTTGAAGAAGATATCAATACATATTCTATTGGATTGAAATCATACATATGTATATGTATTACTTTACTTCACGTATAGGTACGTATTTTATTTTATTTTTTTAAATCTAAAAGCATCCAAAAACCGCCTACGGCATTTTCAAATAACGAAAAGTGTGATACATGCTGTAGCTCTTCCCATTCATAGATTCGCGAAAATCGCCAGCGGTAGATTTGATTTCAACCAAAAAAATTCTGGTTTGCCCAAAACATAAAAATGACATATATACAGGGTGTTTGGCTAAAAATGGGACCCCTGAATATGGTGGGTAGTTAGGATCAAATGGATTTACGATATTCGTTAGTGAGCCAATTTTGGGGGGAGACAATTTATTTCATCATCGAGGCATAGCCGATTAAAACGTTTCCTAAACTCTCTGGTTTGGGGGACGAAAAAAATGTAGAGATATAATAAAAAAATCAATATATGGGTCTACTTATTATTTTTTTGGGTGTGTTTTCAAAGGGCCCCGAAAGAAAACTTGCGGGGGGCCAGATTTTGCAAACAATGCAAACATTTTTATCATTGAGGCATGGCCAATCAAAACGTTTCCTAAACTCTTTGGGTGGTGGGGGGCGGACTAAAACGTTTATCTTGACGCTTATATTGAACACTAGCTGTTTCGCCCGTGCTTCGCTTCGATTCTTATATTGCTATTTCTGTTTTTCAAGAACACGGAAATGGGGGGGTATTGGTTTGTGTCCACCCTGTATTTTGCAACCTTTAAAAACCAAGATTTTTCGCTATTTGCTAGAAAAACTCAAAATTACTACAGATGTTAAAATTGGCTCCCCAAATATTAGGTACCGTAAAAACTTGTCCCCATTCGAGTCTTGTGCCGAATCCAATCAAACTTAGTAGAATAGATTAAAAAATAATCAATAATTCTCAAAAAAAAATATTTCGATTAATCGTCTAATCTCCGATCGATCCTCTAGATGCCATTGTTACGGAATGTCTGCCATCTCTTGAACAGAACCGTTAATACTTTACATTGAATAACGCCTGACTAACGTAATAATTAAATGGCATCACCTTACCGATGTTATTTACCTGTGAACTTGTTATTATTAGAGTAACCCGAACCACAAACTGCATACAACAAACATTACCAATTTGTTAAACCAAATCTACCACTTTGTATTCATTTCTGTGGAACATTGTGGTTTATAACATCTTAATATATAAATCAGAAATTTGTGTGTACCTATGTATCTATGTATGAGGAGTTGTCTGTTACAATACCACAGACCAAACGGTAGCAGATAGGGAAAAAATGATGGGAATGGACCCCCCAAATTCATGGTCTACGACCCCAAGAAAATTATCAGAACTAAAATATGTCAAGCCGATTTCGAGTCACGGCCAAATTACCAATTTCTTCTCCAAAATCGGACAGTCACGGTCCGATATCTCAAATTTTGTCGCGACAACATATCAACTCAAAGCGAGAAAGTTTTAGGTGTCCCTTTAGTCCTTATTTTAAGACATTTTTTGCAAAGGGAGGGCCAGCCATTCCAGAGTTACAAGTTCGAAACTGGGAACGGGTAAAATAAAATTTAAAAAATACTGAAAAGTCAGAATGGCCGTGACTCTAAGGCGCCTGGCGAAACGTTTATATCTTAGTTTTTCAACATACAGGGTTGACACAAAACAATAACCCCCCCCCCCATTTCCATTGTCCTTGAAAAACAAAAATAGCAATATACGAATCGTAGCGAAGCACAGGTGAAACAGCTAGTTATCAATAAATTCAATATTATGATAGGATACAAACATCTGGTTCCTACACAATTTGCAAATCAACCATTAGAATCTAATGGTTGATTTGCAAACTAGTAGGCCGCGTCCTATAATAGTATACTATGATTTCCCACAAAAAAATCAATCGTATCCCGAAAGAGGTTGGAGAGTTTTGAATTGTGATAATTTTATACTGGAGTTTCAGCCTATGTGAAGAGATCCATTCACATCTCTTACCGTTTTGGCTAAAAACAATAGTCCTGTATACATTTCATTTTCCCCATCCCGTATTCGAACTTGTAATCCTGGAATGGCTAATCATACTTTTGCAAACTATGTCCTAAATTAAGGGTTATGAACCTAAAACTTTATCGATTTGAGTTGACATTTGTCGTGACAAAAATTAAGATTACGGACAGTAAAATTGCTGAACACGGTCAAAAATGTGAATTAACTCATCTCGGAATTTGAGTCAATACACTTTTCTGTGTGAGTTAGCTCATCTTGGTATTTGAGTCAATACACTTTTCTGTGTGAGTTAGCTCATCTCGGAATTTGAGTCAATACACTTTTCTGTGTGAGTTAGCTCATCTTGGTATTTGAGTCAATACACTACCCTGTGTAAGTTAGCACATCTCGGAATTTGAGTCAATACACTTTTCTGTGTGAGTTAGCTCATCTTGGTATTTGAGTCAATACACTACCCTGTGTAAGTTAGCACATCTCGAAATTTGAGTCAATACACTTTTCTGTGTGAGTTAGCTCATCTTGGTATTTGAGTCAATACACTACCCTGTGTGAGTTANATCTCGGAATTTTAGTCAATACACTATCCTGTGTGAGTTAGCTCATCTCGGAATTTTAGTCAATACACTATCCTGTGTGAGTTAGCTCATCTCGGAATTTTAGTCAATACACTACCCTGTGTAAGTTAGCACATCCCGGAACTTACGAATACCAAAGTCAATATTTTTAAGTGAATTAACATATTTAGGATCTCACACTCGGGAAGTCATTAGATGGATTATCTTTGTTCTTTTTGTTTTTATAGTTGTTGATTCTCACAGCATCGGCCGCACTCTGTTAGGACCGTGCACATAATGAGAAACGGTTTACTGTGTTATTAGGTAACAACATTTAACATTAGTTTACAATTGATTGTTATCGCGCAGAAGACATGTCTGCAATGACTGATTGTTCATGATTCATGAGGTAGTTGATTCAGATAAGATTCAGCGCAGACCGCGGTCATGCTACTTACTACTCGGAGTTCTGCTGTGAATAATAACACTCTCCACAGTTTGCGATATTTCATGTAACAACTAACAGCTCTGAGCCCCGCAAATTTATCAATTATATTACCTGATCTAAAAAAGATGATATGGGGCAAGGGCGGATCTAGGGGGGGGGAAGGAGCGATNGGGGGGGGGGGGGGGTGAAGGAGCGATCGTCCCCCAGCGGCTGGATTTTTTTTTAATAAGAATAAACTTTTGAATGAGAACATATACATATACATTCACTAATAGAGTATATTGTGATTGCATTTCTTGGGACTGATCAGTATAAATCTGGTTTACAAATCAGAGGAGACGTGTCCATGTGTATGGGTCCTAGGCTGAGAACGCTGATTTATTTTCGAGCATTTGATGACATGCTGATCGGAACCCAACTTTACTAAAGAGTTTTTATCGTTCGCTCATATTTTCCGAGCACATGACTCTGTCGCTACCGATGCACAATGCACATTATATACGCTTTGGTTATACGATATTGCCACGAAGTTCCTCTGTATCTGCCCCTGTATGGGGACAACAATTCTTAAATCTCGAGGCTTAAATGACCAAACCATTCAATAGCTAAAAATGACTTTTTTTTTTCATTTCCCAAAAGCAAACCAAAAGGCTATTATACTTGTATAACGAAAGCTACATGATCCTTTGGACAACGGATTGGCACGGTGGATTTCCATTATAAAAAATGATGTTGATTGGTAAAGTAAATGCATGAGTTGTGGTTGATTTTTGTCCAGAAAACTTACGGTCGCTGCAGTGCTGGCATAATGTGCCATTTTTTTAAAAAAAAAAGTTATGCCCCGGAACCGCTTGCACATTACTTCAGGGCAATTTACTTCAGCCATGCCATTCCGGAAACGAGAAAATTCGATCAGAAAATATTCACTCCGGATTTGAAGCCACAATCTCCGGACCCAGAGGGGATGGACTTAACAACTCAGACACGGAGATCGGCAGCATACGAGTATTGTGTCATTGAATTAGTACAATGGTACATCCTCTTATCTGTATCTTAAGATAGATAGTAATATCTCATTGCGTATTTAATATTCACTATGAAGTAATTATAAATTGGAACATCTACCATTTTAATAAAATTGGAGAAGACACATTACACTGTTAATTGGCACAAAGCTCACTCATAAAATTATTCATCATCGTATTTGATGATGGTAGTCAAATGGTGTAATTGATATTGCAACCCTAAATACGTAACTCTACAGCATGTCCCTCGAAGATTTCATTATTTGTCCGATTTTGATGAAATTACCAATATTCCTTGAGACCATAAAGCGAGCGATCCATTTATGGGTCAAAGGGGGTCATTTTGGGGAGACCCTCTAGAATCCAAACGGCAAGCTCAACATTGATGAAATTTAAAACAGACAATATGGAACATATCATCGGCAAGTTTGGGGGCTAATGGGACTATCTTCATCTGGGGTGTCCCTTAGGGCAACACACCTGAAATGCGGGACACTTATCTAAAACTGGCAACGTTGCTTCAATTTGTATGAAATTTGAAGCAGGCACTCTTTGTAACATATTATCGGCAAATTTTGGGAATCATGTGGCTATCTTTATCTGGAGGGTCCGTTAGGACACCACACCTGAAATTCGGGTCACTTATCTAAAACTGGCAACGTTGCTCCAATTTGTATGAAATTTGAAACAGGCACTCTTTGTAACTATCGGCAAATTTTGGTCTCGTGAATCTATCTTCACCTAAGAACCCGTAAAAATTTTCACTAGAGAGCTGTGACAACAGCCAAGGGCTACAAAATCTAATTCAAATAATATTTTCTCTAGGGAGCTGCGACAACAGCTGAAAGCTTCCAAATCTAATTAATATAATATTTTCACTAGAGAGCTGTGAAAACAGACGAAGGCTACCACATCTAATTCAAACGTTATTTCACCAAAGAGCTGCGACAGCAACCGAAGACTGCCAAAGCTAATTCAAATATTTTTTTTTTTTATTATTTTTTTTTTTCATTATAAGGCTGCGACAATAGCCGAAGACTTCCCAATAAATATGAAATTAAAAGATAATTTGGTGAAGAGGAATTTTAAAGCCACGGAAAAACATCAGTTAGATAACATAGTGTAAAGAAATCATTTAAATGTCACGACTAAAATTTCGAGTGAGTAAAATAGTCAAAGAAATAAAAGTGAAAGTTGTTTGAATTTCGGAAGATAGGTACAGATAGTTGACAGTCATTGCTGCAGAAGATACCACCACACCATAACAAGAGTCACATGTCACTGTCAGACACATCCTTGAGGAATCCGCGTAACCAATCTATTACATACTCATACAACAAATTGCTATTGAATCAATAATATTTTTTGAGTAAAACCGGGGGAATATTTGAAACTTTGCCTGGCGCACTGCCGTGCACTTAGATACAAAATAAATGGCTGAAGTTAAGCAACGTCCAGCAAAATTTTACATAGTGGGTGCCCGCCCACTACGTTGGTTCGAGCCCTCGTGATGCTGGCAATTTCCGGTCCAACCCAGTGAGGGTGACACTGGGTTGGACCGGATTTTTTCCAAACAAATGGAGGGTAACACCTCCCGTCTCGAATGATCGCAATGACAAAGACGTTACGCCAAAAAGAAAGAAGGAAATGCACGACCGAATGCAGTCTATGGCACCATCGGACACGATGATAGCACTTATAATGATGAAGAAGTTTAAGTTTGTAGAAAATAAAAAGAAAAATGTTTGCCATTAGCCATTACACAATCTGAAGCTGTAACTTTTTTGTCACATTAATCAAACTGCGAATCAGCCACACGGGTCATAAGCAGACCAAACCATCAAACCAAATAATAATGTTGTAATAATACACTTCTCAGAATACAACTTGACGGTCCAACACACACATCAATAAAAATTGATGATTAAAGTTGTCTCCAATCAGGTGCATACAAACAGGGTGTCTCAGTAGCGGAGTTCACACAATGTATTGAGACTGAGATCCCACTTAGGGCAACGTCTGCTGCGGAGCGTTGTATGCTACGAAGTTCACTTAGAATCAAATGAGATTGAATCCCACAGACACCAAGATTGCATCAATGTGAAGCAAGGAGCAATGTACGAGTGTAGCATTAAGTATTTGTGGTTGCAATTTGCTACAAAAATAAATGTTGCGCTCAGTGGTTCGAACACTATAGGGGAAAAATTTTCTGGTGATGGCTTTCAAATTTCCAGGAGCGTCAACTTTAAAATCTGGAATAAAAAATGTTACGCTCAGTGTTTCGAACACTATAGGGGAAAAATTTTCTGGTGATAGCTTTCAAATTTCCAGGAGCGTCAACTTTAAAATCTGGAATAAAAAATGTTACGCTCAGTGTTTCGAACACTATAGGGGAAAAATTTTCTGATGATAGCTTTCAAATTTCCAGGAGCGTCAACTTTAAAATCTGGAATAAAAAATGTTACGCTCAGTGTTTCGAACACTATAGGGGAAAAATTTTCTGATGATAGCTTTCAAATTTCCAGGAGCGTCAACTTTAAAATCTGGAATAAAAAATGTTACGCTCAGTGTTTCGAACACTATAGGGGAAAAATTTTCTGATGATAGCTTTCAAATTTCCAGGAGCGTCAACTTTAAAATCTGGAATAAAAAATGTTACGCTCAGTGTTTCGAACACTATAGGGGAAAAATTTTCTGATGATAGCTTTCAAATTTCCAGGAGCGTCAACTTTAAAATCTGGAATAAAAAATGTTACGCTCAGTGTTTCGAACACTATAGGGGAAAAATTTTCTGATGATAGCTTTCAAATTTCCAGGAGCGTCAACTTTAAAATCTGGAATAAAAAATGTTACGCTCAGTGTTTCGAACACTATAGGGGAAAAATTTTCTGATGATAGCTTTCAAATTTCCAGGAGCGTCAACTTTAAAATCTGGAATAAAAAATGTTACGCTCAGTGTTTCGAACACTATAGGGGAAAAATTTTCTGATGATAGCTTTCAAATTTCCAGGAGCGTCAACTTTAAAATCTGGAATAAAAAATGTTACGCTCAGTGTTTCGAACACTATAGGGGAAAAATTTTCTGATGATAGCTTTCAAATTTCCAGGAGCGTCAACTTTAAAATCTGGAATAAAAAATGTTACGCTCAGTGTTTCGAACACTATAGGGGAAAAATTTTCTGATGATAGCTTTCAAATTTCCAGGAGCGTCAACTTTAAAATCTGGAATAAAAAATGTTACGCTCAGTGTTTCGAACACTATAGGGGAAAAATTTTCTGATGATAGCTTTCAAATTTCCAGGAGCGTCAACTTTAAAATCTGGAATAAAAAATGTTACGCTCAGTGTTTCGAACACTATAGGGGAAAAATTTTCTGATGATAGCTTTCAAATTTCCAGGAGCGTCAACTTTAAAATCTGGAATAAAAAATGTTACGCTCAGTGTTTCGAACACTATAGGGGAAAAATTTTCTGATGATAGCTTTCAAATTTCCAGGAGCGTCAACTTTAAAATCTGGAATAAAAAATGTTACGCTCAGTGTTTCGAACACTATAGGGGAAAAATTTTCTGATGATAGCTTTCAAATTTCCAGGAGCGTCAACTTTAAAATCTGGAATAAAAAATGTTACGCTCAGTGTTTCGAACACTATAGGGGAAAAATTTTCTGATGATAGCTTTCAAATTTCCAGGAGCGTCAACTTTAAAATCTGGAATAAAAAATGTTACGCTCAGTGTTTCGAACACTATAGGGGAAAAATTTTCTGATGATAGCTTTCAAATTTCCAGGAGCGTCAACTTTAAAATCTGGAATAAAAAATGTTACGCTCAGTGTTTCGAACACTATAGGGGAAAAATTTTCTGATGATAGCTTTCAAATTTCCAGGAGCGTCAACTTTAAAATCTGGAATAAAAAATGTTACGCTCAGTGTTTCGAACACTATAGGGGAAAAATTTTCTGATGATNCTAAGGAATCATGAAGATTAAAAATAACCGAGATTGAGGTAATATTCAAGTAAAAAGATTCTAAGGAATCATGGGGATTAAAAATAACAGAGATTTAGGTAATAATTCAAGTCAAAAGATTCTAAGGAATCATACGGATTAAAAATAACAGAGATCGAGGTAACAATTCAAGTCAAAAGATTCTAAGGAATCATGGGGATTAAAAATAACAAAGATCGAGGTAATAATTCAAGTCAAAAGATTCTAAGGAATCATGGGGATTAAAAATAACAAAGATCGAGGTAATAATTCAAGTCAAAAGATTCTAAGGAATCATGGAGATCCTTCCTTTATAAAGAAATGTATTAGCTAGTAGAGCGTACCGTGAGAAATGCAACCAGTTTCACGAACGAGGTCTATTAACTTAATTAGCGCGTTTCTTTGAATTAAAATTGTTTTTACATTATTGTTCATAATTATAACTTTATTGAAAGTATATAATTTATAATAACTTTATTCAAAAATATTTCAGAGTAAAGGAAAGTGAACTGGACACAATAATATATTCACTAAGCCCCTACCATGTTAATAAAAGTGTATAATGAAATTGTTAAGGTGTATTATTGTTAATTATAATCGCTAAAACTCCGTCGAGATTTGACTTAGTGGATGATCACATCAGTAGGTCCGATCCCTCGTGATGATATTCCCGGTCCCGGTCCAAACCAGTTTACAGAACTACACATGTATTTTGTGTTTCCCGCCCCCTCCATACGATCCATTATGTCATAATCACTTGATAAATTTTATTATTCATATTAATGCCTATTTCACATTGTACTAGTAGGAACAAAGTTGAGAGCTTCTCTCAGGGAAAGTATAGACCAGACACCAAAACAATGAGATTACGAGTAAGATATAATTTAGTGTATTGGAACGGAAGCGTTTATCAGGGATACCCAACCTGCGTGATACAAGCATAGAGTTACAGACTCTCATCAACGTAAACATGGAGGAATATTCAAAAAGATTGAAATTTACATTTTCAATCTTTTTGAAAATGTAAATTTCAAAAAGATTGAAAATGTAAATTTCAAAAAGATTGAAAATGTAAAAAGATGAAATAAAATCTTTTTGACCACCAGAGGATGTCCAATATGGTCCAAACTAATCAGAAAATCTATAATGGAGATTTGTTAAAAAATCACCGAAGCCAACATCTATGGCACGTTAAATACACCAGTTCCCGTTAAATCACTGAAGTTAAGCAACGTAAAGTTAGAATACACTTCACATTATTTATCAGGGTATCCGTAAAGTTAGAATACACTTCACATTACTTATCAGAGTATCAGTAAAGTTAGAATATACTTCACATTACTTATCAGAGTATCACTAAAGTTAGAATACACTTCACATTATTTATCAAAGTATCAATAAAGTTAGAATACATTCCACATTATTTATCAGGGTATCACTAAAGTTAGAATACACTTCACATTATTTATCAAAGTATCAATAAAGTTAGAATACATTCCACATTATTTATCAGGGTATCAGTAAAGTTAGAATACACTTCACATTATTTATCAGAGTATCAGTAAAGTTAGAATACACTTCACATTATTTATCAGGGTATCAGTAAAGTTAGAATACACTTCTCATTACTTATCAGGGTATCACAGTAAAGTTAGAATACATTTCATATTACTTATCAGGGTATCTATAATTAATATTAACATTTCTTAAATTTTAATTCAAAACAAATATTCTTAACTTTCAATTCAAATGGATTTTTATTTAAACTGATATGCTTTCGGATTTAAGGAGTATATTTAATGTAAATAAGGAGGGTTCCTTAAAAGCAGATCACTTCTTTCGCGAGGCATTCAATTTCCTTTTAGACAATCATTATATCTGTTATGTATTTTCTATACAAATAAAGAAGGATCGGATCGATGGTACGAGGTTATTGATTATTGATTGTGGTACTTCCTTTAATGTTAACTCAACAACCAAGTGCCAATAACCGAGTTCACACGATGAGTGATGACTGGGTTTACGTCTTAACACAACTTGAGGTTACTGTAACCAATGTAAGTTCTACTGACCACACTGACTTAAAACATTCTATTCCTATTGACTAGTAGTTCTGTAGAATTCACTCAGTTCAAATGACCACCATGAGGCCGAGTGGTCCAAAAATTAGTTCGAGAGTTATCGATGAACAAACAACAAACAGACGTTTAAACATAAATCGTGGAGTTAAAACTAGACTTTACTTCGTTCAGTCTGTAGCAATATTGGACAGGGATTCATTATATTTGTGAATTTTCTAGTACGGAACTGCTTATATCTGACAAACAGTATCTGTATATTTCTAGGACCAACTCGACAAAAATGGAACCTATAGATCAAATTTTATTTATTGGTCAACGTTCATTCGAGTAAGAGTGCCACTTACTTCGATTTTTGGATTCTAAGTGTTCCTTGGAAACGTGAAATATCAAATTTTGGAGGAGGTATTTTTTTTTCGATTCAAAATGGTTTATTATCATAATGAAAATAATAAACCAAAAAGGGAACATTTATGTCTGATCAAAAACTCGTTTGGAAAGAACTAATGGACAATTCATTCTGACCATTTGATTAATTATTTTAATTACCAAAAAATCTTCACAACTTTTCTTGTCAAATGCTAATCTTTACAACTTCCCTTGTCAAATGTTTATCTTTACAAATTCCCTTGTCAAATGCTTATCTTTACAACTTCCCTTGTCAAATGCTTATCTTTACAATTTCCCTTGTCAAATGCTTATCTTTACAACTTCCATTGTCAAATGCTTATCTTTACAACTTCCCTTGTCAAATGCTAATCTTTACAACTTCCCTTGTCAAATGCTTATCTTTACAACTTCCCTTGTCAAATGCTTATCTTTAAAACTTCCCTTGTCAAATGCTTATCTTTACAACTTCCCTTGTCAAATGCTCATCTTTACAACTTCCCTTGTCGAATGCTTATCTTTACAACTTCCCTTGTCGAATGCTTATCTTTACAATTTCCCTTGTCAAATGCTTATCTTTACAACTTCCCTTGTCAAATGCTCATCTTTACAACTTCCCTTGTCAAATGCTTATCTTTACAACTTCCCTTGTCAAATGCTAATCTTTACAACTTCCCTTGTCAAATGCTAATCTTTACAACTTCCCTTGTCAAATGCTTATCT
>CM022879.1:27023324-27054248 GCA_012654025.1 Pachypsylla venusta | reverse complement strand
CATTTGAAATTTCCAAGATATGACTTCCAAGAGTGTCTAAAACTAGGCGAATTTTTTGCAATGGGATATTGAATGATTGCATAGGACAACAATGTTAAGGAACCTGCTTTTTAGACATAATTCGCCTAGTTTTAGACACTTTTGGAAGTCATATCTTGGAAATTTCAAATGGCCGCCATTTTGAAAACAAACAAGCTAGACCTGTAAATTTTTTTGTAAAGTACTTCTAATTCTATTGTCTTTCTGAAAATGTATCACAAGATGGGGGTTCGTAATTAAATAACAAAAGTTGGACCCCCTGTGGGCCACATGGGACCCGCCCCTGAAAAATTGGTCACACCATCAGGTGGTTTAATTTGGGATATAATACCATGCAAATTTTCTGTATAAGTAGCCAATGTGAACTCATCCTCACGAGGACAATATATAAGTAGTCAATGTGAACTCATCCTCACGAGGACAATATATAAGTAGTCAATGTGAACTCATCCTCACGAGGACAATATATAAGTAGCCAATGTGAACTCATCCTCACGAGGACAATATATAAGTAATCAATGTGAACTCATCCTCACGAGAACAATATATAAGTAGTCAATGCGATTTGAGGTCCCCATAGCCCGAATCTCGAGTTTCAGCTATTAGTCCGTGTGTGTGTGACTGTCGGTATGTGAAAAAAAGCTTAAAATCAAAACTATCGTTGGTGATTTTTTGCAGCTTTTTAGCGCTTTACATACACCTTGACTTAAAGTAGATAAACGTGAAATACACACTCACTGTTTGGGAAGCAATAAGTAATTGGTCTTTCTTTTAAGTCAATTCGGTGCCTCAAAGTTAAATACAGGGTCTTCCAAAAGTTCCGGAAAGACTAAATATTTTAGGAAAGGGGCGTACATAGGCTTTTCTTTGTAGCTGAGCAGTCAGGAGGTTAACTTTTTTTTTAGACAAAAATTCTCTTTTCTAATACCATAATAAAGGATTTTAAATGCAATTATTTTGGTGTATCCGCATTACACACCGCCTATCTTTATAAGATTAATGGCGGCTATTTTTAAGCCGTACAACAATGATTAATCCGCAACGGATAAAATATCTTTGACAGAACTCCACTTAACTGATACTGTAAATAAAAGGATTTATATATACAAGTATTTTTATTTTGGTGTATCTGTATTACACACTTTCCTAGCTTTATAAGTTACAATTTCTTTCAATTAATATGTTTAAAATGGGAGGTTTTGTAATAACCCCCTCAAAAATATTTAATATTCTAGATCCTAGGAGCACTTCAAAATGAGCTTTTTATCATTTGTTGTACTCAAGATATTTAACAGATCCAATACTTTTCTAAGAGTCTGTATAAAAAGTACAATAAAATTTATTGTTGGATCCGAAGTAATCACCATTCTATCAGGTTGTTGTGAATTAAAATCAAATATACATTGTTATGTAATTAATTCTCAACATCGAGATCCTAGATATTGGTTTCTGAATAGCCCGCAAGTACTCGCGACGCGTAAGCGCAACATTCACATGATTTTTGATTTCTGAGTTAATTTATTTGTTAATTTTTATAATTACTTACTTACTATGCCGGCGTCAAATACCAGTTCCTGTAAGATCACAACATTCAGTTTTACTTTGTGGATCTGTGAGCACTCGACGATTGTTTCAAATTGTTGGAGGAAGCGGAGAATAAGAAAAAAATAAAAGATGCAAAAAAAGATCAAGAGGAAGAAGACCTTGAAAATTGACCCCTGCGCACCATTACTCGACGGTTGTGGAATCGTGCGCATTTGACTTTAATGCTATTCCTAGACAAAATGGTAAGAGATAAAATAAGCAGGAATGAGCGCCCTCACCCCCAAAAAAACATACGCAAACCTTCAAGGCAAATATAGCAGATTTTACAACAAGACGCTAGCACAGTTGCGGGCATCGGCTAGTAATTTTACTTCTTCAAAAATAAGAAAATGAGTAACAAACCCAAATTAACATTCCATGCAGAGTTGTTTTCTTCTGATATTTTACACCATTAGCTCAAGTGAAGTCTCACAATCGCAATTCCCATTTTTTTTTCTTATAGATATCGGTCATAACAATATATGGATTTCCTATAAATATAAATTAGTGTTGCCTAATTTACAAGTATAAAACACACCTGCCGACTAATCAACGTGGATACAACACTAGAAATGTTCAATCTCTAATCCCTTCGTCACTTCCACTCTTTGGGCAATCTTTTCTGGACAGGGGCATCCGAATTTACAAAACAATTAATCCTTCTGCGAGAGAGAGTAATTGAAAGGAGTTCAAAATTGGCCTGAAAAACTATCTCTTAGAATCTGTCCCTTACAGCATAAAGGATTCTATGACTAATCTTGTTTAAGAGTTATTTTTTTTATTATTAATTCTTTATTTTTCAGAATATATTATCCTTTCTTTTTTATATTTTAATTTATTTTTTTGTTTTTCAGGAAATATTTGTAATGTGTCTACAACAAACTTTGTTATAGTACACAATAAATAATAATAGATTTCTATGAATAATAATATTATTCATAGATTTTATAAAATATTTTTCTTATTTGTTTGTTATAGATGAAAAATGAAATTGACCTGCCTTCTGGCAACCGCAATCTGGTTCATAATCTTACAACACCATACCGGACTTTGTAATGAGAACAAAACCAATAGCGAACTACACAGCACCGCCCTAACTATAAATTCTCAGGTAATTTGGCAACTTTCACTCATTTACAAGTCACTTTGATTTTAAAGTTTTAATTGTAGATTTAAGATTTTGACTTTGTAGATTTTGTATGAACAATTATGTTTGTAATGTGCAATAAAAATTCTATTCTATTTTCTATATTTCTATTTCTATAAACCTTAAAAAATAAACTGACAGAATCGCTGAACTTCAAGGACTAACTATAACTTACTAAGTCCCAGATAGGACTTATGTACAACTGTACAAAGCGAATAACATTGCGAATAAGCGAATACCATCAAATTAGTTAACATTTTATACAAAGCGAATATCATCAAATTGGTTAACATTTACAAAGCAAATATCATCAAATTGGTTAACATTTTATACAAAGCGAATATCATCAAATTGGTTAACATTTTATACAAAGCGAATATCATCAAATTGGTTAACATTTATAAGAAAAAGTTAGATTGAAGAAGTTTGTACAAAAAGGGGTTACCTACAATTTTTTGAAAAAGTTATCTACAGTAAAATTAATTCATTCTAGCTCTGTACCAAATCTGTACTGGGTGTTGAGATTTTCCATTAGGACTCTGCTATTATTCGCTGTAGAAGACTCGTTAGTGGTTCAAACAAAACATGTGAAATCAAACTTTTAATATAGGGAGAGCCACCAAGCGCATTTGAGAAGAAAAAATGTAGATAACCCCTGTTTGCACCAAACTTTTTTATTTGCGACAAATAAACGGAGCGTAAAATAGAAACCCCAGAATATCCAATGAGAAGCAATACTTAAAATGAAAATATTTTCTCTTTTCCAGATAGGAGGAACAAACAGTTCGAGTTTCGAAGAATATGAAGACGAATTGGATGACCTAGAACTCCAAGCATCTGAACATGAAATAGAGGCTATTTACAAACCTAACGGAGTTGTACTTATGGACCAAGATAAACTCCCTGCAAAGAAAAGGAGACGAAGAAGACGGAGAAGAAGACGAAAACGGATTCGAACATCAACAGCAAGTTATGAGAACGGCGAAGAAATCAATTTGTCTGATCTGCCACAACGGTCGCTTAGACCTGATGATATATTACCACCAGATACAGATATAATTAGTGTTCCTAAAAGACGACCAGGAAAAAAGAGAAGGAAAACGACCACTCCCATACCTTTAGAAGAAGAATATTTGTTAACAACAAATACAGAGTCAAATAAAGTTATGGAAGAAAATCAACAAGTTGGTGAATCAAAACACAAACACACACCAGAGAATATAGAAGAAATAATAGACCAAAATACTGCTCAAGACAGTTTAAACCATAGAGAGAAAGGCCCACCTGTGATATTTTTACCATTACCCACACCTGTAGGAAAAATAACTTCAAAAGATGTCTTTACAGACAAAGCACTAATCGAAAAGGCGATTGTGAGAGACATACTTAACCCTTATGACAATATTCATATCAATAAAAGTCGAGATGCAAATGAAGCAGAATCAGTACAGCTACATCCGAAAGAAAACAAAATTAATGAAAGGCCGATAGAACCAATCATCTTTGTCACAGCACCACAAAATCTAGACTCTAATGATACACCCATACCATCATCTACCAAACCCACCCCTTACGCCACATCTCCAGTCGAATTTACAACCTCAGATCCTGTTAGAAGTACTACTGTAAGAATATCAACGACAAATATTTTTAGACCTATTGTTGAACCTAAAAATATACTCTTGAAGAAACTGATATCTTTTAACTCAACAAGAGATCAACCTGAAATAAATAATAGTTCTCAACATGGCACTGACACAGCAAAAGCTACAGCTACTGAAAAGACAAATGAAACTAAAAGCAAAAATGAAAAGAGGCCCGCTATACGTAGATTACCACCAACTAATGCTATATTCCGAAAAAGATTCCAACCACAAACAACTAATCAAAAAGGAAACACAAAATATAATGTTGATGAAGTTGCAACAGTCAGTAAAGAAAATGAATTAGCCGAGTTGAAACTTTACACCATATCACCATTAGATATACAAAAGGTGGGATTGGGTAAACAAAATGAAAGAAATGAAATACTAACAACAAACAAAACAAATAGTTCAAATCTTGATAGTACTAGGGAGGAGAATAATCAAAGAGGTAGAGAATATAAAGATAACAACAAGGAGACCATCATTGCATATACAACCACTTCGAGACCTGTTCAAAGTACTATTAGCGCTGACATTAAAAAAGATAAAAGTCGAGAAAAAATAAGATTAACAAAACTTGCACCAGCCTCGCCAACAAAAATATCAATAACCATACCGACAAAACTAACACCAATACAAACATTTATTGAAGAAGAAGTTAGGCCAACGAAATTGACGCCAGTTCATTTGCCCCGACAAGAACTTATTATTTCATATACATCAAGTTCTAGAAAACCAACAACAACAATGCAAACAACAGAGAAGACAGAACCAACAGTTGTCCTCAGGGAAGATGAAATATACAAAACCGAAAATATCAGACCAGAAGACGAATCAATAAATATTATCAGCACCAACATTCAAGAAAATGAACGTTCAAAAGTTACTTCAACCGAAGAAATAAATAACACACCCCAAGTGAAAGAAGATATTTTAATATTTTTGAAATCTAAAGCTGAATCAAGTAAACTTTCAAAAATTTTACAATCTAGAAATATGACCTTGGATGAACTTATCGACCACAGAGAACGAGGGTCAAGTCAGTTACACCTATCAGAGATTTTCCAAAAATCAAACCCATCTCAGGATCAAATTTCAGAAATGGAATTCGAAAATAAATTCCCTGATGAAAATATCAGTTCCTTCTCAACATCGATAAACGATGAGCCTTCGAACAAAGAACCGGTTAGAGAAGACAGACGGGAACCAAAATTTTTGTTTGACAGCATGCCACAATTTTCATTACAAGGTGCCGCCTCAGAAATCATGTACACAACCAAAAAATTTCCTGATCTTCACTATACACGAAGCAGCACAAGGCCTTTGTTACCAAATGCTAAAATAACACCATTTTACGGTTCTAGTAAAGAACTTATCCTATCATATACTTCAAGTACAGGACGACCAAACTTGTATGCTGACGATGCAATCCTATCTATTCGGGAACACGAACAAAAACGACACTCGTCCGCTCTCAAATCAGTAATAACAATTAGTGGTGCCATCATATCCTTTGCAGTTCTTGGTTTCTTTGTGCTTCTTGTCTCATGTAAAGTGAGACAAAAGAAATCCCAGAAATATCTTAAACATAATATGCTAAGAGAACATCTGAGAGATGAAACTCTAAGGTCAAGTACGCGAAGTGACACGCCAGTCGTGAAGAAAGAATACTACAGTGGGTGTGACGGACATTCCGATACTAGCTCAGCTAGACAATATTATTTGTGGAAAACTATTAGAAAGACATTCAGGTATGAGTAGAACTGGTTCAGGAGCTCAAAAAATACCAAAGATGGGAAAAATTGCCTCTTCAATAGGGTACAGCATGTGAAATGACAAAAAAAGAAATTGCATGGCATTATTACAATTTTTCTAAATCCCGGCAATACTTTACTTCTTATATTCCGTAAGAGAAAGATAAACGTTTGTTGTCCTAACGTCTCTATTTGCAAAGTCAATAACTGTCATGAGGTGTTTGGTGAAATAGGGTCTAATCGTCTCTATTTGCAAAGTCAATAACTCTGTCATGAGGTGTTTGGTGAAATAGGGTTTAAACGTCTCTATTTGCAAAGTCAATAACTCTGTCAAGAGGTGTTTGGTGAAATAGGGTTTAAACGTCTCTATTTGCAAAGTCAATAACTCTGTCATGAGGTGTTTGGTGAAATAGGGTCTAAAGTGTTGAATCTATTTCAGACATTCTAAAAAAGACACCTTTCTCCTTCATTTTTTACCATTTCAATAATAAATTTAATTTTTGATTGACCATTTGAATGACGCTTCATTCATAGTTGAAATAATCAAATACTAAAAATAAAAATAAATGTTCGTTGCAACCACTGATATCTTATCTTTGGGAGATTTATCATGTTTTGTTTACTATTGATTTGGTGTGATTTCTTGAATATTAACTAAAGAAAAAAAATGCAATCGTTTGCAAATGTTTTATAGGTAATGAAACGTGTACCTGCCCTTGCCGTTCGTATTAGTCAAATTCTAGGACCAGCATGGACTGGATGTCTAGGGAATAATGTGAAATACTCATAGGTATACAGGGTGTTCCGCTACAAATCGGACCATATTGGTGGGTAGTTGAGATCAAATGGAACATATTTTACGAAATTCGTTAGTAAGCCAAACGAAGCATAGCCGGGTTACAAGGTGGAGAATGTCATTTAGGACAACTTTTGTACGTCACTTGGTGGGTCCTGTGTGACTGTCGGAAAAAGAGGATGGACACTAAATCCTAGATTTTGATTGTGGTGATTTCAAATGTGGTGTCAAAAATTTGAAAAATCAAAAATGAAGGAAAACCAGAAAAGTGATATCAGGTACCTTCAGTTTGTACAAATGATACTGATTTTGATTGTATTAAATACAAATAAATCATAATTATTCTGTTATTACTATTTATGTTAATTGAAAATTGTTATTATATTATTATCTAGAACGAAGTTTTTTTCAAAATTCTCTTCATAGACAAAATAGCCCGGAAGCAATTAATACAACTCGGGTTAATTTAGTCATTAAATTATATATGCCACAGTCGCCACCTCTTGCATTAATTTCTCTCCACAAAAATAACAGTCTATCGCAAAAGAAATGAAACAATAAAAGGCGACATATACTTAGTACACACACTAAGTATATCACACTTGATACAGTTATCAAATACAAGAAATGATGAAAAACTCTTGCCTTTATGTTCTATAATTTTAATATATTATTCGATACGCGTCATTCGGATTTTACTTCATTATTGAGAATCACCAAAAACTGAGTATCCAATAATAATATTAAAATTGTAGAATATAAATTCAAGTGTTTTTCATCATTTCCATTTCTTGTAGGTACTATGTGTGTATAGTTTAATTCTACATTGGTGGATTTACACCATGAGAGGTATTTTCAAAATAGTCCCAAAATTTACAGACTTTTACTGGCTGAAGAATTCAAAACCTAATTTAATAAGTTTTCCCCTCCACAAAGTTATCTGCCAAGAAGTAGATTATTCAACGTGCTATCTATAACCTTGCACTTGATTACTCCCAATACCAATCCATGTCGATTTGAGATTCTCTAAAATTTTAAACCTAGTTACCTTAAAATTTTTATTTCGCGCACTCCTGATGCTGGCTATTTCTGGCTCAACCCAGGCGGGGTGAGATGAGTAGCTAGTTAGTAAGTTTCCAGTTAATAGAGGTTGAAACCCTCATCTCGAGTGACCTTCAGATCTTAAAGAGAAATTAAGCAAACAATATGTTAACTAGTGATTTGGCGTTACACGCCAAGTGTTCCAACATTGAATTCTACTGTTGGCCTGAGTTTAGTCTTCATATAAATAATGAATAATGAGTTAGACTTTAATAGTTAAAAATACAAAAGAAACTAAAAGCTCTTACCTGTACTCTTCATAGGTGAATTTCTTGCGCATTAATTTGCTAACTTCATCATTGGAAGTCTATGAGGCAAAATGAAATAAAAAGTCACCTTCAATTATTTTCTGCTATATAACAAATTTTTAAGAAAAACTTAACTGGGTCAAAATCTCAAAAGGTACAATTTCATGTCACAACCGTTTTAATCCTACTTAATTTGACTAATCAATAATATTTTGTTTTATATATNATTTGAACTGAAATGACACTTTTATCTCCTCGATAACTTCATAGATTTTTGTTGATAAAATGATTCCGTGGATAAACAAGTGTGGATTACGTTTAATAACAATTGTTTTGCATTTTTCAGCATCAAGTTATTTTGTCATAATTTATTAAAGGTGTAATTTTACAAATTACCAACCAACGTAAACAATATATGTTTTAAATTAAAATCATCAGAATTGTAGATATTGTACACTCCATAGAAATTTGTATCCTCCGTGGAATAGGGAATTACTAAAATGTCAAAAACCATAAGTTTGATCTGTACATGGTCTTGGATGTGCTTAAACTTCATTTTTTATATATTCAGATGTTTAAAACTTATTATTATTTAGAAAAAATATAAAAAAATATAATGAAAATGTACCTTTTGAAATTTTGACACAACTCTAGATTGTTCGATAGGAGTCACTTCGAATACTATTGAAGAGTGAGAATAACATTGTGTTTTATTTACAGTATTACGCCATATTTTTTTTTTTTTTTTTTTTCAAGAACATCGTGAGACATTTTCTCGTATAAACAGCAAGCATAAGATATTATTTTTAGGATCTTCGCAGTTTTAGCGTAAATGCTCTTCTAACTTAGGGATGACGAATATACAGGATGTCCCAGTTACCGTGAAAATACTTAAGGGAATAATAATTGTAGAAGACTACAAAAATGCTCCCATCAACATCAAAATAAAATCTTTGTTTTTTCGTTACTTTTTACTACATTTTCTTTATCTGTGTCTGGTATTATTGTGCCCTCAACTTTGTCAATTATCGAAAATCTGTATAGTTCAAAACGAATATATTACCTGAAAAAGTCGTTTGAAATGGGCGTACTGTCTGAATATATTTCTGCACTGTTTCATTGCAGATTCTGAAATAAAGGAGAAAGTTGAATTGTGAAAATCAATTAATTAGAGAATAAACCAACCTCGAATATTTCAACAGTGCGCGATCCCCCTAGCTTTTTCATTACAATTCAAGAGTGATGACTATTGGACTACGGAAGTGTCTTATTACACAAGTACAAAAGCTACGATTTTTTATTGTTTCAACGGACAAAATTGTGTTTTCAGTCAAAGGATTAAAACTCTGCCAGCCAAGCATATAGCATTCTATGGTAATGCCAAGATTTGACAATCAATTAGAGCCAAAATGGGACTTACGTACCAAACAGATTCTATTTACGTATCTGGTTACGAAAATTTAAAAATCGAATAAAAAAACATACACAACATTTTGCCTCTTAGAGTTCGCCGCTTTTAATGAAACCTGGTACGAAAGTCCCATTTTTTATTCGATTTTTGGAGTCCACCTACGTTGAAACGTTTTATTTTCGTGATCAATTCCAATGTTTCATTATTGAAAATAAACAAAAGACAGGCGCATTATCACACTACCCTATCTCTAGTTATGAATAAAGTCCGTTTTTCCACTTAAAGGAAAACCAAATTAACTTACCAAAGGTCAATGATCCTTTCAAATGCAGAATATCTTCCGAAGAAAAGTACAAAACGGTACTATACGTATTTGGTAGGAAAGATATATAAGGCTTCCAGAAAGAGTCTTCGAATTGAAATTTTTCATACAATATGTACAAAGCAAGAGCCACATTTGGCATCAGTCTGATCAAGGGGTTACTTTGGTATAAATGCTTTAAAGGTGACTCGAGGATAGTTTCTGAGGTAATCATAAGTTTTCTGGGTACAGAAATTATAGGTTCATCTTGTTGAATATCGCGCGTGGCACAGACACCGTACCCATAATTTTCAAATTGTTTGATACTAATGCTATCCATTTGACAACCATTATCTTTGGCCCACGAGATGAGATCTTCAAGTGATTTGTCATTGCGTTCAAGTTTTTCACTTCCGAAAAATTCTGAAAATAATAATAAAAATTTCATCGAGAGATTTGTTTTCACAGATTGAGAATATAGGACTGTGTGGAGAATCTACAATTAGAAATGAAGGCAATTTCATTCAATGGACATAAATATATTTTTACGGGATGGTAAATGTATCATTATTTTCAATAATAAACCTTTAGAACGACCACGAACAATAAATACAACCACTCAAAGAGAATCCTTAATTTGATAAAAAATGGAATACTAAAAATTTTCCACTAAGCGTTGACTCAATTTAATCTAGTTTTTGTATGTAGGTCAAATTCCTTTCATTACTCTCAGTCACATATGTGGAAGTGATTTGGTGTGTTGATTTGTACTATCTAGTTGAATATTGTCGTGAAAAATAATACATCAAAAATAATCCTAATAAAGCTAAAAAAAAAATTAAAAATTAATGCGTATTATCTGATATATTAGGGTCAGAAGTATAGAGAGAGAGTATATTTGTTTACATAAAATGATTTCATAGTCCGTGACGTATGATTTCAATTAAATGATCAAAAATTATTCAAGCCACAAAAAATCTCTGAAAATATTTATCATTTTTTTTTTTAAAAAAAAAAAGGATAGGGCTCGTATTTTTACCCACAGAACACCCTCTGTTTTAATTTAGGGTGCAGGTTATTCCCGCACTATCTAGTGGTCATAATTTTCCAAACCCCGACTTCGGATTCTCTCCAATATTTGGAAGGGTCCATGGTTAGGTGCCAGAAAAAAAATCACCTGATTCTATTTCAATGATAGAAGTCAAAATCTTTTCAATATCTTTAAATAGCTCCCATTCGCTGTTGACGTTGGAAGTATTATTGATCACACTTGCCACTGAAACATAAAGTATTATTATTAACATCAAAAAGTCGTAAATACAAAATAAATATAAAAACAAAGTCGATTTGAATAGACTATTTTCAATAACACTTTGGTGTGGACAAGAAATGAAAATGAGAAAAAACCCTTATGTTCTACAATTTTAATATATTATTTAATTTTAATAATATATTTTTAACATAATATATTAAAATTGAACATGAAAATGAAAAATTATTAAAACAATATATTGAAACTAGCATTCCCCGATCTCGGTTTCGCCCGCGCATATTCTAAATGAAATCACATTTTTATATATCTCCTCGCTCCAATGTATTTCTTATGGGGATTGTTTACTTTTCCCGATTTCTACCCCTTAAAATTAAAATTTTGCAAAATCCTTTTTACATGGTGCAACAAATGTCCATGCCAAATTTCAAGTCTGTAGCATTAATAGTTCCGGCTCTACGTTGATCAGTCACTCAGGACATTGCCTTTTATATATAAAGAAGATTGTACAAGCTCTACCAAGTGTCCTAAAGGAAATTCTTTCTTTGACTTTGGTAAGCACAGGCCGAAAACAACATTAAAGAGGTAACAATAAAACGACTAAATGAAAATACAAGATTCAGTATGTGAATAACCAAAATAAAAAAAAATGGGTGTGTGTACTTATGTACGCGCGTGAGAAGTTATACTTCTTTTTTAAAATTAAATTTAAAAATATTTTTTAAAAAATGAACTTATTTGCTGTCACCCATCCATTGTTTGTCCCTACTTGGTGTAGCTTAACATTAGAGGGATGGAACCTAGACAAAAAAATTCCCAACTTTCTCGCTTTGAGTAGATAGAGAAAAAATGTCATTTAGGTCGAAAAACTTGAACTTTTTTGCTGTCACCCATTCATTGTTTGTCCCTACTCGGTGTAGCTTGACATTAGAGAGATGGGACCTAGACAAAAATCTTCACAGGAATGCACCCATCAACTGTGCCAAATAGGTCGTCGCCAAAAATTTCGAGAAAGAATGTCATTTAGGTCAAAAAACGTGAACTTTTTTCTGTCTCCCATCCATTGTTTGTCCCTACTCGGTGTAGCTTAACATTAGAGAGATGGGACCTAGACAAAAATCTTCCCAGGAATGCACCCATCAACTGTGCCAAATAGGTCGTCGCCAAAAATTTCGAGAAGGAATGTCATTTAAGTCGAAAAACGTGAACTTTTTTGAGGTCACCCATCCATGTCCCTACTCGGTGTAGCTTAACATTAGAGTTGCAAAATATGTCCTAAATGAAGGAGTGAGATGTCACCTAAAACTTTATCGCTTTGAGTTGATATGTCTTGGCGACAAATTTCGAGAAAGAATGTCATTTAAGTCGAAAAACGTTAACTTTTTTGAGGTCACCCATACATTGTTTGTCCCTACTCGGTGTAGCTTAACATTAGAGTTGCAAAATATGTCCTAAATCAAGGAGTAAGATGTCACCTAAAACTTTCTCGCTTTGAGTTGATATGTCGTCGCGACAAATTTCGAGAAAGAATGTCATTTAGTCGAAAAACGTGAACTTTTTTTCTGTCGCCCATCCATTGTTTGTCCCTACTCGGTGTAGCTTAACATTATAGGGATGGGACCTAGACAAAAATCTTCCCAGGAATGGCGCTTATCAACTGTGCCAAATTTTATTGCAATCGGATAAGTAGTTTCATATACATCACAGAATTAGCGTGACGCTTTCGCGTCACGCGTGACGCTCCCGCGTCTCGGATTTTGCAAAAATAAAATTTCACTCTCAACATTTTTTCATAACGCGCCTAAAGAAGTATAACTTCAAAAACATTTTCCTTCAGTAAACAACAAACATACAGAAAAATAGAATTTGCTAATTTTATGATAACCAATAATATACCTGTATTATAATAACCTGCAACATCGAAAGACACTTTCGCTTGAAGTACAATCTATTCCTAGTGGGTTTTTTTTCGCTTTTAGTGTTTTTGGCCGATCTCAGGTGGTTTTCACAAATACTACCAAAAAGAAAAATAGGCTTGAATTTTCAATTGTATGTAATTGGGCGAGTCACGAAATATTTAATTAAAGTCGGTTATACCATTGGCGGTTTTGCTCTTTTGGGCAATCTTGAATCCTGAAACTCAAGATTTGTGCTCTGGGGACCTCAAAACGTGTTTTGACATTGAAAACTCGGCGTCGAAAATTTCAACCCATTACAATACTTTTTTCTTTTTAAATAGATAAAGAAAGTCGTGTGATGTTCACACCAGATTTTTTTGTTTCATTAATAATTAGTCAGCGTCTATGGCACTCTGAATACACCAGTTCTCATTAGATCACTGAAGTCAAACAACGTCCAGCGAGGTTCTACCATGTGGGTGTCCGTCGTTGGTTCGCGCCTCGTGATGCTGGCTATTTTTCCGGGCCAGCCCAGTCTGAGCGAGGTTAAAGTGGGAAGCTGGTTTGCAAGTTTCAAGGGAATGCATGGTAAAACTTCCCTCTCAAATAACCAATAGATGTTAAGAGACGTTAAGCAAAAAAAAGCTACTCGTGAGTCGACTTGTGGAAGAGTCGACTCATTTCAAAAAAAAATATTCGACTAGTGGATGACTAGCATACCCCTACTTCAAACACCGTGAAAGGGGCAATATATCTTAAATCAATGAGCTGGAGCTTATTATTATTATTATTATTTTTATTGTAATTTTCTTTTACATTGGAAAACAATTTTTGTAAGAACTAATGGTATACTAATAATTACCTATGTTGTTCACAACTTTAGTGATAAATTGATCTTGTTGTAGCAGTTTTATTCTAAAAATCAACGATTCCCCCCATTTAAGGTTTGGAAAAATGGTAGAAATAGGTTTATATGGGGTTACTGAAAAAGTTTCGATGACCCTTGGCTGGAACACATACCAACACGACGCCGCGAGAAAATCAAATTGATATTTGTCTAACTAACCAGTAAACAGTTGGGCCACAAGATCATTCAACTCCTTGGACTTCTGATCCGTTATCTTCGGTTTGAGTTCCTTTCTATTTGAAGTAGAGTTATCAACTTTAATAAGATTTCTATTTTTACTCCTTTTTCCCATGACTGCAATTACCAAAATTTCACTCAATCTGGAAAAAAAAAATTAAATAAATTGGAGTACAATGACAAATATTTTAACGACCCCTCACTTACTTACACTCGTTTTTTTCTGTTTCTGGCGTAATAATTAATAATGAATTTCAAAACAAATTAGGTAAAATAATAGGGAGTTTTAAATTGAAATAGGTACAAACTCGTACATTATTTTTTGTCATTTGATGTCTTGTTGTATTGACTGGCAGTTGGGTAGGTACACAGACTTCAGTGATAGATGTCTTGATAAAAATGATAAATCGGAGTTCCTTATCACTATCAGTAATAAATGTTAAAGCAATAAATTTTATAATACTATTATTTTTTTTCTTTTAGTTAGAATTTGTAGCTAATTGCCTAAAAAAAGAAAAATATTTTATTTGATAATTACCAAATAAGGAGAAAAATTGTTGAAATTTGAACACAATTTTTTTTAAAAAAAATAAAAACACAATTTTAAATTTAAAATCTGGCGCGTTGAAGACCAGAGAATTTTTTATTATTTTTTTATCAATTTTCCAGGAGCACAAGCACGATATAGGATCACGAAAAATCCCATATTTTCATGGGAAAAAATATTTTTTACATATGAAAAAAAAACATGATTCCCATATTTTTCCCCTTCTTCTATAGTTCTATATCTATACTTCAAAAATGCAAAGCCCAGTTGGTATACTGATTCACTGACTGAATGATAATCAACGTAGCTTTACCATGGCTTAAGCTGGTGACTTGAGATTTGGCACACAGATCCCTTTTAGTACGAGGGTGCGTAATAAGAGAAAAATCAAAATGACGCTCTTTAGAGGGTTTCTTTGCAATTTTTAAAGGAGATAGCGAAAAATGACCGAGAGTAAAAATTGAAATTTTTGGGTTTCTGACCGATTTATGAGCGAGAAAGTTGAAATTCGATACAAAGGTGTTCCGCAGTACAGAAAGTAGTATCTTTGAGTAAAATATTGATTTTTTTTAAATAGGAGCCGCGCTCACCCTGGGTATCGGTTCAATCAAAAATTCATGGTAATTGAGAAGTACTACATCGCAATGAGCGATAAAGCTGAAATATAATATGAATGTGTTCCGCAGTACAAAAAGTAATATCCTTGAGTAAAATATTGAACTTTCTAAATACGAGCGGTGCTCTTCTTGGAGGTCGGCTCCACAAAAATCCAAACTTGAGAAGATTTAATGTCGCAAACTCGAAATTGTTGTTGAATTTCGTAACCGTAGAGAAGCACCGACAAGTGACTAGCTACTTTCAAAAAGTTAAAAATAAAAATATAATTTCCTTAATATTTTCCCGTTTTTAATCACTTTCCAAAAGTGCCGTGCTCAAGCAAGATTGCTCATCAAGGCATGGTCGTAAAAATGTTTCCCAACCTGTCAGGTTGCATTTACGTTTCTACAACAAACTGCTAAAAAGATAAAAATCATTTTAAAAAACAGAATATTGGGCCCCTGGAGGGGAGCAGGGCACCCCAAAAACTATACAGCAAATTTCCTTCATGTGCTAAATATGTATAACAAATTTCGTCAAATTCGGATGAAAATTGGGACTTGATTTGTATGTAACAAAATCATACCCAGATACATATACACAATACACATATACAAGTGCATTTCGGGTTTCGGGATATATACCGGGGTCAAAGCATTAAGCTGCTTTCCTACCGCACGCAACATTTTGTTGTGCAACACGTCGCAACAAAATGTTGCGCGCAGTGGGAAAGCAGCTTTAGAATAATATTAATAAAAAACAACATCTACCGATCTACCTACTAAAAAAAGAATTAGAATTATGGGATTTTTTTGGAGGGAAAAAATATGGTATGTTTCTGATCCTATTTCAAACGTGTGCTCCCAATTTCTCCGTGCTTTTAGAAATTTTTCTCTGATTTTTTTTATCATCAAAAAATAAAAATAAAAATTGTAATGCAGAAATTGAATAATTGAGATATTAAAGATAAGGCAGAAAATAAAATTGTAAAAATTAATTTTGTAATTGGTATGATTTAACTAATTATTTTAAATATAGACTTTTATTATAACTTACAATTTTTTTCTTTCTTTCTCTTAAGTGGTGTTTAGTGTCAAAACTTAAGAGTTTGTGTGTTCAATTTAATCGCGTACTGAATTCAGTCTGCATGTTCAATGGAAAAAGGAAAATTTCCTCAGACAATACTCATGTAACTTTTATGGCTTCTACTGGAATCTGTATGGTAGAAATGTCATCATCTACCACTCAATTAGTGAAAGAAGATATACCTTTGTTACAAAAACCCTCAAGAAATAATTTCTGTTTTAGGTAACGATACAACTTGATTCTGTTGATGTGTGTGATAAATCTAATGTCCTTTGTCAGTGTGTTTCACTATTGCTATATATGCAAAGTATGTTGTACATATTTTTTTAAAAGGTTTGATTTTATGGTTTGTTGGGTGGTAGTGCCATTGACATGATTTGTATTGTAATTCTATCATAGGTAAGGTAATAATATATTTTTTCATAAATTAGGCTCATGAAATATAGGTAATTTTTATTTACCGCAGTGAATAAATTAAAAATGATTTGCCTTTTTTCAAAGAAAGGGGACCAAGGAAATATTAAATTCACAATCTAATGCTCGCAAACTTCGTAAGCGCTTATTCCCGTGGCTGTAGAATGACGAAATAATTTAGTGATTTTGTCTTTTCAAATATCAAAAAGTCTGCCATAGCTGGGATGGGGTTGGTGCATTCCCGGTGATTTTGATATCTCTTACTGTATGAGCTGTGTGAACGTACCGCGAAAAAGGGTCTCTTTGGCGTTAACTCGTTTTCTACATACTGATAGGAGACTGTTTTCTGGTTAGCCATCATAATCAAAATTTTATTAAATTAAAGTTAGCCATCATTGAATTACGTTGATCATGAGTCCGTAAGCTTTGTGTTTTATAAGTATCGATAGTAAATAGGCCCAAAGTGTATATTCTCTTTTGCGAAATATTTCATGATAAAGACTATTTTGAGATATAAATATCAAAAAATACAAAAAGAACAGGACTTTGTATATAAATGGAGTCTATACGTAATATCATATAAATATCACTCATCTATCGAGAAGTTTTGACGTGACGAAGTCAGGTAAAATTCTTATAAACCTGTATAAAGATTTTCTTGTTTTGAAAGCATCCGGAGGCTGAAAATTATTAGCCTAGTGTATACTGAAAAGCCTTCTTTTCATACTGTCAAACATTTTTTGATATGCTGTGTTTGTGTTGTATTTTTTTGACATACCTATGCGGCGGTTATGAAATACTCGCGCTAGTTAGCACAAGTATTTATTTTGTGCGACATTGGAGTGATTCTATTTTAAACCACTTACCCGCTTTAAACTTCTCGGCTCGCGCTAGAGTTTATAAACACTCCAATTGAATGATATACAAAATAAATACTTGTGCTAGCTATTTTTCAGAAGTCTCAACTTTTTTCAAAACCAAAAGCGGATTATAGAAACATAAGGCGATTTTCATTTACCCATGTATTGTGATTTTTATCAAAAATGTTCAAAACAAAATGCGGACTAAAGTATATTTATCTATACTTATCAAACACAAAGCCAGTTATTATACTGATTGACTGACTTACGATGGCTATACTCATAAACTTGAAATTTGGATCTCGGTATCCTTTTAGTTTTTGGTATGAAAAATATGGAAAGAAAACATTTTTTTTATAATAAAATCGTCCCTACTTTCTGTTTTATTAATTGATGTACCTAGGTACGCAAGTCATGTAATACTACATTCATGTAATATTACAATATTCAAGACTAAAATTTGGGAGAATATTTCTTTGGATTCTAATTCATGAAAATTTATTTTTTATCCCTTGTATTTCCTGGAAATTCCAGATTTTATCAGGTACTAATGATATTAAATTTCTATTACTCATTACACATTTGTTGTGAAATTAACAACTTGAATTATTACTTTTGATTTAAATATTACGTAACCTTACAATGAACAATTCCGTGTGATGAATCATGACTATTCAGCTCCGTTCATCTGTGATACAAATATTATAGATAAGAAATTATGCATAGCTAATATGTCCCCTGTGACCCTGATGATACTGAGTATTATCACCTGTGTTTATTTTAGTCACAATCATTATACAGCAAAGTAATAGCTTAATTTTTTAAGGCCATGATTTTTTCATTAATGAATGGAGAATTTGTTCATTGATGAATGGAGATTGTTTTTTTTCATTAACGTGTCAATTATGTTTTTTTTCTAATTTAGTTTACAGTATACTGTATAAATATTCTGTTGCTGTTAGCGCTCATTTTGTTTTCCTTGGCATTGCAATTACTTTATTAATGATCGCATCATCGTTTCTGATGTTAGCCAGATGTATGGGACTACAACTTGAAATAAGTTGTTAATTGCTGCTGAAGTTTTTAATTTTCATCATACATCTATCCTTGAAGGCTAATAATTGGTCCCCAAAACCGTGTCAATCATTGAAATATAATTTCGTTAGTACCATAAACATAAGAATATTAGAGAGTAAATTTCTGTGTTATTTTGTATCATCAGCTTAGGTAGACTCGGTCCGTGAGATGTCTCCCTCAAGTAAATTCTAATAATCTCAAGGATTAACTCTGAAATTTCGTAAGTCATAATTGCAATTGAAGAACGCCTTCTGAACCATACTAAATGACGTGATTGAAAATTTTCTTGCTATAACTACACCATCGTCTTGGAGTTTTGTAGATTAAGTACACCTCAAAACATGCCTTCATATTTGTTTAAAAAATTATTAATAAGCGACTTGTTTCAATTAAATTTACTGTAAAGGCGCACCTGGTATCCGGTGACCAAGAACAGGGCTTAGATATATATATATATTTTTTTTCATTTAGTTGTGCTATTTCACTAACGTTCATTCAGCCACACAAATATTCTAAATGACATTTTAATAAATATTGAACTTTGTAGAAATCCTCAACACAACGCACACGTTTTCTAAAATAGTTAATACCTACGGAGGTGGTTCCAAAATTATGCAAACATTTTGATAGGTCATCTTTGTTTAGGTTCCCAGCACATTTTACGTTGTACTTGGTTCCTTGATGACAACGCATCTGTCCACACCGCTTAAATTCTTTTAATAGGAAAAACTCAACCTAGATCCCGTTTGACCTATTTTCAATGTAAAAAAAAAAAACTAATGGGAACGGATTATAGTGACTCTTGTGAATTCTTTGGACTATCGCATGATTTTACAAATCTGCACACAAATAATTTTTCAATTAACATATGTATCTAACCTATTTCCACCATTGTCTTACAACTGATCAGAGGCGCAACCAAAACTTTCATTTAGGGGGGGGGGGGGTCAANTTTTTTTTTAATATTTTTAATAAGTTAGATTGCAACGGTGACAATAATTTCTCCCTTTAAGTAAACTAAAAAGGATTAGCTTTGTGCTAATAAAAAGGTACCGGGTTCTATCACCCTATAAAGCCGGAACGCATAACGTTAAATTTCTAGCCAAGGGTTTCGGTGGGGAGTTGGGTACGATCTTGACCCCCCTGGTTGTGCCACTGCAGCGGATTAAATATTCTTCATCACCTAATGTAGAGATGTTGCAGATATTTTTTTCATTCTACTCTTGCACTAAAATTAGTATCTTAAACATACATATTTGGTTATCTCGGTCAATGAATTATGAAATCATCATCGCTCTCATACAAGTGTTTTTTATGACGACATAATATTATACCGACTGGAAACTTAAAATCGGTTTTAATTTATATTTCCATTGGACGCAGTGGATTCTACAGTTGCACAACACATAACTTTTAAAAACTCGATATCCATATCCAAAATTTCAGCCTATTTCCTTTTTATAGGATAAGGAAAGTAAGGAGTGGCTTTAGAGAAAATGATGAAAAAACACAAAGTTGATCTGTGTGAATACTTCACTCCTTAATTGTCTGAATAATGATGGAAAAGGCTCCCAATTAAAATAAGGCCTTCTTATTTTTTTAGTGTAACAAGATAGTGAATCATGGAACCTCAAACTATCTCTGAACCATCTGTCAACGGCCACAGAAGAAGGTAGAGATCTAGTATTAAAAACAATTTAAATATTTAAATGATTGGGTGGAGGTAGAAATAAACGTCATGTCTTCTGTTGTATGTGTTTTCTGTTGAACTAGCTGAAACTGGCTCAAGTTTCCGATCGCAATCACATTATTTGTTATAAATATACATTGAGCATGGGAATGTTGCAGAGGAAATTTTATAGTTTAAGGTGCCCGCTGATTGATGCGATGTAATGAAGTTTGAATGAAAAATACATCTAAAAATTTGGCAATATTCCAGTAGAATCCTTCATCATATTTTGAGGTTGCAAGACCATTGTATTTTTAAATTTTTAGGGTCAGGTCCACAAATATTAATTACAAGATGATTTTTTTTATTTTCATTTTCGAGGATGGGAAAACTATAAATAAATCAAAAAGTGGAAGAATGAAGATTCTGCTCTTACTTGTCTTCTGTCCATTTTATCTTGGCTTTATTTGTGATTTTTTTATTTTTTTTTAATCACTTTTAATATTAATGAATCTGACCCTATAGGAAGAAAGTTAGTTGTAAGTAAATATTTCAAAATTAATTCAACTGCTAAATTTAGTTTCGTCTTGTAAGACATTCGTTTATGACGAGAAGTTTAGAGTAGGGAATCGAAAGCGTTCTACTACTCTACATTTATTTCACTGTCAAAAAATGGACAAAAATTTAGTGGTTGATTTTTTTTTCTTTCTTTTAAATTGATGAAGAGTTTTAGCAGACTCCCGTTATATATATATATATATATATTTACTAAAATGATGAAATGAATGCAATTTAAGCTACTGCACATGACGCTAATTCTAGGTATTTATTGTTTCCCCATAAATTTGTGAACAATGGAGACCTTTTCGTTTCCTTTTTTTGTAACAAATTAGACCTGGGGCTCACACAAAGGAATTTATTTGTATATATCTGAAGCCTGAAGGTATGTCACCATGTAATTCCCCATGTTATTACTCCTGGTTATGAATCCGACGTTCTGACTAACTGAGCTGTTAAGGCTGTTCCCATTTCACAATCAACGCGAGTCAATATTACCATTGTTAATTACAACACTAGCAATAGCAATTTGTAGTTTATTGTGAAATGGTCTCCTGATTTTGTTTTTTTAATTTTTTGTCAATAATGCTTAACAGGCTTCATATTTTAAAATTAAGTTTCAACTACGTGTGTCAATATTTTCTTGTAAAACGAAATGAAATTTCAAATAGTTACAATAATCAAATTAGTATGATTGTTTTGGAATATTTGTTAAAACTCTTCAAAATTCCATTTCACTGTAATTTACCTTTTTTTTATCGTATGATTGCTAAAACTATCTGATATTTTTATTTTTCCCATAAATCCAAGCTTGCTTTGCTTCGCTCAATTAATGCTATCTATTGCTTCCTCTATTTTTTTTTTTTTTTTTTNCTTCCTCTTTTTTTTTTTTTTTTTTTCAATATTGAAGATACAACAAAGGCCATGGCCAGAATTTCCGTCGGGAAGGGGGCCCAAATTTTAAAATCGGTAATTTTTATAATGACAGCCGAATGATACCTACAGTAATATATAAAAGTGACCGCCCAATGACCGTTGTTACAATGAATTAATGAAAGTTCCTTGTTTCGTCTAAAATTTAATTTATTTTACTATGTTAGCTGTTTACCAACTTGCGTTACAAGGACTCGAATCGGATGAATCTTATAGCATTGCATACACGATAAACGAAATTAATTTTTTTAGAGATTTTTTTTTTGGGGTGACAACTCACACAATTTAATAGCTAGGCTAATAGCGAAAAACGGTAGCATTACACCCAACATAAATTGAGCGTAGCATAGTAATAATGGAGTTTTGTGATATAACTTGTGCTTCTGTAGATTTATCTGTTAACTCCGGTAATAGAGTTGTGGTGGCAACATTAGTTGAATTTGGTGGAGTATGGTGTAAGGTAAAGATTATTTGAAACGTATCGTTATGTCCAGACAACACTTCTAACTTAGTTCAATGGTTTATTCTTTTTAATTTTTTTTTTTTTTCTTTAGACATCATAAATTTCATTTAAATTGAACTTGGTCAACATCAAGCGACATAATTACGGTAGAAAACGGATTTTTTTCTTTTGATTTCTATGTACGTAAAATATTCAATGTTAACCCATGAGCTCCTAGCGCTACGTATACGTAAGGTAAAAGTGATCAGTTTAGGGGTGAGGGGAACAAGTCTTTTTCCATCCTCCTCCCAAAGTCCTTGGTGGTCCGATTTTTTTTTTAATGTAACCCATTTGGTCCATTTACACATTTTCCTGAGTTCATCAAATCGGGAAAATTTGAATGTTGGATAAAACAATCGATGCATGTGGATCAAGTTTTTTTTTTTTTGTGGTTTATTGCTAAGTTTCATTACTAAAAATCATAAATCAAAATAAAATCTTTGAATAAGACGTCTGAGCGGTCACCCTTACTGAACAAAAACCCTGCTAATGTGACACAAGGATTTATTATTTCACCGGTTCATGTTAATTATAAGTGTTAAAAAATATTAACTTTTAAATAAATTAAAACAAAACACCAAAAGCACTATTTATAATTATTTATAAAGAAACTAGTTTCGAATCATTCGATTCATCATCAGTCTAGTCGAATCCAAAAATGGAAGAGTCAACTTCCATCTTTAGACTCGACTAGACTGATGAATAGACTCAGGAATTAACCCCGCCCTTTGAATGAACCTTTTTTTATATATATATATATATTATTTACCTCCTTTTAAAACTATCTCCTTCCTATTTTCTATTACTTTCACCATTTCTGAGATAAAAGTTCATTCAATAATGAATTATATAATAATAATAATATAATGATTCGAAACTAGTTTCTATATAAATAGTGGTTTTGGTGTTTTGTTTTAATTTATTTAAAAGTTAATGTTTTCATTGTAAGCTGCAACAGTATTTTTCTTAGCAAGTGCCATTTTTTATTTTCTTCTTAATTCTGTATTTTCTATTTTCCACCTACCGGGGGAATTATATTTTTAACATACTGGATGTTTACTTTCTAACTGCCCCATAGGAATAAACATTATATATCTTTTTTTAGCTATACAAATTCCCAGTGGATAATTTTAAGAGAGTTTTGGTCAGGATGTTTTTCTCAAGAAATCTATTTTTCAGCCGAATTGAATAAAAATTTTGAATAATTTTTCAAATCAAATAAACCAAGTTTGCTTTGTCCAATTTTTTTCGTTGAAAAGTCAATATATTCAAGTTATTCCATTTTCTGAATAAAGTATGGACACTCTATTTACATAAGTACTTATGTAAATAGAATAAAAGTATTCATGTCATTCTATACAGGGTTTGCAGTTTCTAGTTGTTCCATACGATTTTACATGGAAATTTCTACTTATAGAAATGATGGTGGTTTTTCATGTATTTTTCAACGAGAATTCCAATGAAACTATTAACATGAAAATCAGACTTACGGTTCTGGACTTAGGAATGATCACGTGGACTAGGGCTCCTTCATGTGATAAGGGTATATACTTTTGACGTATTTAGAAACCTAATACTTTTTTGTAATCTCATCAATTATTAGAAACTGTCTTGCCTAAAATAGCAGTGGCGTACGTACCTATTCATACAAGAGAAGTTGGGTTCGAGTCATATCTAAATGCATTATTTTTTTAGTGGATATTATATCTCTTGTTTTTCGTTTTATGAAATCATGTTTAATTAAAGTGAGTAGAAACAATTTTGGTAGTTAAGTGAGGACATTTGTCTCTTGAAGTCGGGCTCGGAATTTCGATTTCCGCCCTAGGTGGATTTTCCTTGAAAAGGTGAAACTAGTTCTCAGATCGACTGGTTTTCTTCTTTCATATATTTTTTTCTCTCTTCGGTTTCTGGACGCTAATAATTACACAGTTAAAGCTCTCTTCATCAAATTATGCCCCCCCCTTAATAAAATTAAAATGTTACAGGGAGCTTTATCTTTGTAGTTATTAGCGTCCAGAAACCGAAGAGAGAGGAAGATATACGAAAGAAGAAAACCAGTCATTTTGAGAACTAATTGCACCTTTTGAGGAAACTGCACCTCGGGCGGGAATCAAACTTCCGACCTCGATTTCAAGGGACAAGAGTCCTTGCTTGACTACCAAGACCGTTTCCATTAACTCTAAATAAACATGATTCCATTGAACGAAAAAAGGAGATATAATATCCAGTAAAAAAATCCATGAATTTTACTAGGTCTGTATGTCACTGCTATTTGGGCAACACAGTTTCTAATAATTGAGATTATAATTTCAAAAAGTAGTTTTCTCAATCAATTTTTTTCCCAAATTATCAAAAGTTTTAATCATTATCGTGTAAAGGAACCTTAGTCCAGAACCGTAAGTCCGATTTACGTGTTAATGGTTTCATTGGATCCTATGTTGAAAAAGATAACAGGAAAACCACTGTCATTTCTGGGAGGATGTACCAACCATAAGTCGAAATTTCCATGTAAAATCCTATGGGACCACTAGAAAGTGGAAACCCTGTATACTTATGTAAACTTAAATAGCATGACAAGAATATCTTCCATTTCATGGTTTTTGTTTTATCCGAAAAATGTAAAAAAAAAAAAAAATTGATATTTTACGTTTCGGTACTTAGAATACGTTACCAGGTGCGTAAAATAGGTTGGATGGAAGGGAATTCCTCAGGAATTAACCCCAACCTTTGAATGAACTTTATTTTATTTTATATTATTTACCTTCTTCTCCTAACTATCCCATCTTCCTCCTCTCTATCTCTATTTTCCAAATTTCTGAACTATTAATATAAAAGTTCATTTATTAAGAATTAAATAATAGAATCCAAAAAAAAAAAAAAAAAAAAAANAATAGAATCTAAAAATTTAATACAAAAACGTTCGTTAACAGCCCCCCACCCCGTTCATCCTGTACACTGTATATCTTCCGCCGTATGCGTCTCTTTTGCCACTTGGCGTTGATCGTGTTCGATGAAGTTTAGCATGTAGGTTCCTTTTGGGGTCTAATATTGTGCCCCAAAACTTGATATCAAATTTAATCAAAATCAGTCAACGGTAAGTGACAAAAGCGTAATTAACGGTGGGCGACAAACAAATATTTTTTTTATTTTTGGATTCTGCGTTCCTTGAAACGTAAAACATCAAATTCTGGAGAGAAGTATTTTTTCCGTGACGATTCCAAAGAGCCTTATTGAAAATAATAATGCAAAATTGCAATTATTTGTGCTTTCATTCATTGTTTTCACCCCCATNCCCCCCCCCGATATACAAACGTGGCCATAACTTTGAACGAATAAAAATCGGACAGCTCAAGTTGGTTTTATTTGATAGGAACTGATCTACTAAATCCTTCACATTGGATTTTTGTTTGGGCTACACTTATTTTTGGCAATCGTGACGTGTTTCAAAATTGGGTTGTATAGATTATCTCATCTCCAAAGACAATTAATAAAACACTGATAGATTGACCGTTTCATACAGCATGTTCTTGTTTCTCGACACAGATTGGGACTCGCCCTTGAAATATATATGTTTAATAACTTTGTGTAGTGTACGTTAACTAACATCACTTTTGCTCTATTTTAAGTTAGGGTTCTCGCAGACTTTTTTTTTTTTAAAAAAAAAAAAGTTATGCCCCGGAACCGCTTTCGCATTACTTCAGGGCCAAAAGTCAGACTTACTTATCCTATTGCATAGCACACAAATTTGCATCTTTGTAGGGGAAAAATTATATATATAAAATAAACACTTTCATAATAACTACTATTTTATCATCGACTTTTTTCGTGTTTTTCGTCGAACTCAAGACCGCAATAATAAACAATGAGAGAAATATCAACTGGTTTCCTCTTACCCGGGGGGTGTCTAAACCAAGGCCAATTAAATAATCCTCTTCCCCTTACAAGCAAAGACGTCGTATCCTTAGTAATACAACTTAAAAATCGGAGCACTTATAATCGGATAATTGAAAAATCGGATAATTGATAGTATAAAATCGTTATGTTGTCGTATTAGCGGTGTTCATTCTAAAATCAACTATTGTCCCGATTTCTTGATTTAATTTTGAAAAAATGGTAAAAACAGGCTGACATGAGGCTACCAAAAAGGTTTCAATGGCTAAAACTGTGATGGAATGCATTTCAGGTCGTCCTGGTGCGTATAGCCGGCCCTTGAGAGGACCTTATTTAATTTATTTAACATTTTTTGTGATCTGTGTTTGTTTAGATTCCTTAATTGGATATGGAGAAAATGTCGCCGAGAAAGAGAAATCGAAGCTCGCACTATCCACATAGGTGAACCATGTGTTGGAAAATATCCGCCAAATGTAATTCGAAATCAAAAATATAACGTTATCACTTTCTTACCGTTGGTGAGTAATATTTTGTATAATTTACAGCAAGAGGTGTCCAAAACCTCTATCCACTGACGCTCCTTAACTTGTCAGCTTCGAGCGTTGTTGGTTTAATTTTCTGTTAACCAATGCTGGACTCCACAGCGAAGGAGGGAGTGGTGTCCAAAACCTCTATCCACCGACGCTCCTTAATCTTGTCGGCTTCGAGCGTTGTTGGTTTAATTTTCCGTTAACCAATGCTGGACTCCACAGCGAAGGAGGGAGGGGGTGTTCAAAACCTCTATCCACCGACGCTTCTTAATCATGTCAGCTTCGAGCGTTGTTGGTTTTATTTTCCGTTAACCAATGCTGGACTCCAGTAGCCCATCTTTTTTTCGTCCGCCCTTCTTGTTTCTTGTTATATTGGATATAGTGCTCACGTGCCCAGCCTAAGTCGTAATATAATATTGGCTTCAAGGGTGTTTGATAGGAGCAGGTTTTCGTACAAATTCCAAATATATCTTGGTTAGCTCTATTTCTCTAGATATTGATTGTAGGACCGAACAGTAGTTTCAAAAATGGAACAGTTTTTTTTTATTGAAGTTGCTTCGAAAAAGAAACCCGAGGAGAATTATAAGTATTGAAAAAGGTTAAACAATGTTTTCCCATTTTTCGATCCAATTACAGCCCGATATCTCAAAATTGGCTATGACAACATATCAAATCTAAGCGACGCGACGTATTCTTTAATTTAATGCATGGTTTGCCAAATTTTGGTTAGCAATTTCAAAGTTTAATACGAAGGTCCTTTCGAAGTTCGGTTTGTATAAGTACATAAAATTTAGCTAATATTAACCATACAGAAAGCTCATGCCTATTATTTGCCTGGCAAAGCGCGCCAGTTCAATATATAAACCATACAGGATAGGAACAAAAGCATCCGACTTTATGTTCTGCTGTTTACATAAGTCAAGTTTCTTACTTTGATTTTTAATTTCTTTCTGTTTTCAGGTTTTGTTTCAACAGTTCAAATTCTTTCTCAACCTTTATTTCTTGCTGATGGCAATCAGTCAGTTTATTCCAGAATTGAGATTGGGCTATCTTTACACTTACTGGGGACCTTTGATATTTGTACTAACAGTGACGTTATGTCGAGAAGCTATTGATGACCTTCGAAGACACCAGCGAGATCAAGAAGTCAATTGTCAAAAATATCGACGGTTTGTACGTCAGAACGTATCAACAGTTACTACAGAACTCGTACCAGCTTCTAAGTTGAGGGTTGGAGATTTAGTAAGTTGTTCATATTTACATTTGGCAATCCTAACATGGGTCCACGGGAAGTCCGCTTGGTATTAATGCATCCTGAAACAATTAGCGCAGGCGGCCCAGACATAATCTATTGAAAGTTCGAATGTCATCATTTACAAAAATGAGTTTCTCCGACACAATACCAACATTTGTCTACTACATTCATTCAGATTTTTATGTTACCGTCAGTTTTCGTGGTCCATGGCCTGAACATTGGACAAACATATGAATAAACAAAAATACGGGCATATTGGATTTGAATCCGAAGCAGGGCGGATTTTATTAAAAGTGATCTTCCTTAGTTTGGTGTCATTGATGATTTTGTATCGGTGTTCACTTTAAAATCATTTTTTAGAAATATGAGGTTGCCGAAAAGGTTTAAAAATATATTTACTCGGACGTTTGTGCTCAGTGCGGCTCCAGAGAAAATATACATATTTCTTTAAAATAGACCTATTGGGTAGCTGAATGCAAAGTTACTATTAAGGTAATAGTATTGCTACAATAAAATCTAAACACACGCGTACAGCTTTGTGTAAAATTGACCGTAGATGAGTCGCTCAGAATGTTAAGTGAGATATGTCGAGCACTAGACGTTCGATAGCTCTTGACATACCTACATTTCGTCACGGTCTCAGAGTACAAACTTGAATTTTACCTCTGATTATTTTAAAATTGAACAAGCTAGTAAATTGCCAAGTAACTTATTACCAAAGAGTCAATTATTTATCTTTTCCAGATTTTAGTTGAGAAAAATCAACGTGTTCCTGCTGACTTGGTGCTTCTACGTACAACAGAAAAGTCTGGTGCATGTTTTGTTCGTACTGATCAGTTAGATGGAGAAACTGATTGGAAGCTGAGAATTGCGGTGGTTGAAACACAGAAGCTGGACTTTGATGCGCGTTTATTTGATATTCATGCTACGTTATATGCTGAAAAACCACAACGTGATATCCATTCCTTTATTGGTACCTTTAAAAGGGTAAGTGTTCAAGTTAGAAGTCATGAAAAAAAAGATAATAATTTAAATAAATAAATATAAAAAAAATATTGGTTGATCAAAAACGTAGACCAATATCGTCCAAGTTTCTAATAATTTTAATTCATTTCCCTTTTTTTAGCAAGACAACAGTGCAGAGGATTCGTTGAGTGTTGAAAATACTCTATGGGCAAATTGTGTTGTTGCCAGTGGTTCTGCATTGGGAGCTGTGGTATATACCGGAGCTGAAACCCGGTCTGTAATGAATAATTCGCAACCAAGAAGTAAAGTTGGATCATTAGATATTGAAATTAATCAGTTAACAAAGGTGAGTCAAGTACTAGCAGATGGAACTTCGATTTCCGACGGATTCGAAGAAATGATTAGTTGGTTTCTAATGCTAGAAATTGACGACTATGTCATTTTTCTTCTGGCCTCCCAATATTTTCCGGTTATATTATTTTGATCTGAAAGGGATGGACAGACCAAAATATGTTCAGCATTCATCTCGGCTTGTTGGGTACATAATGGACAGATTGGAGAGTCTCTACAGCCTATTCTATGGATGTGCTGGGCTAAGCAATCATAACCCGTTATAAGTAATAGTTTGGCAACTGCTTCTTTACGTGGAAGAAGTGGGATTATGTTTGGGTTTATTGTGAGGTCTTTTTAACACTTCTCTTTTCCTGCTTGGATTATCGATTTTTTGTGGTTTTTCGAAGAAATAAATAAATTTGTCTGTTTGTCACTGTGTTTGAATTTTGAGCTGTCAATTTAGCCTCGTGAGTGCATATGAGTTTGACATATTTGTGAACGTTAGTGAACTCCACTTTCGACCCCGGTATGCATCCCGAAATGCACTTGTATGTATGTATATATATGTGTATGGTTGTTTGTTACGCAATACAAGCCACAATTTTCATCCGATTTTGACGAACATTATTATACATGTTTAGGACATGAAGTAAATCTGCTGTATAGTTTTTGGGGCCCAATATTGTGTTTTTTAAAAATGATTTTTATCTTTGTAGCGGATTGTTGTAGAAAGGTAAAATTTTGATATGTTACGGCTGGTATCAAGGGCATTTCGATTTTCAAAAATTTGGGGGCCCCGGGGGCCCAATATTTTTTTTTTTTGAAAATGTTTTTTTTTTTTTTAAATTTGATAAAGAATTTTTTTTCTATAAATTACTAGAACACTAACGTAAACACCCGATTATCTTGATCCACTAGTTTAGCCTCGTGAGTATTATGGGTTGCTGCTTCAATGAGAATTTTTTATTGTGAATAGCGAAAAATTATACATATTTTATAAGAGACGACACTCCGTAATTTTGCCCCTCAAATATATAAAAAATTCACGACCTAGATCCATCAAAACCTTTTCAGTAACCTCATGTCAACTTATTTATAACATTTCATTAGACCAAATCTAAAAATGGGGAATCTTTGTTTTTGGGAGGAGCACCCCTACCCCAACAAAAACTCAAATTTTGTCAAAAAGAGAAAAATGAACTGCAAGAAAGTGATAAAATTTTCATGCAGATTGCGTTTAGAACTTAAAGCAAATAAACGATGTTTTTTAATGGAGTATTATAATTTTGCATATATATATATATATATATTCATTCGATTCATCATCAGTCTAGTCGAGTCGAAGGATGGAAGTTGACTCTACATAGAAATAGACTACACATAGAAATAGAATCAAATGTGTATTTTGATGTCTGAAACGCATTTTG
>CM022879.1:26957800-27023304 GCA_012654025.1 Pachypsylla venusta | reverse complement strand
TTTTTTTTTTTTTTTTTTTTTTTTTTTTTTTTTTTTTTTTTTTTTTTTTTTTTTCATGTTAGCATTGTTTATTTGGCAGGACAACTCAGCAGTATCGGATAGGGTCGGATAATATTACGAGTATTTCCCAAAAAATGAAAATTTCAAGTTTGTGTTGTGGAAGTGATTTTTAGTCTCATTTCTAGATATATTTTTTCAGGTGTTGTTTGCGGCGGTAGTAGCGTTAGCATTTGTGATGATGTGCATGAAAGGATTCAGTGGACCTTGGTATCGCTATATGTTTAGATTCGTACTTTTGTTTTCCTACATCATTCCAATCAGGTAAAAACTAAATAAAAAATCTGGTGTGAACATCACGCGATTTTCCTTATCTATAAAAAAAGAGTTTTCAATACCCAAACATGTTTTGAAGTCCTCAGGGCGGAAATACAATTATATATTACACTTATTGATATATTACACTTCAACCTAAGTTTTATTTTTCAATTTCTTATTTGAAATTGATATGAATTGGCACCAAATTTCAAGTTCTAGCTCTTTCCATTCTGGTTTTAGGCGGAACCGCTAATTAGCGGCCAACAATATATTACACTTCAACCTAAGTTGTATTATTCAATTTCTTGTATGGAATTGACATGAATTGTCACCAAATTTCAAGTTCTCTTACTATTACCGTTCTCATTTGAAGCAAGATATGCAAAGAACCGCTAAAAAGCGGCATAAAACCGCCAACCGTATATTAGATTTCCACCAAAACCTTATTTTGCCGTTCATGGCATACAAATGACATACATACCAAATTTCAAGTCTCTAGCACTTGCCGTTTTTGAGATATCTTGTTCACAGACAGACAGACATGCACACACACGGAGCAATGGCTGAAACTCGAGATTTGTGGTCTGAGGACCCCAAAACGTGTTTTGGCATTGAAAACTCGACATCGAAAATTTCAGCCCATTACAATACTTTCCTTTTTATAGGATAAGGAAAGTAAAAAATATCTTAATTCCTTAACAGATAAATTTGTATTAATTCAAGTAATTAAGTGTATACAGGGTGGATACTGTCTGACGTCAAAGACCTACAGGGTGGACCAGATTTTATGTAACATTAAGTTTTCTCCGAAAGAGTTTGAATTTTCGGAAAAGAAAAAAAACACGTTAATTTTTTATTTTTATGCGGTTTTTTTAGGTAATTTTAATTTTATACAGAGTTATTCAGGAAAAGCTAAAAACGGTGCAAACATGCGATTTTTAAATAAGAACCCCCATTTTTCTTCAATATTTGCGTGGCCCAAAATTACAAGAACTATCAAATATAAATCTTTGAATAACATGTTAATTCTAAGTGTTAAAAAATCTTAACTTTTAAGTAAATCAAAACAAAACACTTACCAAAAACACTATTTATAATTATTTATGAAGAAACTAGTTTCAAATCATTCGATTCATCATCAGTCTGGTCGAGTCGAAGGATGGAATTTAACTTTTAAATAAAATAGTCAACTTCCATCCTTCGACTCAACTAGACTCACTAGACTGATGATGAATCGAACGATTCGAAACTGGTTTCTTCATAAATAATTATAAATAGTGTTTTTGGTAAGTGTTGTGTTTAAAAGTTAATAACTATTAAATAGCATATTTTTTTTTATCTTTGATTGATGAAAGTAAGTAAAATGATTTTAAAGGATGAAACTGATAGTTATGTCATTAACTATCAGTGAGTTTTTTTTATCCCACTGATCTCATTCGGTTATTTCTCTCCGCCAGATATATCTTTGACGTCATACAATATACCTTTTTCATTTCACTGACGTCACTGTATTATTTCCCTACACTAGTTATGTCATTAACTATCAGTGAGATTTTTTATCCCACTGATCTCATTCGGTTATTTCTCTCCGCCAGATATATCTTTGACGTCATACAATATACCTTTTTCATTTCACTGACGTCATTGTATTATATCCCTACACCAGTTATAGTTATTAACTATCAGTGAGATTTTTATTTCACTGATCTCATTCGGTTATTTCTCTCCGCCAGATATATCTTTGACGTCATACAATATACCTTTTTTATGTCACTGACGTCATCTTCTTTATTTTTGTAGAACGGATATATCTTTGACGTCATACAATATACTTTTTTCATTTCACTAACGTCATCTTCTTTATTTTTGTAGAACGGATATAGTTTTGACGTCATACAGTATATCTTGACAGTCTCAGGAGCTCAATTGGTGGATTTGCAAGCAGGAGACATTTAATAACTCAATCCCCGCCGCTGTCTCTCTTTTTATTCAGAGTGAACATTAGCAAAAGTAAAATAATAAACCCCTCTTGCTAAATTGGAAGAGTTTTATTTCAAACTCTGCCAATTTAGAAGAGTTAAATTATTCTATATGTGCAGAAATGCTAACCTTAAACTTGTGTTAATCTATTGACCAATTGAATTTCTTTTTTCAGTTTGAGGGTAAATCTCGATATGGGAAAAGCATTTTATTCTTGGTCTATGCAGCGAGATCCTGAAATGAAAGATACTGTTGTAAGGAGTACCACCATTCCAGAAGAACTTGGTCGAATATCATACTTACTGTCAGACAAAACTGGAACACTCACGCAAAATTCAATGGTCTTTAAAAAGTTACATTTGGGTACCATGTCATATGGTCCAGACACGTTTGATGAGGTAATGGTTTTTGTACATATCAGTTAAACTTTTTCTTAGGTCTAAAATAACCTGCATATACACCTCAACTGGACTTTTTGTGATTGGAAAGAGTAGCTTTTATGCCTACTTAGCAAGTTTGATCTTTCGTAAATTTCAAGCCTTGGTACAGCCAAAGTTGTCCCATGCTTAGTCTTCACGCAAGTGGGAAGTTGCAATCATAAATGACGTGAGAAGCAGTTTCCTCATCCTCTCTACAGTCTACACAAAATTTTGGTCTGATTCTTTCCAACAATCAAGGTCCCTGGGACAATGGCTGCTATAATGACATTGCATTTTGGACATGACGTTTATCGATGCAGTAAGGTGCAGAAAATTCTGACGTCATACGTGTCGTGTTTTTATGTTTACCTATTTTTCTCTTGTGAACCACGTTTTACCGAAGGCGTAATTTCTTCCAATCCATATATGACTTGCTAACTTTCCATGAGGAAAAGTAAATCATACTTGAGATAGTAAGAAGTTACTTGAGGGTGACATTCTCACGGGCCGAGTCCACCTGAGCTAATGGTGTAAAATAACGCAGAAAGCAACTCTGTAATATCATTATGTTTATAACTCTTTATGTTACTGACGTAATTATATTGCAGTGATTGTCATGGTTCTGGGGGCCCATGTCAATTATCAGCCTCCAAGAACGGATGTATGACAATTAAAAACAAAAGCAGTATACTACAACTTATCTAGAGCTGCTGTCTCATACATCTGGCTACCATCGGATACGATGATGCCACTATTGAATGAATTGAATTGAACTACGTAGAAAATATAAATAAAGGACTCATTGATGAGGTATACCTAGAAATAGAAGTGAGCTGTACGTATGACGTCATGCGCAGAACTTTTCGATTTTTACCCTGTCTTCCTAATTTCATAGGGTTTGTCGTATTGGAGAAATTGTATTGCATAACAAGTTTGTATTTCTTTATAATTTTAGGTGAGAGATTTATTAAAATTTACCTACGATAATTTATCTGGAGCCGATGCGACTCCTCACAAGCAAATGGTGATCGGTGTTAATAAGATAAGACGATCTGATCATTCTCGAGTACATGACGCAGTTAAAGCCGTAGCTTTGTGTCATAATGTGACCCCAGTTTTTGAAAATTCAAGTAATGAAGATGGGTAAGTTTAGATTTTTCCCTAAAATAACGAAATTATAATATTTCCAACCACCTATTCCTAAAACATCTGTATAATACCTACACCTAAAATAACTGAATAATACTTATTCCTAAAACAACTGAGTAATACCTATTCCTAAAACAACTGAATAATAACTGGCAAAACCTATTTCGTGAGACAACTGTATGGAATAATTCCTGAAATGACTCAAAAGTAGACTGAACATAATGCAACTTGAAACTTGATATTCAAATAAGTAGGTATTAGGGACAGACTGATACTTATGGAACAGACCGAGTGAGGTCTACAGTTTACAGAAGTACCGAATTACCAATAATAAGGTGAAATCTTTACTAATTCTAACCAATGAAACTTAACGGTGAGTAGTTTGTCCCTATTTGAACTCATATCCACTTATTTCCACCAAACTCGACTTAATGAAATGGGAAGAACAATTGACATTGGGGAAACATTCCTAGAAACAAAAACAAAAAAATATTTGAACCGCAAAGCATGGAAAAGATGAACAGAGGGAGGTGAAACTATTTTCATTATTATTTTTGATCAATGTGATCTGATTAGTTGGTTGTTCAATATTTGATAAAGTCGAAATTTGAACAATTATTTTATATTCTAATGTTAGGTCAATTGAGTGATTTTTTCCTTCTTCTCTTTTACTCATATTGAGAGTATAACTTTGTTTTCAGATCCGAAAGTCCCGTTGAACTTCAATCTGAAGCTGATCAGCACTACTTCAATGAACATGATACAAGCAAAGTTGTTTATCAAGCGTCTAGTCCAGACGAAGTCGCACTTGTCAAATGGTCAGAGGAAGTGGGTCTAGCAGTAATGAAAAGAGATCTCAATTCAATTAGTTTGAGAGCACCCAACGGACAAGTGCAAAACTATACGATATTACAATTGTTTCCTTTTACGTCGGAGTCCAAACGAATGGGAATTATCGTCAAGGATGACAACTCGGGAGAGATCACTTTTTATTTGAAGGGTGCGGACGTTGCAATGATCACTATTGTTCAGTATACATTCTGGTTGGAAGAAGAGTGTGGAAATATGGCAAGAGAAGGACTTCGAACTTTGGTTGTAGCGAAGAAAAATCTGACGGAAGAACAGTATTTGGACTTCGAAGTAAGTTTTTTGGGACTAAAGGTTGTGACCCGCCTTTCTGACATGACCAATTTTTATCTAGCTGACTAAGACCTCTCCAATTTTCCCCATCACGCTTTTTTCCCCCGTGTGGCGCATACATTTAAATTGGAGTGTTCCCATTACGAACGTTTTTCTGTCGACGGGAATAAAACGCCTCTTTTAATTTTGACGTTGTGTCTTGTACTGGAGAACGTACCGGAGAGAACAAAGTTCTATGATCCAGTGGCATAAGTAATTAACTGGAGATGTTCCCATTGCACGTTTGTCAATTGTCATGTCAATACATAAGTTCGATGATTTAGTGGCATAAGTAATTAACAGGAGATGTTCCCATTTCACGATTGTCAATTGTCATGTCAAAACATAAGTTCGATGATTTAGTGGCATAAGTATTTAACAGGAGATGTTCCCATTGCACGTTTGTCAATTGTCATGTCAAAACATAAGTTCGATGATCCAGTGGCATAAATAATTAACTGGAGATGTTCACATTGCACATTTGTCAATTGTCATGTCAAAACATAATTTCGATGATCCAGTGGCATAAATAATTAACTGGAGATATTCCCTTTGCATGCTTGTCAATTGTCATGTCAAAACATAAGTTCGATGATCCAATGGCATAAGTAATTAACTGGGGATGTTCCCATTGCACCTTGGTCCCTCATTTCAGTTTTGAGATTTTGTGACTATTTTTTTTTCTAGTGGGAACACAACCGTCCGTCACGTTGTTCCTTGTTGACGGGAAAAATGTTAAGGGGAAACAAGGTGAAAGAAGTAGGAACAGAGCTATAGTTTGCAGGAAACTGCTCAGTTCTTGAGATTTTTTGAGGTGGTCCACCTTAAAAATAACCAAAAATTTTCCAAATTAGAGTACACTCATAATAATTGAACGTTGAGTGGAACTGAAAAGAATCTGCTCTCTATATGACAGTAATACCAACTAGACTTCCTAAAGAACGATTCTAAAGACTCACTTTTGAAAATAATCAATCGTTTTGATTTTTACTTTATTTGTTTCAGAATAAATATAAGTCTGCTCGAATGAGTGTCGCAGATCGTAATGCTCGAGTTGCAGCTGTCATGGGTGGACTTGAACGAGAAATGGAACTTGTTTGTGTAACGGGCGTTGAAGATAAGCTACAAGAAAACGTTCGGCCTACGCTTGAACTTATTCGAAATGCTGGCATTAAAGTTTGGATGTTAACAGGCGACAAACTAGAAACTGCAGCTTGTATTGCTAAATCATCTCGACTTATATCTCGATCGCAAGAATTATATGTTTTCACTCCGGTACACACACGGACCGATGCACATCATCAATTAAATACATTCCGAAAGAAACAAGATTGTGCATTAGTCATTAGTGGGGACTCGCTAGAAATATGTCTTCAATATTATGAACTGGAATTATTAGAATTGGCGTGTCGTTCTCCAGCGGTTGTCTGTTGTAGATGTTCACCTACGCAAAAAGCACAAGTTGTTACACTGATTAAAAAACATACTAAGAAAAGAACGGCCGCTGTTGGAGATGGAGGTAATAAAACATTCAATTAAAGTTCATCGCAAATTCGACTGTAATAGATTTTTTCGTCCTCACAATGCGATGGCCGGTTTTACTAAGACGACCTGGAACGCATACCATCTGAGTGCCAGGAAAGAGCCATCATTTTTTTTTTACGGTAACCTCATACCAACCCATTTCTACCCTTATTAAAAGTCTATAAAGGGGAGGAATGGTTGAATATGACAGGAACACCTCTACTACTACTTACAACTTAAAAAGGTTCATTATTGAAAATAATAAACCAAAACTCCGTTGCAGAGTACGCATCACACTCGGCTTGAACCAGGAGGTACTGGGTTCGAATCCTGGTCGGGCCGAAAATTTGGAAAAGTTTTTTTTCTTTCGAATTTTCCTTTTGGTCTGGTTATGTTTGGGGGTAACTCAACCTCCTGAGGACAATTGAGTTGCTATGGTAATAGCGACAAGTAGTAGCATTGTAAGGTAATTGTTCAGTATAGTTTGGTGTATTGTAGTGATTGTTAAAAAAAAAAAGCCTTGTAATGCTATGATGCCCACAAAATTGTGATAAAATAGCACAAAAAAGTATACATTTACATTATATAGAGATTAGAATGTTGTCCCAAAATTATATTGGTTTAGAGTAGGTTGTGTTTATTCGTCTGAGGGTTGGTCATACAAGGCTGTCGCATTCTTACCTTTTTAAAAGAGTCTAGCAACTTCCATGTCCTTGTGGTGAGTGAATCTTCTATTGTCCTTTGCATCATTGAATTCGTTGTTTTCTTCCATTTCCTTGTCTTAATTGTGTTGAATTTTTTAACTCTGTTCTGAGAGCAGCCAAATCATCAAAAAAATCTAGGTCTCCGGCGGAAAGATCTATTTTAACAGTGATTAAAGAGCTTAAATATTGAATTCTTAAAATTATATTTTTTAAAACTGAAAAATCGATGTCGTTGGTTACTTTTTGGTTTGTATTTGTGAGAGTATCACCTCAGTTTATTCTTTCGTGAAATGAACTGAATGTGAAGCCCTTTTAATCGAAAATAAACTTACATATTTTTAATAGGAAAGATTGCGTTTGATTTTAAGGTATAAATAAAAGGGTAACTTTATTCTTAATTGCGATCATACATTCATTCAGTATCTATTTTCATGGTTGTTTATTTGCAGGTAATGATGTTAGCATGATTCAAGCAGCAGATACAGGCATTGGGATAGCGGGAGTTGAAGGTAAACAAGCATCACTCGCAGCCGACTTTTCAATTCCTCAATTTTCCCACCTATCCCGATTACTTCTAGTCCATGGCCGGAACAGTTACAAACGTTCAGCATCATTGAGTCAGTTCGTTATACACAGAGGTCTCATCATATCCACGATGCAGGCGATCTTCTCTGCGGTTTTCTACTTCTCATCGGTTCCACTCTATCAAGGAGTACTAATGATTGGGTAAGATTTTATGTCAAATAAGAAGTTTTAACAGAAAATTATTTTAAAATTTAGATGTTTTTAGAAGATTTTTTTTCTCCATTTTTCGTGAAAATACGTTTGGTGAAATTTATTTTCAGTTATATCCAATGGTTTTCGTACCAGTGATATTTACTTTCAGTCATATCCAGTGGTTTTCGTACCAGTGGTATTTACTTTCAGTCATATCCAATGGTTTTCGTTCCAGTGATATTTACTTTCAGTCATATGCAATGGTTTTCGTACCAGTGATATTTACTTTCAGTCATATCCAATGGTTTTCGTACCAGTGATATTTACTTTCAGTCATATCCAATAGTTTTCGTTCCAGTGATATTTACTTTCAGTCATATCCAGTGGTTTTCGTACCAGTGGTATTTACTTTCAGTCATATCCAATGGTTTTCGTACCAGTGATATTTACTTTCAGTCATATCCAATGGTTTTCGTACCAGTGGTATTTACTTTCAGTCATATCCAATGGTTTTCGTTCCAGTGATATTTACTTTCCGTCATATCCAATGGTTTTCGTTCCAGTGATATTTACTTTCAGTCATATCCAATGGTTTTCGTTCCAGTGATATTTACTTTCAGTCATATCCAATGGTTTTCGTGCCAGTGATATTTACTTTCAGTCATATCCAATGGTTTTCGTTCCAGTGGTATTTACTTTCAGTCATATCCAATGGTTTTCGTTCCAGTGATATTTACTTTCAGTCATATCCAATGGTTTTCGTTCCAGTGATATTTACTTTCAGTCATATCCAATGTTTTTCGTACCAGAAGCAATAAACCCAACGAATTTGCCTATTTAACTGCGGAGTACTGTACTCGTTATACCACGAGTGGCAATCTCTAACATCCGGAAAAAAATTTTTGCCCAAGAATTTAAAGCATTTCTTGAGAGTGAATTTACACCAAAAAAATAAAGTCCTTGTCACCCTGGAGGAATAAGAAAGCCGCGGGCGTCAAAATTGATCTTCGGTGATAAAATAGATTTTTACAATAATTTATTTTGTCCGCCAATTCCTTCTAAGGGTGATGAAAATTTGATGTTGTTTTGTGTGTAAATTTGATTAAAATTGACGAAAAATCCATATGGCTGAAAGTCCATAAGTTGTAGCCAGTGCATCATGGGGCTAGGTTGACAATGTTCAGATATTTTGTTTTGTTAAGGAAAGATTTTTTTAGTTTTAATTTTCGTCTATTGACTTTTTCATTTTAGAAATTTGGCCAAACCTCTATGTTCAATTTTCATTCAATTCATATTTCTAAAATGAAGAAGTCAATAGACGAAAATTAAAACTAAAAAAATCTTTCCTTAACAAAACAAAATATTAAGTCTTAATAGACGTTCCTATATTAAATAATGTTCAGATATTGTATTGGTAACCAAAACTTTTAGAGATTTTTTTTTTTTCAATGTGGCTTAACATAACTCTTTAACATAATGGTAATTCGAGATTAAATTCTGTTTCTTTTTTTTACAGTTATGCTACTATCTATACGATGTTTCCCGTCTTCAGTTTGGTACTAGATAAAGATGTATCTGGGAACGTAGCTCTTACATATCCAGAACTGTATAAAGAGCTGAGTAAAGGTCGTTCGTTATCATTTAAAACGTTTTTCATTTGGGTATTGATTAGTATTTATCAAGGTAAGTACAAGAAATTAAACGATCTTGTCTTGTTTTAGCGATCTTCCCTTAAAATGGACATTTCTCATTTAAATTTCAAAGTGGACTATTCTTATTTCAATCAATAAAGTGTTGTCTCAAAGTTAGCTGTAAATTTTTTAGATATGCAGAGGCCTGGCTGAATGGGGAGGGGGAGGGGGTGTAACGAACAAGTTTCTACAAAATAAGTTTTACATTCCTTTTAAATATTAAATCATAAAATACCCGTTGTATTGAAGATTTTAAAGAAAGCGCTAAAATCGACATTGCAATATTCGAAACCTTCCCCCTAAAGAGAGGGATTTGGTCGCACCTACCCTTCAAGGGATATATGTTTGACGGAGCTTTTAAGTGTTTGATGTTGTAGCGGTGTTCCTCTTGCCATTAATTATTTGGTAGATCTAGTGTAGTGGCCCTCTGCATTTGAAAAAATGGTAGAAATATGTCTATATAGGGTTACCGAAAATGTTTCTATGGTCTTTGGCTAGAACTATCATGGTAAAATGGTAGAAATATGTCTATATAAGGTTACCGAAAATGTTTCTATGGTCTTTGGCTAGAACTATCATGGTATGCGTTTTAGGTCGCTTAAAACCAACCAGCTATCGTGAGAACATCAAATGGTTGTAATGGCCCTTGGCTGAATATCCTTGCGAAAATCCAGTTCGCCTCGGTACGTAGAGCCAAGGGCTATGTGTGTTGAACGACCACACACACATGAACACCGCTACCTGTGGCCCTATGCCCGGATCCCCACCCACAACACCCCTAAGGGTGGATCGAACAGCTCTGAAAATATGTTCTCGTCATTTTTTTATAGATCCAAGCTCGAGCGGTTTTTTTAAATTATCACAGTGATTTGAATCACATTTTATGTTGATTTATTTTTTGTATTTTTGTCCACCAGGAGGAGTCATAATGTACGGCGCTTTGGTATTGTTTGAAGATGAATTCATTCATATTGTCACCATTAGTTTCACGGCCCTTATATTGACAGAACTCATCATGGTAGCTCTGACTGTCAGAACGTGGCACTATTTGATAGTGTTGGCAGAACTGTTTAGTCTGGCCGTCTATATTCTGTCATTGATATTGTTGAAGGATTTGTTTGGTAAGACATTCGACGCAATACAGTCTCCCTTTTTCAAAAGATACACTCAGCGAAACTATTTTTTTCTCCGAACTATACTTGGTTGTTCGGTGTAAGCAATGACCAGTAGCGGTATTACAAGAGCGTAAATAATAGTAAAACTGAGAAGATCTAGTGTGGTGACCTTGTAATCCTGCGATACACACAAAAGCAAGTGGTAACAATGCAATATTATGCATTAAGTAATATAAAGGGTTGGGTGGAAGAGAATTCCTCAGGAATTAACCCCGCCCTTTGAATGAACCTTTTTTTTTATTATTTATATATATATATTATTTACCTCCTTTTAAAACTATCTCCTTCCTATTTTCTATTACTTTTACCATTTCTGAGATAAAAGTTCATTCAATAAAGAATTATATAATAATAATAAAAAATAATAACATATTTTATTTATCGATGATTCCAAATAATAAGATATTTTATTTATCGATCTTCAAATTTAACTTGGATCCACAAAATAAAAATACCATCAATTTCGGACTTGGTTTTATTTTTTTTCGTTTTTATCATCAATTTCGCACTTGGTTTTATTATTATTTTGTTTTTATCATCAATTTCGCACTTAGTGGTTTTATTATATTTTTTGTTTTTATCATCAATTTCGCACTGTTTTTTTTTTTCTCTTCAAAACTCTTTGATTACGACTGATAGTAACGCCAATTTTCCTGAACCTTAATGGGACGTACATAACAATTATTAGTCCCGATCTACGTCAAGTGGTAAAGGGCCTCGGAGGACGTACGGTTGTTTATATTCGATTTTTGATTTTAACCTACGATTCAAACGCAAACCATCGAATTTTGAGAAGAGTTATAAAAATAGTCGATTCCAAATTATTAGTAAAAATAATCCCCTCTTCATGTATCAAATAATTTCTTTTCTAAGCTGCTTTCTCTTGCCTTCCTTCAACAGAAAAAAATGACCTTACCTGTATGATGCACAGGTCCTAAGTCCTGAACCATTTGTTTGATCGGGGTGAAAGTTAGATTTTTTTGATTTCTTAGAGAAGAAAAAATATCCTGTAAAACACTATCACTGTCTTAAATTTATCTACTGGGAATTGTACAAGCCAAAACTGATGGGACTTTCGATGCACCCTGGATGGTTACACTCCACTCAAATATTTGGCAATTAGTATGCAAAGGTATAACCAAATGCTATAAAAGCTCCTTCTCGTGTTTTTAATAATTTATCTTAGTAGTGGGCTTTTATCCAGGGTGCATCCGCATCCAAAGTCCATCAATTTTCTCTATCCAGGGTGCACTCAAATTCCATCAAGTTTCTCTATCCAGGATGCACTCAAAGTCCATCAATTTTCTCTATCCAGGGAACACTCAAAGCCCATCAATTTTCTCTATCCAGGGTGCATCCGCATCCAAAGTTCATCAATTTTCTCTATCCAGGGTGCATCCGCATCCAAAGTCCATCAATTTTCTCTATCCAGGGTGCATCCGCATCCAAAGTCCATCAATTTTCTCTATTCACGGTGCATCCGCATCCAAAGTCCATTAATTTTCTCTATCCACGGTGCATCCGCATCCAAAGTCCATCAATTTTCTCTATCCAGGGTGCATCCGCATTAAAAGTCCATCAATTTTCTCTATCCAGGGTTCATCCGCATCCAAAGACCATCAATTTTCTCTATCCAGGGTACATCCGCATTCAAAGTCCATCAATTTTCTCTATCCAGGGTGCATCCGTATTCAAAGTTATCAATTTTCTCTATCTTCAATATACATTTTATTAATTCTAATTTCTGTTCCATTTCTATTTCAGATGCAACTTTTATTCAGACCCGTGACTTCTTTTGGAAAGTTCTTGTGATAACATTGGTCAGTTGTTTCCCACTGTACATCATTAAATTTCTCAGGAAGAAATTTTCACCTCCTAGCTATTCTAAATTATCGTAAATTATTCTTCGGCTGCACACCGCGACTCATTTAATTGCACAGTTAGCAGCTTCAACATTGTTCATTAAGATGTCGAAAAAAAAACTGGCTTCACAAAAGGTGACATGTTCATTAAGATGGCGAAAAAAAAAAACTGGCTTCACAAAGTGTGACAATTTGTCCATTGTTTTGACATTAATTTTTCAAACCCCTTCACATTTGTGCGACAAAATGGAGCCTACTTACATCGTTTTCTTCATTTAAAAAGAAAAAAAAACGGAAAAAGGAATGATCAGGTGCAGTGATTAGAATGATTTGGAGACTGCAGTCTGGGTGTGAATTAGTCATTAGTGGAGACTCGCTTGAAATATGTCTTCAATACTATGAACTTGAATTATTTATTAGAATTGGCGTGTCGCCCTCCAGCGGTTGTTTCAATTAACTACTCCCTACTTACATCGACAGGGTTAATCGTATCGTATATACGACACTTCGCAGTTTGTAGCACAAATGTGAACAGGTAGATTAATTTTTTCAGGCTTTCATTTTGGACTACTGTCGTATAGGCTACATTTTGTCGTACGGTTATAAAAGGATTTTTAGGAATTGCAACTCATGTTTGACTAATGCGCGACCCAAAAGCCTTGTAAATTCCTATACAAGTATACAGTATGTCCCAAAAGCCTCTAGCAAATAGCTTTTTTTTTTGTCTTTTATATAAAAAATCCATGACCTAAGGGGGTGTAACAGGTTGTTGTGCCCAACGGTATAGTTGCCATATTATGGGCAAAAACAAATATTTTTCTTCTTCTATCGATTTTTGATTTGATCTTTTGTTACAAAGTTACAGGGTGTTTTATGTTATTTTTGAATCCGTCATATCTCCCGTATTACAGCTCTGATTTCAAAAAACTAAAATGATTTGGAGAGCTTGGAAGTAAGTCTATAAAAACGTGTTGAAAAAGTGACATAAGACTTCATTTATTGACAAGGTGGTCGAAACAAAAGTTATTTCATTGTTTATATTCTATTAAATGAGAGGGGGAAAAACTCATGGGTTATGACTGAAAAACTCAATTTTGAGAAAATCGACTTCGAATATTTCAAATGACCGCCATTTTGTTATTTTGATTTTTGATGATCCCACATCGGAACAAGTTTTTGTAGACTTGCTTTCAAGCTCTCCAAATCATTTTAGTTTTTTGAAATCAGAGCTGTAAAAAGGGAGATATGACGGATTCAAAAATAACATAAAACACCCTGTAACTTTGTAACAAAAGAACAAATCAAAAATCAATAGAAGAAGAAAAACAGTTTATGCCCATATTATAAGACCTATTATTATACCGTTGGGCTCAATAACCTGTTACACCCTATATAATATGTCTTTAGAATGAAATCATTTGAACTAATCAATAATGTGTATTTATCGATTTTTTTCGTTGAGGATTCGGGTGAACTTCGGTCCCACGGATTAATCACGCGTATGAACATCGGTCCCACGGAGTAATCACGCGTGTGAACACATGATCCATTATGTTTTAATAATTTCTCAAATTTCGCTTACATCCCACGAGTATCTGCATTTGTCACATCAGCAACTTGCCCAGGCGCACCTCGAAGAAGTTTTATTTTATAATCATTTTTACTAAACTCGTTTTTAATTACTATTTAATGCATACATTATTTAATTGATTAAAATATTTATATCTGTTGTATTTTATTTGTAACAATAATAAATTATTATTAATAATTTATTTTAAAAATGTGTTTCCTGTTTTATTTTCTATTCAATTCGACACTGAATTGGAACTCAAATGTAAACAACAACACTGATAAAAAGAAAAATCAGGTTCAACCTTCATAATATTAATTATTCTCTCGTTTCAAGGAAATGTCCAAACACAATGGACTTTTGAAAAGAAAGGCATTTGAATTATTGGAGAAAGCGAAGAAGGGTTGGATCTTTTCAATTTCAAGACATTTGTTTGGAATTTTATCAAAAAATATGCTCGCTGTTTATTAATTGATTTTAATGATAATTATCGAATTATCTCTATTAAAATAATGTCACAATAATAATGTAAATAAAAGACACAGGGCTTAAAATAATCTGAATTCATAAATAAAATTGCTTTCAAACAGAACAACAACATTTGTAAACCATTATACAGGGTGTAACAAAAAGTGCAAACCCTGGAACCACAAGCATGTTCTATTATCAAAATGAGAGGGGGGGGGGTATTGTGTAAAAAAAAAAAAACGCTTTCTAACCAAAGAACACGCTCCCAAAGTTATGAAATTTTTTTGCCACCCTTTCTGAACGACAATTTAGATGTATATTGGGTGCGATACCTTGATTTTGGCTGATCTAAAATTACCAGGATTGGAAAACCGGAAAAATTCTTTAGGGGAATTCATAAAAGCTAAGACAATAACTAAACTGCTAAAACTTGAACCAATCTCAATTAACAATCATTTGTCTCTTTTTTACTTTTATTCTAATATAAAAATAGGATTTTCTTTATAACTGAATGTACAACCTAAATTGTATTCTGAACATTTACAAAAAAATCCTTCCTTTGTAAAATGTGTTTTCTCATTTGTCCAGATTATTTCCTCTATTTTGCAACATTAAACACGTGGTTACAAGGAACGCACATTTTTTACACCCTGTAGGTACCTACACTTTTAAAGACGATACTAGGACAGGATATCCACAGGGTTTTTTTAATTTGATTTCCCTGACCTAAGAGGTCTGATCTCTAGGTAACACGTATTTTGAATAAAGTAAATTGCTGAAAATCGTATTCACAGACTAGATTTTTTTTTAAAAAAAAAGTTACTGCTTTACTTGTGCAATCAAACTGCAAGAGATATTTCTAAAATTAAAAGAGAACTCCCTTATAAATCAATTTTTGATTTATAAAAATGTTATAAATTAAAGTAATTCATATGTCTATATCATATTGAAGAGATAAAATATCAATAAATTCGTTAGGATTATTTTTAAGTGTTTGTAAGAAGTAAGAAAATAATCTATTTCCCAAATACAGGGTGTCCCAAAAGTCCGAGACCGCCTGAATATCTTTTGAACAGCTTTATGTGGAGTTTTGAAATTTTGCATGGTATTATACCCCAAATTAAACCATCTGATGTTGTGGCCAATTTTTCAGGGGCGGATCCTATGTAGCCCGGGGGGGTCCCAACTTTTGTTTTTTAAATACGAACCCCCATCTTGTGATACATTTTCAGAAATACAATAGAATTAGAAGTATTTTGAAAAATAATTTACACGTCTAGAGTGTTTGGTTTCAAAATGGCGGCCATTTGAAATTTCCAAGAGTGTCTAAAACTAGGCGAATTTTTTGCAATGGGATATTGACTGATTGCGTAGGACACCAATGGCGAGGAACCTGCTTTTTAGACATAATTTGCCTAGTTTTAGATACTTCGCCTAGTTTTAGACACTCTAGGAAGTCATATCTTGGAAATTTCAAATGGCCGCCATTTTGAAACCAAACACGCTAGACGTGTAAATTGCAAAGTACTTCTAATTCTATTGTCTTTCTGAAAATGTATCACAAGATGGGGATTCGTATTTAAAAAACAAAAGTTGGGCCCACCCGGGTCCACATGGGATCCGCCCCTGAAAAATTGGTCACACCATCAGATTGTTTAATTTGGGTTATAATACCATGCAAAATTTCAAAACTCCACATAAAGCAGTTCAAAAGATATTCAGGCGGTCTCGGACTTTTGGGACATCCTGCACATTTCCTAACCTGTGGGCACACTGTAGGAGAGTATATTTGACAAATTGTCAGGACTATACGACAAAAAGTAGTTACATAAGAATGCCAGAATAAAATATTATATGGCAAAGCCGAGGCAGTGAAGAAGTAGTTTTAAGTAGATATCTAATGTTAAAATTTGCCAATTGACATTTCCCAAAAAAATCATTCCTTCATTGATTTATACAATGTGTAACAGTTGAAAAATCGTTCCTTGAAACGATTCTAATCACTTAATAGTAGTACGTTTTATAAGTATAGATACATTGAGGACGCTCATTCCACACCTCTAATTTTACCCAGAAACCAATACCATTTTCAGGAAAAACCAAGAAAGAAATTATTACATTTCTGAGTGTGTTCACAGCACTCTCCTTTTATCCAGAAATCAGCACTCATTTCACCAAAAAAAAATTATTTCATAAAAATCGTGTTGGAACGAATTGTGTAATAAATAATAACACTGAATTGAGCTAAATTTATTAAAAAATATGGTAAAACCCCACATTCGGGACAGTCACCCGAACACTGTTTTTTCCAGATAGCCTCAAAAGTTTCTGAAACTAAAGGGGTTCCTCGAGACTCTCACATTGAATTTTCGTTTTAATCACAGCTACGAAAAATTGAATTTATATAAATGGAGGTATACGAAGATTTTGTCAATGAACCAAGTGGAAGTCGAATTTTAACCCACGATTTTATTTTTGTCTGTTCATTTAACGATAACTCTCGAACGCATTGTCCGATTTTGATGATTTTCCGGTCAAGCGGTACCAAGCGAGGTCTGCAGTCCACAGAATTACGAGTGGTAGCTGCTCAAGCGAGGTTTGCAGTTCACAGAATTACGAGTGGTACGTAATTCTGTGAACGCTGCTAACTACTCAGCTCAAGCAAGCCACTAAGTTCGAATACTTTTTACACACTGTATATGAGAAAATGATTTTTTTTTTTTAAAAAAAAAGAGGCTCATTATTTTTAATAATATACCAAAAATGTGTCCTAATATTGTCGGCAAAATATATATTTCAATCAAATGAGATATTTTGAACTGACCTGTCAAGGGGTATAACATGGACAATGGAAACACCAGCGGTTTTGGAACACACAGATACTTAGAACTTAGAGAAAGAAAAAAAATCAAGAGTTGTTGCCACTTGGCCTTATGGTCAAACAAAGCAAGAAAAACAAAAAGAGCGTCCTATTTTGTTGTACAGGATGACGCATATTTTTATTTTTTTACGTCTCTGTAACATCTATTGCTCATTTGATACGAGGTGTTATCCTAGAAACCTGAAACACGCATGTTCTACTCAAATCACAATTTGAATAATGTCCTAAAAAAAGCGTAAACTTGAAATCGCCAAAATGACTGATCTGATGTTTCTCATAATAATGATCACTGATCTGAGATTATCTTTCGGCGTTAAATTGAAATAGTACACATGACTGATCTGGTGTTTCCAGTGTTAAAACAAAAATAAAATCGAGTAAGTACACTGAACCTAACAAATTGCTGTTTGGCTTAGACTGGAGAAGAAACTGACTGTAATCTTATTAACCCTAGATTGCACAAGGAGTAAGTAGAGGATTAAGCTGTTTTCCCACTGCACGCAACATTTTGTTGCTGCAACACGATGAAACAAAATGTTGCGAAGGTATATTTTCCTTTGAAACACACTGCAACATTTTCCGTGTCAGTTCTTTTAAGTTTCTCAATTGAGATGGATGCATTCTCTTTTTTAATATATATATATATATATATTTTCTAATTTGGATTAACGTCTCTTTAACATCTATTGGTCATTCAAGACGGAGGTTTCACCCTCCATTTGTTGAAAATATGCGAACCACCTACCCACATTGACCTCACCCAGCCTGGGTTGGGCCGCAAAAATAGCATCACGAGGGCGCGAACCCACGTGGACACACACATGGAACGAACAACCTCGCTGGACGTTGCTTAACTTCAGTGATCGAACGGGAACTGGTGTAATCAACGTTCCATAGACGCTGGCTACTCTATAAATTAACTGAAGAATTATGGTAATATTAGCATGGTATTTAATGGACACCCACATAGAACAACCTCGCTGGACGTTGCTTAACTTCAGTGATCTAACGGGAACTGGTGCACATTGAATATACCAGTTGCCGTTAGATCGCTGAAGTTAAGCAACGCCTAGCGAGGTTGTTCTATGTGGGTGTCCACGTGGGTTCGCGCCTACGTGATGCTGGCTATTTTTCCGGCCCAACCCTGGCTGGGTGAGGTCAATGTGGGGAGCTGGTTTGCAAGTTTCCAGCGAATGGGGGGTAAAACCCCCGTCTTGAATGACCAATAGATGTTAAAGAGACGTTAAGCCAAATTAAAATAATAATAATTCCAAAACGTCTTTAATAATAGAAATAAAACTTAAATACTTTTTTTTAAAAAAAAAAACAATTAACACACAGTCACCTCGAAATGTTGCGAGGTTCTCGGCAGAGCAGCATCGCCTTTTTGTTTCGAAAGGTTTCGCAACGTTGCGAAACGTTTCAGTCAGTGGGATTCGATCTCATTTGATTCTGTAGAAACAACGGAGCATGAAACGTTGCGAAGCGTTTCGAGGCAATGTTTCAGTCAGGGGGATTCGATCTCATTTGATTCTGTACAAACAACGGAGCATAAAACGTTGCGAAGCGTTTCGAGGCAATGTTTCAGTCAGTGGGATTCGATCTATTTGATTCTGTACAAACAACGGAGCATAAAAAGTTGCGAAACGTTTCGAGGCAATGTTTCAGTCAGTGGGATTCGATCTCATTTGATTCTGTAGAAACAACGGAGCATGAAACGTTGCGAAGCGTTTCGAGGCAATGTTTCAGTCAGGGGTATTCGATCTCATTTGATTCTGTACAAACAACGGAGCATAAAACGTTGCGAAGCGTTTCGAGGCAATGTTTCAGTCAGGGGGATTCGATCTCATTTGATTCTGTACAAACAACGGAGCATGAAACGTTGCGAAGCGTTTCGAAGCAATGTTTCAGTCAGGGGGATTCGATCTCATTTGATTCTGTACAAACAACGGAGCATAAAACGTTGCGACGCGTTTCGAGGCAATGTTTCAGTCAGGGGGATTCGATCTCATTTGATTCTGTACAAACAACGGAGCATAAAACATTGCGAAGCGTTTCGAAGCAATGTTTCAGTCAGTGGGATTCGATCTCATTTGATTCTGTACAAACAACGGAGCATAAAATGTTGCGAAGCGTTTCGAGGCAATGTTTCAGTCAGTGGGATTCGATCTCATTTGATTCTGTAGAAACAACGGAGCATGAAACGTTGCGAAACGTTTCGAGGCAATGTTTCAGTCAGTGGGATTCGATCTCATTTGATTCTGTAGAAACAGCGGAGCATGAAACGTTGCGATACGTTTCGCAACAAAATGTTGCGTGTAGTTGAAAAGCAGCTTTAGAATGTAGACAAATTTTTTTAAAAAGTAATCCAGTAATAAATATCAGGTACTCTTGTTGAGGGTAGTGAATTTTCTCAGTCAAAAACAGTATGTCAAACACAATAAGCGAGGCGTCGCCGTGGTAGAGTGTACTCGAAATTCGAAGGTTCGATTTCTGGTCGGGTCAAATTTTTCACATTTTCTATTTGGTCTGATTTTGTTTGGAGGTAACTCAGCCTACCGAGGACAGTTGGGTAGCTATGGTAATAGGCACAAGTTTAGTGCTTTGTAAGGTAATTGTTAAAGTGTAGCTTAGGCTTAGTGATATTAGATTGATTGTTAAAAATACCTTGTAATGCCATGATGGCCTCAAAATTGTGACAGCATAACATGAGAAATTTACATTTTACATAAACTTTATTTGAAAGTTTTGATAAAATGAAATGAGATTTTTTTAATGATGGGATTGGTACTTGAAAAGTCCTAAAATTTGGTGCCTTTCCAAAAGGTCAGGTCAATGGCGGTCAAGTATCCCGTGGCGGCAATGTTTGGGTGGCGTCTGTCTGAACTATATCCGTTTTTTGTATTATTTTAAACCTTTTTTGCCTGAGAAAGGGCTTTAAAAAAACAAGGTCGCTCGGTTTGAATTTATTGCCCTCTTACTGTTCGACCTAATATTATTCTAATTTAAGTGTAGAACTTATGTTAATTTTGAGTCTCTATTAATCATAGTTTACAAGGGAAAAAAAAACACCAAAAAGAGGAAAAACAAATCAAAAAAGTTTCTTCAAACCAGGTCGATCCAAACAGCGTTACATTTAAAATGGTGTTCGAGAACAGTAAATAAAGATTAAAATATATAAAAATGTACTCTGAACTATTTTAACTTACAAATACTGCGATGGTTTTTACAAGAAAAAATATATAAATATTCTATTAATAAAGAATTACTTAGTTGTTCTATATAATCTAGATTCTAGAGATATAAATAATATATCATGTGAATATCACACGACCTGATATACATATTGCGTTTGTGTTTAGTGTCAGAAACAAATATAGGGCGGCTCGATGTTGGCATTCTGTTGGAGCCATGTTGTTTCGGAGACGGCTGTCTGTTGTTTATTATTATATTACACATGTCAAATCACCATGAAAAGTTACACGATTGAGCATATAAAACATCATTATTGCCACAATGGATGTTCTGCATGAAAGATTTGAGGTATCGTAATCTCCCGCATCCGAGGTGATGTGAATTTGCAACCAAGATTGTGCAATTTCAACCTGCTAGACTTTTTATGTGGTTTCTTGAAGTCACATGTCTATTCCCGTAAGTCACAATCAACCAAAGGACAACATAACCAATGCCATCACTCAAATTAGGCGGACCTATGTGGCAGTCATTGAAAATTGAACGACTCGGATCTAAATATATGGCGATAATAAAGATTTATCATTTGGACGTGCTGCTCAATCGTTTAACATGTTACGGTGATTTGGCATGTTTAATAGAATTATAAACAACAGAATTAGACAGACACTACCGAAACAACATGGCGGCCATAGTCTGCTGATATCGATTCGTCCTTAGTAGAAAATCCTATAAAATGAAATAGAAAAAAATATCAATAAATATGTTAAGCTCTTCATATACCCAGTCTAAACTAAGATATATCGTTCCATATGATTCCGATTAAAATATCGTTCCATATGATTCCGATTTTCTCCCCGCGTAATGGACGGTACCCAGTAGGTGTTCGTCTACCAGAACAAGAAAGTAAAATACCCATCCATAGGGGGTAACTTCATCGAATTTTGACTTAATTAACTGAGTATGTAAGAGACAATGAAATTGTGCCCAAGTTATTCTGCACACAAAAAAATACCAGCCTATCATTCCCAGGAAGTTGTCTTCACTACTGCAGACAAAACTATTCCTAAATGCCAAGATAGATTATCTTATCTTGCAGGCAGACGCGCACCTCATGGAAAAACTTGGTGGATACCATAAATTGCGAGGGGAGAAAATGACTCGATCTTTTTTCGCCCGGAACTGATTCCGGGCGAAAAAAGATAAGACTCCCACTAGGTTCAGACCTCTTGGATAACATTGGTGAGTACCATAAATTGCGAGGAGAGAAAATGACTCGATATTTTTTCGCCCGGAATCAGGACTCCCACTAGGTTCAGACCGTGTACATTGACATCTTTTCAACTAGAAATGAAGTGATGAATTCAGACAGTTTGGAGAAAATGAAGGGTAATTAATATAAAAACTAAATCACTCTGTATAATTCCAATATAATGAGGCGGCTGATATTAGATTTTAAGGGGTTTCTGAACAATTAATGAGGAGAAAATTATTTTATTATTATTATAAATAATATAAATAAAAAAATATATCCCTCTTCTGATCAATATTTTTTTTGTCAAAAAGTAGGTGACCATTGACCACTCTGTTTAGTAAGTTAAAACTTTCCAAAATGGTTAAATTTTCCCAGTCAGTCTAAAATACACTAACATTCATATTTTAAACAATTGTCAGTCTAAAACACACTAACATTCATATTTTAAACAATTGTCAATCCAAAATACACTAACATTCATATTTTTAACAATTACATTCTTGAAAACATTTAGGTACTTCCACACAGCAAATTTAATACGTCAAACACACGAAAATTTGAATTTAAAACCAAGACATACATACACACAAAAAAACAGTAAAAATTACAATCAAACTATCTCACATTGAATTATTATTATATAAATCCAGATTTCATTTACCACCCCTATTTTATGAATTACAATGAAAATGGGATAGTATGAATTTCTAAAATTCCCATAGCTGGACCCCTTACCCTATGTGCAATATATTCTTTTATGGTAACAGAAATGAATCAAAATCAATCAATTATCGTATTAAACCTTTATGTGGACACTTAAACGTGAAAATCAATTGCTAAAAAATTAATGAACATTTTGAAATTTCCAATGTAAAAATAATTTAAGATGAGAATCTTTTACTCCTTCACCTAAAATATGATCCAATGGGATTATTAAATCGTAAAGTACTTTTTTAAAGATCTGTAAAGTACTTTTTTTAAAGATTTAAAGTTTTTGTATGATTCTTTTATTTTGGTTTTGAATTTTTTAAAATTTTACTCTTCATTACTTTTCAAATCAAAACCAATAATTCTGAATGCTATCTTTTCTTCTTTTTATTTCGCCTTTTTTTCAATCCACAAGAATTATCTATTAACACATTGTCTATTTCGCCACAATCAGTAGGAGTTCGAATATCAATAAAATTATCAACAAATTCTGGGAGTATGTTTCTTTGTTCCTGTTTCATGTTGCTCGTGTCATCGTCCACCAGAAAATCAACAACTGGTTCGTCGATTTCATCTTGAACAGGACTGTCATAGGTAGTTTCATTTATGAACACATTGGACATCTCTTCTGCTAACTCGTGGTCGTCATCGTAATCGTACAGGTCATACTGTTCATTTTCTTCATAATGATACGCTTCCCCATCTGCATCTTCACCTATTTCTAAATTCAATGCTTCTTCTTCACCGAAATCTTCTTCGAACTTATCGAATTCTTCGTTGTTTTGTTCACTTTCCTTTATTTTATCCATGGATTTTCTGTTTTTCTTTTCCCCTTTCAATATTAGCTCCTCATACTCTTTAGCAATTTTTTCTGCTCCTTGGAGTTCCTCTTCTATATCCCTTACTTTATTATATTTTTTATTTAATTTCCTTTTATCTTCTTTAACAATATCTTCGTCAAACGGTTTTATACTTTCTTCATTCTCCCTATATTGATCTTCAAAATCTTTTACTTTTTTAGATTTTTTATTTAGCTTCTTATAATATCCTTCATTTTCTGTTACAATTTCTTCATCAATAGATTTTATACTTGCCTTATCCTCCCTCAATTCGTCTTCAAAATCTTTAGATTTTTTAGATTTACGATTTTTCTTTTTGATAACATCTTCCACTACACATGAAAAATCTTGTTCTGTTGCGATACTTTCTTCTGGAAAGAATATATCGTCTTCATAAGTTGTGCCTGTCTCTTCACAAAATACATCTTCTACAGAAGAAGGGATAAATTCCTCGATGTCATTTTGTTCGCTTTGCACAATTTCAGTTTTAGATCCATTTGGACTGGAAGGAATTATCTCATTTTCATTGTCTCTTACATACTCTGCACATATGTATTCATTACTTTCCTTATTCTTTGGATGCGATGTCTTCCTGTGATGCTCTTCTTTATCCTCTTCTCTCTGCTGATAGGGTTCTTTAAGTTCTTGCTTTTGTTGAGGCTTCTGTTTTTCAGTAACCCACACAACCCTGCTCCCTGAAACACCTGAGATTTGAAAAAAAAAAGAAAAAAGGGTAAGTTTGAGGAATTATGAAATGAAAAAATGGTGCTTTCAGTGACATCATACATTGTTATTTACAGATTTTCAAAAAGCACCGTAGAAAACAAAAGTTTTCAAGTTTAGGAAACCTGTAAAAATGTAATACAATTAATGAGAATAAAAATTGTATAGCTCAAATGAATGATGCTAAAGACATCCAAAAATAAAAAAGATACGATTCAAGGTTAATTCCTTTAGAAAACCGAATGTAGCTTTTTTATTAGACGCGATTGAAAAGATCATGGATTAAGGAATTTTATAGTGTATGGCAATTCAAAAAAAAAAAAGATAAAGTAACAGAACAATTTCAGAAATCAAATAGCTACAAAAAAGACAATACTTGCAAGTCTCAGGTGTTTAAAGGGAAACATCCTGCAACCTTAAAAACTAACAAAATGTTAACAAAAACCATTCAATAAATAGTAAATTAAGTTAAAAGAAAACATTAGTAGTTAGTAATGCAATAGAGCTAGTAAGAATATTCCTTTACTCAAAGAATAACAGGGCGAATTTGATATTTTTTGAATAAATAACACGAAAATGAGATTTATCAAAAGAGAGTTGGGCGCTTCTGTCATAACTCATTTGATCGAACCATTATAATATATTTCACATACTAAAGAGGTATTTGTTTAGAAAATTTGCGAAAGGTTAGTCAACTCTTCTATTTTTTTCTAAAACCTACTTTCTATTCTGCATTCAAGTTTTGTAAAACGATCCAATACGAGTATAATTATTTTCAATGTGCGCGATACTAGTTTTTATTTATTCGCAGATGGACGTGATTTTTTTGAGAGTGACAAAAGTTACTTTTTATCCTACACAGAAAGGACATGTCTTCAAGGTGTCCAGTGAGTAAAGCGGAGAACATTATTTCTTCTCAAGTATTATTCATTTGTAAGAATACCACCGTATTATTACACTAAAATTACATTCGGGAGACCCATATTTTATTTCTTTTGTAGTCGCTGATATCAACGTTTTTAAAAATATGAGTATCTAATATTGAATTAGTTGTATTACAAGTAAATTTAAGGCGATAAATGGCAATATTACAAGCTCAGTTAATGAAACAAGTATTTGAAGTTTGATATAGAAATATCTCTTAATGAGAACAGTTAAGTGTGAATTTTTTGAAAGAATATACCACAAAGAATATTACACTCTTACACTCTCATTTCAATATTATTACAATATTACACTCTCATTTCACCTTATCGATGTGCCAATGGAAAGTGTTAAAATTTCGTTAAATAAAAAGTTAGAATTTAACCAATGAATTAAACTTTTTTTTTCATTTTAATATATTTTTTATAATAAAATAAATAGTTTTCAACTGCTTATAATTGTACGATTATTAATTAAATATTAACTAACAAATTTTGTCTCCTGGGTTATTAACAGTAAGGTCACATGTTGAGACATGTGTCACATTTCGTAAAGTATGGATTTAGCAACAGAGTCATGTTTCGGAATTTCATCATATTTTGGTAATGGAGACGTAGAATGCCTCAAAAATCCACACATTAAAAATATTATCGCAACTCGGACGAAAACATAGACACGTCTGCCTCAGCATGCCACACCGCAACCAAACCCTTGACAAAAATAACACTACAAAGGTCAATTTGAAGTTCAATTCTGTTTGTCCTAAAATTTGACAATCGTGTTACATGACCTAATGCCCTTCATTTTTTTTAACAAAAAACACCTACTCAAAATATTATCATAACTTTCTTTAAAAAATAACTGAACAAATCAAGTTAGCCATGCAAGATCAGTAAGTTAAAAAAATATTATTTACACTCTCAATTTGTACTGTCAAAATAAAAAACTAAAAAAAAATATATATATATAAAAATAAATTACTACTCATAAAACTAACAGAGAAATCAAGAAAAAAGGAATAGATAAATAAAAATGATAAAGACAATAAAAGGGAATAACTCAAAATAATCAAATCCAAGTCTGCAGGAATTCTACTCGTAAGTACATGGAAAGAGACAACACTAGGAACAGACAAATGCCGTCATGAAGGAGGGGAGAGTTTCCACAAAATGCCATATTTGTATTTTAGAACAAATTCTAAATTTTATAAATGTAAATCCACTTTCAACTGATGTTAAACACGTTTTCATTAAATGAGTTTCTACAAATTCTACTAAAATATTATAAATGCGAAAGAGTGTTTATTGGTTTGTCCTTCTTTCACGAAACAACAGATAGATAAGATCATTCTATTTTAAGAATTAGTTCCCCTCTAAATTTCATTTTTGTGTTTATTGGTTTTATTATTATCATTAGATTGCAAATATTTTCTGATGATAATGTAATGTTCGTTCAGATCTAACCCAGGACCCGTTATAGCTTGGTAAGCATCTTACAAACCAGTCCATTAGTGCTCCCAAGTAATATAACATAACGGAGTCATACAACTAAAGACATTATGACAACTAGGGCCACTCGAGAGCTTTTCTTTTTATGAACTTATAGGACTGTTTCCCTTCCAACAGTGCATTTGAGTTTTGACAGAAAAAAAAAAAAAACAGAAAAAAGGGCGTGGATTTGAGTCATCTGAGTGGATTTGAGGATTTATCCATGGCTTTTTTTTGGTGGATATTATATCTCCTGTTTTTCGTTTGATTAAATCAAAGTGAATCGAAACAGTCTTGCTTGCCAGTCAAGTAAGGACACTTGTCTCTTGAAGTCGAGATAGGAAGTTCGATTCCCGCAAAAGGTGTAAAGGAACCTTTGTCCACTAGATCGCTAGCTTGTCACCTATTATTATAAAACAGGTTCAGGCCTCCATAGAGACTGATCATTGCGACCTTTGTTTAGATCTATTGTGGCCAAATCACCTATGATCCAANAAAAAAAAAAAAAAAAAAAAAAAAAAAAAAAAAAAAAAAAAAAAAAAAAAATGTAACGTTGGAGTGGCAAGTTGCTTTTTACTCAGGTTGGCATAATTAAATATAATCTTTCTAAAATGATAAATTTTGTCCTTATAACACCAACATTTTTAAAAAAAAAATCTTTTCGATTCGAGAAACGATTTTTTTCAATAAAAAAGTGAGCTCTTATTGTAGCTCCTTGGATTGCAACTTCAGTCACCACTTTTTCCACCGAAAAATGTGAAAAGTATAGTGTACTCAATCGGACAGGATATAAATCTTACTCAAAATTTAGTTTCATTGATTAAAAAAAAAAAACCTTTTTAAAGTTCAAAAGTGGCTCCCATTTTTTGAATTAACCTTTATTGAAGAGTAATATATAGGAGGAATCTAAACGGAATAGTTGAAAGTGGAATAAAAAAATAGAAAACTATCCAGAAATAATAAAATAATAAGGAAGGAAAATAATGAACAGATTGGAATGTATGTTTGGAAGAAAACCAAGGACTGAATACTGACCAAACACCAGGAATCAAAAAAGCTTTAGTATAAAAAGAATTAGTGTTGAAGAGATTTTTAAAGATCCGCATGGCAGAATGACTAAAAACTATTTATAATATCAGATAAAACTGAGAAACAAAGAACAGTTTCACTGAAACGAAATATTTTCCACTGAACATTATACACATACAGGGTGTCTCATAACAAGATATAGAAGGAATTGAAGTAATGCCGCAATCTACAATCTTTTGAAAAAAATCCAGAAACTTGTATATCTTGAAAAAACGGAAGATGTGTTAAAAACAATCAACGAGTTCCCACATTGGATACACCAGTTCCCGTATGATCACTGAAGTTAAGCAACGTGGGCGTGGTGCGTTCTAGGATAGGAGACCACCCGGGGAAACGGCATAATACTAGTGCATTCAGACTCGTGAGAACAACTAAGCATCTGTTGTTCATTATAGCAAAAAGACAGGGGAAGCCAAACCTTAGTTAACTGAGTGGTAAAAAAGAAATGTCTTCCCACAACTGCTAAAAAATCAACCATCTTAGCCAAAAGGCCAAAAAGCGATAATTAAGGCAGCCTCCCCGGCCTAGTGAGTATCTCACTGGCTTTTTAGGCGCCTGACCGGGTTTCGAATGATAGCGGAGACGGATTTTTATCGGACTGTGCTAGATTGTTTGGGGTGCACTCAGCCTCGTGAGAACAATTGAGTATCTACTTATGGTGTAAGTTGAGACCATTGGCGGCATTTCAAGAGCAAAAAATATGCATAATACTATGATGGTGTGAGAGCTTAGTGTGATGACCCTTGTAATGCTGTCATATCCACAATAGCAAGTTGTGACAGTATAATTATGCTTTAACACAAATAATAACATTTTTATTATTTTTATTTTTGATGTTTGTTTATAATGTAAACTTGTTTGAAAATGTTTTCTTTCAAATGACTTTATTGTGAAAAAAAAAAATGCTGTCGCCAGGTCCAATTTAAATCTGTACGATACAAATTTCGACTTCGTTCCCCGCGATATTAACTGCCAATGTGGCGGAAACATTAATATCGTGCACCTTGCAATGAGAAACCCTGTCAGTATAACTGAAAACTAGTGTCCTAAACAAATCAACTTTTACCACGAATTCATACAACTAGACCGTTTTAAAATATAAAAAAATATTGATTTTTTTCTTCTTCTTAAGAACTAGGTAATTTTAAATTTGAAAGACTAAAATATTTTAAAAAATAAAATAAAAATATAAACAGCATCAATAATAATAAGTTATTAAAAGTTAACGTTTTAAAAAATTATTAATTTTGATTAATTTACTTTTAAAAAATATGTATAAAAATATTGAGGGTAAACATGGACTGTGAAATGGCAGAGTTGTGAAACATTGCAATGACTGGCTATTTTTCCGTCCATCCGAGTAGAGCACGGCAAGCGTTCACTTAAACACAATATATATGTGAATGTTACTTATCATCACTTATATTAAGATAGCTCAGGTGTAAGTGACATGCGAGCCATAGTGTAAGTGTACTCTACTCCTATAGTCTTCACAGCTTTAATTTCAAATAACTCTCTCAAAATATTTCGAGTCAGATAACTTTGTCATGAGTTATAGCTTATAGCTATCATCACTTATATTAAGATAGCTCAGGTGTAAGTGACATGCGAGCCATAGTGTAAGTGTACTCTACTCCTATAGTCTTCACAGCTTTAATTTCAAATAACTCTCTCAAAATATTTCGAGTCAGATAACTTTGTCATGAGTTATGGCTTATAGCCCAGTTTCTATCATACGCTAACTCCGCGGTTTAAATTAGTTTCAAGTTATCTGTGAACTTCTTTTAACCGAGTAGTTGACGAGGGATGAGAGAAAAGGGGCTTAACACGCGTGAGACTCAATAATGTTTTCCAAAGACGGGAGAAAATTTCAAAATTAGAAAGCGAAGATTAGAACTGAGTTAGAAATTTTAGGAACTGTTGTCCCAACACCAAAGCATTGATTTTATTAGAATCCGCCCCTCATTTTTGTTTATACGGACAAAATTTGTGTCTCAGAGAGTACTATAAACTTTTCATATGACGAATAATTCTGTTCAATTATTAATATTTTTACAAATCTACATTTTTCCACTAACCCTTCCGAAACACAGGGATCTTATATAAATTTCTTTCTAAAAAAAATCATCACTTTTTTCGCTTAAGTGAAAAGATTTTCACAAAATATAATAATATCCCTAATTTTCTTTTGTTAACGAAAAAAAAAAATATCTTTCAACAAGAGTTGATTCAAATGATGAAAGGTCCAAGCGAAGCTTTCAAGAGTAAGTATTCCCCCTTATGAAATTGGCAGTTAATGTGAAATTAGAACAACTCGTCAATGAAATTACCTTGTTTTTGGGTTTGAGGCGGTGCACAAGATTCTTGCATAGCATCAGCCAAATCTTCACACAATTGGGATTCTCCAGATCGAACCCACATATCGATTTCTTCCATAAAACGTGGTGATTGATCACTACTCCCTTAAAAAAATATAAAAAAATCTATATTTATAAAAAAATGTTTACAATGTGTGTGTTTGTTTGATTGTCTAAAACTTGGAACATTTCTAAGCGAAGCTTCCAAGAGTAAGTACTCTCTCTCTCTCTCTCTATTCAATCGAGTCGAGATTCAACAATACCCGACGGGAGGAGGGGGAGTGATGGCTCAAGGGTGCGCCAAAAAACCTCTAGAGTCATCATTCATTTCATTTTTTGAAATACCTACGATATATCTTGTCTGAAAAGATATTTTAAAACGACAGATTTTTTTTTTCCTTTCTTCTTCTAAAAACAGTTACATTTCAATTTTTAATTGCCCCACAGGAATTAACAAGGGATTTTCGTTTTTGGCATGTACAAATTTCCAGTAATTTTGAGAAAGTTAGTTTTTTGGATTTTCCTGAAAAACACTAACTCTAACAAACAAATGGTTCAGTATTTAGGACTGGTGAAATGTTTTATTCCTTGGCATACAATATTCTGCACTTGAGCAAATATTTAACACCAAGAGAGAATACATTGAACCAGTCCCAAATTCCTACTACCACCACCCTCTAAAAATACCAACTAGGAATTTGTACAAAAAACTAAAATCCCATTATTTCCAATGGAGCCGTTGGAGTTAGAAAGTAAACAAATTTCAACAGCTCTCACTCCCAAGTTTATAACCGAAAAGATTCACCTTATTTATTCAAAAGGTGCAATATTCGGGAGAACACCTCTACTTTTATGCTATACGAAAAATCTTCAACCTTGCCTACAGCCAATGTAATACAGAACAAACACTTCTCAATGAGGAACAAAGGAGTAACGCGTGCTATAATAAAACGTAAATTTACCTGTGGAAACAGTTTCAATAAGAACAGGTACATTTTTTGACTTCTCAATGTTCATTGGTGTAGATCTGGTCGGCATCGTATTTACGTTGCTTCCAACTATGTCATCGAATGAAAAATCGTCACTGCAACAAAAAATGTCAAAACAAACACTTGCTAACTTAAATCTTTCTGGCCATACTCTCACTTTCGTAATAGTTTATGAACACAACGTTTAGACCTTTACAGCGTTAACGCAGTATACAGATTTTGCATTTTCCTGTTGTCCCATAGGATTTTACATGTAAATTTCGACTTATGGTTGGCATATCCTCCCAGTATGTCACAAAATAGTGATTTTTGATGTACTTTTTAACGAGGATTCTAATGAAACCATTATTACGAAATCAGACTTACGGTTCTGGACTTAGAACCGATCTAGTGGACCAAGGTTCCTTCACAGAATAATGGCTAATACTTTTGATAATTTGGGAAAAAATGTGTGTAGAAACCTAATTTTGAAATTGTAATTTCCTTAACTATCAGAAACTGTGTTGCCTAAAATACAAAAGGCGTGGATTTGAGTCATCTAAATCCATGGATTTTTTTTTAGTGGATATTATATCTCCTGTTTTTCGTTTGATTATATCATCTTTATCAAAGTGGATCGAAACAGTCTTGCTTGCTAGTCAAGTAAGGACACTTGTCTCTTGAAGTCGAGATAGGAAGTTCGATTCCCGCAAAAGGTGTAAAGGAACCTTTGTCCACTAGATCGATTCTAAGTCCGGAACCGTAAGATTTTCGTAATAATGGTTTCATTAAAATCCTCGTTAAAAATTACATCAAAATCACTATTTTATGACACTGGGAGGATATGCCAACCATAAGTCGAAATTTCCATGTAAAATCCTATGGGACAACAAAGAAAATGCAAACCCTGTATACTGCGTTAACGCTGTAAAGGTCTAAACATACTGATGTACGTCACTGTTATTTTAAATAACAGTGCCAGATTCTGATAATTGAGGAAATTACAATTTCAAAAAAGTAGAATTCTACATACATATTTTTCCAAATTATCAAAAGTATTAACCATTATCCTATGAAGGAACCTTAGTCCCCCATATCAGTTCCAAGTTCAGAACCGTAGTTCCGATATTCATGATAGTGGTTTCATTGGAATCTTCATTAAATATTACACCAAGAATCATTATCATTTCTATTTTATGACATACTGGGAGGATATGCCAACCATAAGTCGAAATTTCCACGTAAAATCCTATGGGACAACTAGAAAGTGCAAACCCTGTATATCAATCATGAAATTTATGAGGGGTTAAAAAACCCAGGCATGGATTAGAAAGTATGTTAACATACCTGGCAGGAGGAGTGTAAGTTTTGAATGAAAATTGAGGACCCATCCAAAGTCTTCTATGAGGACCTGCATGTGTGATGATCTCAACCTGTAAATTAAATGCAATCAATAAAATACTAGTGAAGACCCGTATAGCTCATTACGGGGCTGAGTACATCCCGATACGTTGTGTCCCTGTCGGGCTCATATCCGAATACACATCACGTTCAATATTGCTTAAAGTCGGTGAAAAACTGACAGGAACTGGTAAATCGTTGATTATTTCAATGTTTTAATTCCTCATCATATACTCAACAGAAAAAAGAAATGACCAACCTGTGAGAGCCATTTTTCATGATGTTCATTACTCGGCTTCGTCTTGGTATGTACAAAGGCTGTTGTCAGGTCTCCACTAACTCGGTTTAGTTTCTCGTTGGAAGGAGGATAAAAAAGTTTCCACTGACACCTTGGTTCAACGTTCAACTCTATGGCTGTGTCATCACAAATCTTGTCTTTTGTTAAACCTAAATAAAAAAAAANAAAAAAAAAAAAAAAAAAAAAAAAAAAAAAAAAAAATGCAGCATTATTTTTGAGTGATCAAAATTTATTTAAGAAGTCGTAGCTTTTTGGAATTATAATATCCGCGGTGTAATTTCTTGCAATCTAATTATGACTTTACTAACTTCAATAGTAAAAAATAAATCATACTTGAAGGTGACATTCTCAAGGGCCGAATCCACCTGATGGTGGAAAATAGGACAGAAAGCAACTCTTCGCCACATTTTTTTGTGTCACTGATGTAGCTACACTACAGAAAGACATGGTACTGGAGGCCCATGTCAATTATTAGCCTCCAAGATTGTATATTTGATAATAAAGCTTCAGCACAAACAACAACTTATTTAGGGCTGCAGATTGGTTGATTACAAATTTCTAAGAATAAGGCCCAAACCATTCAATAAACTAAGCTCGAGTTTTTCGTAGATACTTATATGACCGAGTGCGCATCAAACACTGTTTCCATCAGGAGAACACCGTATTGAAAACTCGATTGGGTGAAAAATATTTCCCCAATTTTGAACAACCCTGGTCGTGTAACCTGACAACCATTGGGTGGCTGTGGTAACAGAAACACAAACATTAAATGATAAATAAAGCGCAGCACGAGTGATAATGCAATAGTAGTGAAATACCATGTAATGCTGAGATGCCCTCTAAAAATTTTAACATAACATATATGTTCAAGAAAATTAAAGATGTGTTTGTTTGAACTTTGTTATAAATTAGGGTATCATGATTAAAATCGTAAAATGCTTAAATAATTAGTTTCAAATTTTAGACCTGATTCAAAAGATACATATGATTAAAAGGGAATTAAATCCATGTTTATTACAATTTAATTTCCCATGCTACATTAAATTTTACATCCATATTTGGATTCGGATCACCAGCCTCCAGGTTACAATCCGTCACTACCAACTAAGGTAGTGCGGCTAGTGATTATTTATATTTGGATAGTCGGTCTATTAATTTGGCTAATGTATAACTAATAAATTATTTATTTCTCTTGTCATATAAAATTTATGAGGATATATGTTCAAGTTTGTACGGTGTGGTCAAATCAAGGTCAAGTCACTAGCGAGTGACTGAGAAAGGAACTAGAATTCGGACAAATTAAAATATTTATCAAGGTAATCTGATCCACGTGTGCATAAAATAAATATAGCACGGAAGATTTTTTTTCCACGGTCATTTTTTTTTTTAACGAAATTAATTAAATTTCAACAGTCTAGTGATCATCACACAGGAAATGAACCCCAAAGACCCACCAAGTTCAATCTCCGGCAAGATCAAGATTTTCAAGCTTTAAAAAAAATCTACGAATGTTTTGATTTTGTGTTTGGATGTGTTACGTGGTGCACTCAGACTCGTCAGGACAATTGAGTAGATAAGAAAGGCGTCAATAAGTGGAAGTAGCGTTATGGGGTAAAAGTAGTACAGGAGATATTTGAAGTATGAAAATGAAAAAAAAAAAAAAAACCTGTAACGCTGTGATGAACACTGAAAAATTATGAAACGCCCACAAGAATGTACACAAGGAAAATAAAACTTATGTACCTATTAATTAAATTTCAGTTTAAGTTACCTGCAATAGGGCGGGGTTCGAGATCATACTGAATCAAATAGCCATGTCCGGTAATTAAAAACAAAGACTGAAGTACTCTTCTATTGGTAATTTTATTTATTCCATGGCCATCTTTCAACCAATGAGAATTGAATGATTTTGGTAACGAAAAACACGCCGACACTTTAACACTGATAGAAGAATCTTCAGCGTTGAGAGGGCGTTGATTATTGCTGTTTGTTGTAGACAGTTGACGACGAATTTGAGCTAAAGGTGCAACCACTACGGGACTAGTTTGATTTATAATACAGGACGTGGCAGATGAAGACACAGTGGCTTCATTGGATTTTATGCTGGGACTTTTATTTACAACAGAAGAGATCCCGGCACTCTTGTGAAACCTGAGAAAACAAGAAATATTTAGTAAACAAATTATCTTTATTATTAAACTGGTTGCAGGTCTATATTGAGACTGCAATTATCACTGCGATGATGCGATCTTTATTTAGATCTATTGTGACCAGCAACGGGAGTTAGATTCGAATCAACAGCCTCCTGTTACGAACCCATTATCTCAACCAACTGAGCTACTGACGCTGTTATCATCAAATGATCTTAGGCCAACGAAATATTAATGATCCTAAAATTCAAACTAAAAAACATCTATTAATCTCACTTTTAATTTTGGGGAAAATCAGCAGCTCTTTGTCAAATTGCAAGCGACATTGAAACAAACGACAGTGAAACATAGAAACAAATCTTGAAACAAACGAATCATTGAAACAAAACGACATTGAAACGATAGATACAATAAAAAGGTTTTATTGTATCTATCGGTCTCCAATGGCTGCAAACTTATAAACCAGCTACCCAAACCCAGCCTGGGTTGGGCTGAGAATAGCCAGCATCAAGAGGGTTCGAACCTAGTAAAACATCCACCAAGACATCGCCGGGCGTTGCTTAACTTCAGTGATCTTACGGGAAAAGGTGTATTAAACTTGCTAGCCATATTTGTAGTTTATTACATTTATTTTGGAAATTTATACAAACTTCACAATGACTACAAACATCCTAAATATTATCGATAAATGAAATCAATTTTTTAAAAACATGTAAGGCCAAATTAGACCACCAAAGGAGAGAATAACCTCTAGTTTTTTGTATTGAATAGGGATTTCCACTTTGTAAAATTCTGGATCCATTTTTCTTTTGTTCCTTTGTGGCGTCATATTGTGTAGTGGCGATAAATCAATCATAAAAAACGATTAAAGTTTTCCCTCATATCAAATAACTTGTTTGAAAAGATTTTTAAATTTGGGGGAAGGCATCTCTTCTTAATAATAGATTAACTAAGGTATAGACTCCCCTGAAGTTTCTATGTAATCAACAACAGTACTCAATTATCCTCATGACACTGAACAGCCACTCAGTTATCCTCATGAGACTGAGTGCTATAAAGTCAGCGATACGTACACAATAACAACAGCCACTCAGTTATCCTCATGAGACTGAGTGCTATAAAGTCAGCGATACGTACACTATAACAACAGCCACTCAGTTATCCTCATGAGACTGAGTGCTATAAAGTCAGCGATACGTACACTATAACAACAGCCACTCAGTTATCCTCATGAGACTGAGTGCTATAAAGTCAGCGATACGTACACTATAACAACAGCCACTCAGTTATCCTCATGAGACTGAGTGCTATAAAGTCAGCGATACGTACACTATAACAACAGCCACTCAGTTATCCTCATGAGACTGAGTGCTATAAAGTCAGCGATACGTACACTATAACAACAGCCACTCAGTTATCCTCATGAGACTGAGTGCTATAAAGTCAGCGATACGTACACTATAACAACAGCCACTCAGTTATCCTCATGAGACTGAGTGCTATAAAGTCAGCGATACGTACACTATAACAACAGCCACTCAGTTATCCTCATGAGACTGAGTGCTATAAAGTCAGCGATACGTACACTATAACAACAGCCACTCAGTTATCCTCATGAGACTGAGTGCTATAAAGTCAGCGATACGTACACTATAACAACAGCCACTCAGTTATCCTCATGAGACTGAGTGCTATAAAGTCAGCGATACGTACACTATAACAACAGCCACTCAGTTATCCTCATGAGACTGAGTGCTATAAAGTCAGCGATACGTACACTATAACAACAGCCACTCAGTTATCCTCATGAGACTGAGTGCTATAAAGTCAGCGATACGTACACTATAACAACAGCCACTCAGTTATCCTCATGAGACTGAGTGCTATAAAGTCAGCGATACGTACACTATAACAACAGCCACTCAGTTATCCTCATGAGACTGAGTGCTATAAAGTCAGCGATACGTACACTATAACAACAGCCACTCAGTTATCCTCATGAGACTGAGTGCTATAAAGTCAGCGATACGTACACTATAACAACAGCCACTCAGTTATCCTCATGAGACTGAGTGCTATAAAGTCAGCGATACGTACACTATAACAACAGCCACTCAGTTATCCTCATGAGACTGAGTGCTATAAAGTCAGCGATACGTACACTATAACAACAGCCACTCAGTTATCCTCATGAGACTGAGTGCTATAAAGTCAGCGATACGTACACTATAACAACAGCCACTCAGTTATCCTCATGAGACTGAGTGCTATAAAGTCAGCGATACGTACACTATAACAACAGCCACTCAGTTATCCTCATGAGACTGAGTGCTATAAAGTCAGCGATACGTACACTATAACAACAGCCACTCAGTTATCCTCATGAGACTGAGTGCTATAAAGTCAGCGATACGTACACTATAACAACAGCCACTCAGTTATCCTCATGAGACTGAGTGCTATAAAGTCAGCGATACGTACACTATAACAACAGCCACTCAGTTATCCTCATGAGACTGAGTGCTATAAAGTCAGCGATACGTACACTATAACAACAGCCACTCAGNATCTATATATATATATATATATAAAAGTAATGTACTGGGCTGAGATTTTCGATGTCGAGTTTTCAATTCAAAACACGTTTTGAGGTAAGCAGAACCCAATCTCGATTACACTTCAACCTAAGTTGTATTCTTCAATTTCTTGTATGAAATCGATATGAATAGGCACACATTTCAAGTCTAGCTCTTTTCATTCTGGTTATAGGCAGAACCGCCAAAATTGGCCTTCAACCACTAATCAGCGGCCAAAAATATATAACACTTCAACCTAAGTTGTATTTTTCAATTTCAAGTCTCTAGCACTTGCCGTTCTTGAGATATCTTGTTCACAGACAGACAGACAGACGGAAATACACGCACAGACCAATGGCTGAAACTAGAGCTTTGGCTCTGGGGACCCCAAAAAGTCTTTTGGCATTGAAAATTCGACATCGAAAATTTCAGCACATTACAATACTACCCTTTTTATAGGATAAGGAAATTAAAAAAGAGTTTAATATCAAGCAAACTCAAATGAGTTACTTGACCAACTTCAACCTAAGTTGTATTCTTCACAAAAAGATTTAATGTAACACAAAAAGAAACTCACCTGTGAAGGATGTATAAATGATGCACCCTCGCTTGGGAAGACCCGTTTTTACTTGGTTCAATCCTAAATATGTTAAATTTGTGACCTCTTTTTTCTGCTGTCAAAAGTAATAACCCTGTAGGATCAAAATTTAATGCAACTATTGGCGTGGTGTGAGCTACGAAATGGGCCACAATAGAGCCTTCTTTTTTGCTATCACCGTTCTTGCACTGAAAAAATAAGAAGACGTTTTTTTCAACATCAATACGAAATACCACGGGTAGTTTTGTGAACTGTAGACTTTACTCAGCTGAATGGTCACCATGAGGCTCCGTTAGAAACTAATACTTTTACCCCACATACGGAATTCAGATTATAATACAAGTCAGATTTATGAAACTCCCTTGAAGTAATACTATGTAGTTCCAAGGGAGACAAATTGAAAAAAAAAATATAGTACACAGAAAAAGATGTTTTTATTTCTATCGACTCCGCTCCTATGGCCACTTCCGGAGTTGCGAGTTTCTACCAAAAATCTACTGCAGACCCTACCACTTTACTAATTCACCCATAAGCTCAACAAGTCTTCTTATCTCGGATTTCACAGGTGAATGGTTCTATACACCAGTCCATTGGGGAATTTATTTCAAGGAAATAATCGCCTACCTGTCATTTCGACAACATCCCCTTGCGTCAACATGTATGCGTCAAATATGCAGCGGAACGGGGTTACTAAAAATGCTACTACTTACATCTCGCATTGAATCAAATCTATAGTACCAGTAGAGGTAAGATAGAACATTTTTTAAAAAAAATTGGCTTAACATCTATTGGTCATTCAATACGGGGGTTTCACCCGCCATTCGCTGGAAACTTGCAAACCACATTGATCTCACCCAGCCTGGGTTGGGTCGGAAAATTAGGCAGCATCAAGAGACCGCGAACCCACGTGGACACCCACTTGGTACAACCTCGCTGGACTTTGCTTATCTTCAGTGATCTATCGGGAACTGATGTATTCAACGTGCCATAGACACTGGCTAGATAGATCATTAAATATGTCCGAAATGCAGATCAAAAGAAAATGATTTAATTGAATGCAGACCTTACCAGCGTAAAACATTCCGGAATGATCCTGTTGGGACTGTGGACCTTTTCGGTCTGAAAACATTTATGAGTAGTGTCATAGCCAAATCTAACGAGTAGAATAGCGCATATTAATAACACATAACACTTCTCTTAGTCATTCCAAGATTAGACTATTCTCGTCTGAGTAGTATTATATCCTGCCTGTTGTTACTGAATATTACTAGTACTTGTTGGACATACGTAGTAGTGACAATGGTAAAATAAATTTCACCAAGTCGTCCTGAAAGGAACCCTACATACAACCAATACCTACCTCCATATCAAGAACAGTAACAATGCCCGGACAGAGAGCATCAGAGGGAGTGTCAAAATTATGTTGTACATTGCCTGACAAACTACTTGCCACAGTCCCACTAAGATCTCTTAAACCTTTGCCTAAAGATTTAGCAGCTTGAAGTACAGTGGCAGTGTAGCTTTGTGTGCCTTCACCTTCGTATCCCCCATAGGAGCGAGATAAAGAGAGAAGTCGTTTGTCAGCAAATGCTAACCACCTGTAAAGAAAATATATGCACGCAATAGTAATAATATTCTGCTGACAGCATGATGCAATATTTTTCAGATTAGGGGTTTCCAATCTGGGGGTAGCAAGATTGGAAAAACTGATTTTCAGTCTCACATGACTGTCAAATGATTAATGAGCCTTCCAAATCAACCTCTATAAAGAAATACCCCTCTAAAAATTTGAAATTTTACGTTTTATGGTCTACAATAAGTGCCACTAAACATTGACAGCATTTAATTGACTATGGTATGTACGTGCCATTTGGGTGTATATTTGGTCTTATAAGTTTTACATTACTGTCGAGTCATATACAAGGGGTTCCGTACTAGAATAAAAAAATAAACCAATTCACCGAGGTTTTTTCCTTTCTAAACAGAAGTTAATGTCGCATTTCTTCTTTCTTTTCCCTAATAGATAGTCTACTTTAAAATTACTATATTACACTAAAGGTGTATGTATAAATATGGAGCGCCCGATGATTTTTTGATCTCAAAAGAAGGCATATGATAAAAGTTTTGAACCCCCTGTTGTGAATTACAAAGACAACAGTAGATTTATAGTAAGGAGAGCGAAGCCGGTATTCGTGTTGTATTTCATTTGCAGTGGAACCACATTCATGTAGAATTTCATAGCAAGAGAATAATGATGACATGCAAGCTGAAAGGGTTGAAGACATGAACGGCATAACATATCGAGAAGAACTTTGACGTCCATTATTGCGAGACCCAATCATTTTCAACTATTTTCGAATGCAAATTTTACTTTTACTAAACAATCTACACTGTAGTTCTTCGTCGTCACGATGGCTAGCACTGCGGACTAGAACGACCTGGAACGCCCATCCAAACCTCTTCGGTAACCTCATAATTTCTACCTTCCACTTCATTTTAAGAGGAACACCGCTACAAAAACAATATCTCTAGTTCTTACCGAGATCCTAATGCCACCGGATTGTGTTTGATATCGCGACTTGGATAACAAGTTGTGATTGAGAATTTGTCCTCCAGTGTCGTAGCATCAAAGATTGCTATTTTTTCATTAAATGTAACCAAAATACATTTTTTATTTGCTAAAATTTCATTCACTTCATTTTTGAACTTTATATGTTTTACCTGAAATTCATTAAATATTCTTTTTGTTTTACATGCTCCGTCGGTATAAGTCTAGCTAGTCTAGTAGATACAGAGTTCGATAATAATTAACACAAACTCATTTATATCTATAAATGAGTTTTCAATTGGGGTACCATATTTCTTTATTTTATTTTCAATATTGTTTCTTGAATTATGTAACCAAAAATATGGATGAACTAGCTGTTTTCCCGTGCTTCGCTACGGTTACGAAATTTGGATTTTTGGTGGAATCGACACCCCAGAGTGAACACGGCTTCTATTTAGAAAATTCAATAATTTAATCAAGGATATTACTTTTTGCACTGCGGAATACCTTCGTATTAAATTTCAACTTTCTCGCTCATCCCGAAGTGATACTTCTTAATTATGGATTTTTGGTGGAACCGACCCCCAGAGTGAGCACCGCTCCTATTTAGAAAATTCAATATTTTATTCAAGGATATGACTTTTTATACTGCGGAACGCCTTTGTATCGAATTTCAGCATTCTTGCTCATCCCGAAGTGGTACTTCTCAATTCCGATTTTTTGGTGGTGAAAACCGTCCATAAATCGGGGAGAAACTGGAATTTTATATATTTTATGGGGTCCCGATATACTATTTTGGGGGATCGATTCTCGTTCATTTTTCGTTATATCCTTTAGTTTGCCCAGAAAAAAATTACAAAAAGACTCGCTAAAAAGCGTCATTTTTGGCAGTAACTTGCTCTCACTTGAACTTTCGATTTTTTCCTTTCTTATTACGCACCTACATACTAAAAGGTATATGTGTGCCAAGTTTCAAGTCTCTAGGTTTAGCCATCGTGGAGCTACATTGATTATCAGTCAGTCAATCAGTACGTCAGTATACCAACTGGGCTTTGCGTTTTTATTTATAAGTATACTCGTAGATAAAGAAAACATGTTCTGATGGCACGTTTTTGAAGAATGTGTTTGAAGAAGGAGAATTTCTAACTCCGATTTTTGTATGATCGATAACAGATGGATATCTAACTCCGACATTTGTATGTTCGATTACAGGTGGATATCGTATCCCCAAAAATACAGATTTCAAATATTTCGTGGAGATCACTGCTATTTTTCTTTCTGGCACAAGCATGATAGTGTCCTAAATTTTATGATATCAATGTAATCCGATTTTTTTTCCAAGATATTTCGTAAAGGATAAAAATGCTATTTTTTTCACAAGGATCGAAAAATGTAAATTCATTTTTTTTTTTTAAATCGCATAAAAATGACTTAGCGCAATTAAATTTGATATGTCACACTCGTATATCTGGTCTAATTTAATGGAGAATTGCGACAAGTTAAGTTTTCATCAAGGTCATACGTCATGTTCATCTTGATGTCAAACGAGGCTATTTGGACTCTACTGATTAAAGTGTAAAAATTATTTTTTAGATACTTGGGTTAAATGTTACTTAAAATACAGGGTGTTTCAAAAGGTTATGCAAAAAAAGAAACCACGTATAGTAGAGTTCAAATAAATACCACTTTGCTCAATAAACCCCTATACGGAAATGAACCCCAAGGTAGCTAGGGCCACCCAAAGTTGGCACTTTAAAATCGAAAAATAATGATTAAAAATCGAATTTTGTCGGTTTTTACAATTACTACCTTTTTGGTGTGCAGGAGACTTGAAATTTGGTTACTTTTTGTGTCGTGTTAAATTAAAGTTCGCTTCGTTCGTTCAACCTACGCTCAATTTTTGTGATTTTAAAAGGTCAACGGTTGGTTTTAGACAAGAGATATTCCCGTCTTTTTTGTAGCAAAACAAGTTTTAGAAGACATGTCATACCTTAAAACACCAAAAAAATACGCATCAAAAATTTTTACCCATAACTCCGCCCCTGATCGGGGAAAAAGTGCCAACTACTAATCAAAGAAACATGATAACAATCGGAGACGTCATGCAAAAAATGAAGTCAATTGCAAAATAATTCGATTTTTAATAATTATTTTTCGTTTTTTTAAGTGCCAACTTTTGGGTGGCCCTAGCTACCTTGGGGCCCATTTCGGCATAGGGGTTTATTAAGTAAAGTGGCCTTTTTTGAGCTCTACTATACGTGGTTTCTTTTTTTGCATATCCTTTTGAAACACCCTGTATAAAGAGAGAATTAAAAAACTTCCGATCTAAGTGTCGAAAAACGATTTGAAAACTAAATCACTAATGTCCGCATAGCGTCGCATATTCAAGTAGACTCGTTTGACCATGCTAAAAATCATTCACCCAAAAATTATAAGTACAATCAATCTCAATAGCTCAATTTTTCGCAAGACCACATTTCAACACGATACTAACCTGTTCACCCGTAGACAATGACAAAAATGTTACATTATGATAAGGAGGTGCGGGACCCCCGTTATCACACAAAGCTACTAATGGCCTCTTTAACAAGTACATATCCTTGGCATAACTGACGTGAGTATCTGGAGAGGGAAGAAATTGAAGAGCTTTAACAATACCTTGATGCCAAGATAAAACCTCTTTAGCTTCCCCATTACTATTTATATTCCAGGCCTGCAAAAAATGAATACAACGAGCGTTAGAAGTGAAATGCCATGCTAACGCTGATGAGAGCGACTTCTAGCGACCTAGCCAGCTCCAAGAGGATTAGAGATTAAAATTTGTTATGAGAACACGTCAACCCATAAACGACCCAGATCCCTATCTTCCCCTCTTTAAAGCCTTAATCTTATGTAAACTCCACTATGCCTCTGTGGTTTGGATGTCCGATACGCGACACGACACTATAAACAGATACTTGAATCGGTTCAAGCTTCATTCTGCAGGCATTTGTTTTTTTAAACTGAACGGATTTTATTCTGCTTATCCTGAGTCAATCTCGTATACTGATTTACGCGTTTACCTATCATTGCTGTCTGTTGAAAGTCAGCACAAAGTCATTTTACTTCTGACCCTGAATGGGGTTCTCAGCAACAGACTTGACAGTCTGGAACTGGTGGTCTCTATACAATACAAGTTATACAAGGATCCTTCAACCCGTACGAGATGTTCCAACAACTTTTTTATATACCACTCCATCAGTGTGCCGATATGTCACCTCTTTATAAATCCCTTCGTATTTTTAACCAATAGGTATCAAAATGAATTGGACATTTTCTCAGTTCAAAATAATTTCAAAGACCAACTATTGACAAAAATCTTTACAATCTAACATACTTATTTTATTTATTTTTATTGTTAAATTTAGTTATAAGATTAGTGACTAAGTTTGATTGTGATTTGATGTAATGTGTATTAACGATGCAATAAAGTTGAATTATTATCAAATACAAGTTTTCAAGATTGTCAAATAATGCGGGATTGCAACCCCTAACTATTCATTAGTTCAGACAGTCTCGTTTACTTCATTTTCATTCGTTTTAATAAATGTTCGTGATGCTACTTTAAAAAAATATATAAAAGGCGGAAATTTCTAAAGCATCGAGTAGTGATTAAGGCGGTGTTTCGACCATATCTACGTCCCATAACCATATCAACCATAATAACGTCTCCTAATTTCACTTACTCCAGCCAGTGAGTATAAATTTTTTTGAATCGTCAAGTCTTACTTGTTGTATGAGAGATTTTTTATATAAATATTAAGAAGGTCGTTTTTGGACTCCTTATTCCTGCACTATGTCACGTCCTATGTCCTATTATATATATATAGACGCGACTTCCGGGAGTCGTGTTTCTCAGAAGGAAAAGAAATTTGTTTTTTATAGCCTGGCATGATCCTTAAAAACGTTCTCTTTCCACTCTGGTGGGGAAGTGGTTAGATTACGTGTATACAGTCACGTCTCGCCAATTTTTTTTTTTCAATTTAACCCTGAAACATGTACCGTATGCAAACCTAATGGTTTTTTGTGTTGATCATCTGAACTGCCAACTCTAGTGCATCATCCGCGTAGGATGATTCTAATTAGGTGTGCTCAACATTTTATTAATGAACTGATATACCGTTGTACAATGTAACAACTATCTCATAACTAACAATTTTTGCTGATGGTAATAAATTAATAAAATACACGGTCATAATGATTTGTGAAAAAGGAAACAACTTGTCTTGTAAATTCATACGAGTTTTTGTGCGTATAAATTTGGTGAAAAATATGGACACTAAAAGGTGTTTTTTGTTTAGCTATGTGTGTTCAAACCAAAAGTTCATTTTTTACTTGCTCCAATAAGCACCAGTATTTAATTTTTACAACATTGCATTGGGGTGGTAATATTCTGTACTATCCCTTCGACAAAAAGATTTCTAAACTAACATTCCTTAGGGTCTATTTAAGAACTTTTTTCAGAGGCACCTAAGTATGTTTTCGTTTTGAAATATTTTTTTCAGTGTTTAATAAGCAAGGAAGATTAATAGTCACAATTAAGTAATATTCCCAAATATTTTCGTCGATACGTAGCACTTTCGTCTTCTGCGACAAAATAGTGAGTGGTTCAAAGTTTCAGTATTGAAAACAATCAACCAAAATCAGTGTAGAATCACTTTCATTTAGAAAGAAAAGCTTACTTGAATGCCAGTACTGTATGCCAAAATAAGAATAATAGGGGCAGAATCAATATCAACACTTTGTTCGCTTTGTACAAATTTGGCCCATAATATACGATCACCTATCTTGGTTTCAGCAGGTAGAACGTTGACATATGCCTGAAAATGACAAAATAAAAAATATATTTTATGAAAATAGCAAATTTTTGAAGGAGCACCCTATCACCCCCCCCCCCACACACTTGGACTTCATAGGCGATTGGATCTACACACCAAGTCCACTCGGATTTTTTTTCCAACCAAAGATCGCCTATATTCGTTCCGGAGACAATATCCCCCTGTTTAGTTAGACTATGGAACAACTGATTTCCACTGGGTTACTCCAAATCTTGATACTGAGATCTGTCCTTGAATCATATATTTAATAATAGTAGAGCCACACTCAATTAAACAATAAAAAACAATTGCCAAAATATAGATTTGGATTCAGGCCCTAACCAACCGAGAACATAGTAATTTGGTGTGAACTTTCTGGGATTATGGCCCTGTTTGGTCTAAAAACAGCAGTTAAGGTTGTCGCAAATGTTAACAACAACCCCCCTCGGTATAAATCAGCAGAGGTACATTGCCAAGGGGGTCAGGGCACCTGACCCCCTTATTTTCAATAAAAAGTTTTTAAATCCTGATACGGTTATCGAACAAGGTACCCTTTGCAGGGTTAGCGCACATATTACCTTTCCTTATAATATACTTAAAGGATGCTATTGTCATCGTGACAATCTGTGACATCTAAAGACAAAAAGTCGAATTGAACCCCGCATCCCAGCTCAAATGAAAATCCTGGTTGCGTTCCTTATCATTACCCATTTTAAACATTATGCAAGAGCTACAACACAAAACTTCAAGTTTGAATTTAAAGTATATTGAAATATTTACCTCTTGAATAAACCCAGTGACACTGTCAATAAGAGAGAGGTCGCCAACTGGTTGGGGTAAAATAATATGTCCTTCTGCATGGCTTTGTAAAATATTAAAAGATGCATCAGCTGACATTATCTGAAAAGAAAAAAAAACTTTGATGAAAAATTTGGAAAGTCCTTGACATCGATAAAGTTTCGACAGAGGCTAAGGGATTTCTCGACTGTTCAAAAAACATTACTCGAAAATAACAAGAAACAAACTTTATTTATTAGGTCAGAGTTCAGTGCACATTTTCAGAGGTATACTCATATTTTTCCACCTACCTTGATTAAATCTGAGCGCACGAAAGTGTGCCAGGCTGAATTCCACAATTATGATTAAAAGGTTAGGAAACGTTTAAACGGTTAAGGCTCACTAAAAAATCAATGTTTATCGTGCTTATGGGGAATTACTAATCCTTTATGACAGGGGAAAATAATCTTCGACTCTTTCCAACTTCTCATATTATAAAATTTCGACTCCGACTCCTCTCAAAGAATTAGGATAACTTCGAATCCACGACTCCCCGGGTTCGCGTCCAAGGGAAAATACATTGGTTCTCTATGTAGAAAATGAGAACAAGGTTCCATTATTAAACTGACTGTTTCACCCTTGCTTCTTTTATTGCTATTTTTGATTACCAGGGGCAAAGCAGACTGGGTGGGTGAATCGTGGGTTTGTGTCGCTTATAGGTTTCGCCGGGATATTTCTAGATATTATTTTCTAGATATTATTTTGTTCAATCCTGATGTCTAAATCGTAACTATGAAATAGCCGGTCACAATCTTGTAAACTACGTCCAAAATTAAGGACTAGACGGCCAATTTTATCGCGACAAAATTCAGTAAGATATCTAACCGCGACTTGCCCAATATGGTCAGTAAATTGTAAAACACTGTTTGATATTTTTTATTTTGCTGGGGTCCAAGAATTTTTCCACCAATTTTTTGCTATCTGTAATCATTTGGGCTGTGGTATTGGAACGGACAACCACTACCACATACATAAGTACAAAGATATATACGAATTTATGATTTATATATTAACATAAGGTGTTAAAAGGTGAAATTTTAATGTTTTAGATTTTCACACAAAGACTTTCAGTAATGATTTATTTTTATTACTATCACCACAGGATATTACGTTGCCGTTCGTCTGGTTTTACGATCATATTATCATTATTTTAATGACAGGTGCTACGTGTGACAAGTATGCCCACACGATATTACTTATTACTAAACAAGTGTAACTCAATTTGGAAACATGCCACAAGATAATACAATATTTAGAAGATAAATTCTCTATTGCATTATTTAAGAAGGGGAAATACTTTTAATAGATCTTTTCAATTTATATTTTGTTTCCGAACTACTAAAGGTAGAGAAACTTTTAATATAAACTTGTATCTAACTGCAGATAAAATACGAGTTACGAGCACTTTCGTCTGTTAGATCATCAGAAAATATATACTTTGTTTTGCTCGAAATTTATTTTTAAAAAAATAAACAAATTAAATAAATATAGAAGTGTCCCGATATACTTACAGTGCCTTACAACGGTTTAATCTAGAAACTTGAAAATTTGGGTACGTCCATAGCTCAAGGTCTAGTAGGTTTTTAATGATATGTTTAAAATGCAATGGAACAGACCCCCAGGAAAAGCATGGCTCCTACTTAGAAAATTCAATATTTTACTCAAGGATTATGGATTTTTGGTGGAAACGACCTGCAGAGTGAGCACCGCTCCTATTTAGAATTTTTTTTTTTAATTTGGCTTAACGTCTCTTTAACATCTATTGGTCATTCAAGACGAAGGTTTTACCCTCCATTCGCTGGAAACTTGCAAACCAGCTACCCACATTGACCTCACCCAGCCAGGGTTGGTCCGGAAAAATGAGCCAACGATACGTGGTGTTCACAAGCGGTCACCCATCCAAGTACTGACCACGCCCGACGTTGCTTAACTTCAGTGATCTTACGGGAACTGGTGTATTCAACGTATTTAGAAAATTAAATATTTTATTCAAGGATAAGACTTTTTGTACTGTGGAACACCTTTGTATCGAAATTCAGCATTCTCGCTCATCCCGAAATGGAAAACCGTCCATAAATCGGGGAGAAACCGGAAAATTTTATATTTTTTATTGGGTCCTTATATACTATTTTACGGGTGTCCATTCTCGGCTATTTTTCGTTATCTGAATTATATCCTTTAGTTTGCCCAGAAAAAAAATACAAAAAGACCCGCTAAAAAGCGTCATTTTTGGCGGTATCTTGCTCCCACTTGCTCGATTTTTTCCTTTCTTATTACGCACCCACATAGGTACTAAAAGGGATTTGTGTGCCAAGTTTCAAGTCTCTAGGCTCGTGGAGCTACGTTGATTATCAATCAGTCAGTATACCAATTGGGCTTTTCGTTTTATGAGTATAGATAGCTGGACAGCTATCTATACTTAGATGAAAATTGATATGCACATTTATTATGCTTATAGTGGCCATCCCAAGTGAGTGAGGCCTAAAGTTCACGGAACTTTTAATTAATTTGTTTGGATTTTAAATATTTAAAATTTTTGTCCGATCGACTTTTTCTATCTAAATTTGAAAAATATACATCAAAATCTGACGAAAATTTAAAATATTTAAAATCTTTCCTCAAGCAAAAAACCTAAAAGTCACCAGACATTAATTTATTATGATTATTAATGAATTTGTTTAGGAAGTTTTGGAAAAGTACTAGCAGTTATGTGAATTGTAGACCTCACTCACTTGGGGCCCAAAAACTAATCAAATCCGGAAAAGGAGTTCGAGAGTTAAGTCGTATCACACTATTTGTCATGATTCCAATACTTTGGCACAATTTATTTGATGTATATTTGTTGAATTTGTGTGTTTGGTATATTTGTGTCCCTATCACACTATTTGATGAGACTTTCAGACAAAATTATTTACTTTAAAATTTTGTTGTGTATTATACCATAGCAACCAGATATTTATCTGTAATAAATATAATTTTGATATTTTCTATTTTTCCAATTTGATTTTGATTGACTTGGGCGTCCAAAGGCGCCTCAGAAATATTTTTTGAAGGTAAGATTAATGAAATAGTTTTCAAAAAGGATCAAACAATGACAACCGTGTTTGCCATACGTTTAAACCATATCAGGCTATTTAGACAAATTTTGGTCACTTTTGTGTTTGATACCAAATAGCGAATTTAATCAAATATATCTGCCAATCACACTGTCTGATATTGTTAGAAGTAAAAAAGGTGACAACATTTGGCATCATGACCAATAGTGTGATAGTACCTTTACTCTGGTACAAACGAACATATAAAAATAAAATCGTGGTGTTTAAAGTGAATCAATCCCGTGCAAGGTTCCGACCCATCCTTTACTCAGCTAACCCAGTACTACCAACCAACGAACATGGTGTCGAGGCATGGCCGTGTAAACACACCCTATCTGTCACAGACATGACCTTGAACTTCCAATAGAGCTCTATGAGTAAACATGGAATAATTTACTTCAAGTGATTAAGTCACATTCAAATATGACAATTTAAACAGTTTTTTTTGTAAAATAAACCTCAGGGTTTAAGCTTCAAAATACATAAGAATTTCTATTCTTATCTAAAAGTTCTGGGGTTTAGTGGTACGTAAGAATTTCTATTCTTATCTAAAAGTTCTGGGGTTGAGTGGATTTCTCAATGGAATAACTAGATAAAACAAAAATACATTTAATAATTCTGTCATCGAGAGAGGGTAAAAATTCTGCACCAATCAAGGCTATATTTTCCTATAACAGGTATCACTGAACCACAGATGAATAATTTTTTTATTGATTGATGTGAAGGGAAACTTTGTTAAGCATACTCGTAGACTAAGCCCCTCACTTAACATTTTGCCAAATGAATGTCTTTCTACTATAATTAATACCCGTTTAAAAGTATCAGGATTTATAAAAACGTATAGTTGTATACAAATGTTTTTAAACAAATAACTAAAATGGATGAAAAGTTTACCATTTAAAACACTTTTACTAAATCAACCATTGATCTTGAAAAATAGTTTTAGAATGTTTTTTATTTAAGTAAGGACAAAACAAAAGATAATGGCTATAGTGTTATCATAATCATACACTGAACTGACAACCAATTTTCATTCTTCAATACACAAAGGAATAGCTTCATAATAACTATAGTTGATCGATAAGGAAAATAATAACTCTTTGTTGTCCATTATCTAGTATGTTAACGTAATCTGTGTAATGTGCTTTATGCGTTTTTAATACATAATAATTAAAAGAATTAATAATTTATTCTTAACTCACCTTGGAAGAAGAAAAAGATGATATTTGTCGATGAAAAACTCTTTAAAAATTTACACAATTTTTTAATAATAAATGTAATTCATGATGAATACATGGCTTTTTTGAACTTTTTATATTTACAACCTTAAATATTTATTTACATTAGTTAAAACTAAAGGAAAATATATTTCATTTTGAAAAACACTTTTATTATCTATTGTTTTTGTTTGTGAGTAAAAATAATTAAAATTTATTTCAAATTCTCTCAAACTAAACAATACACTACAGCTGTAAAATTTTCACAGCACAGCTGATCATCTCAGCTGTTGTAACAGCTGATTTGAAATTTAAATTTTTTACGCAGTAATTTTATCAACGATTCCTCATGTTGCGCCTGCTTTTATTTTTTTAAATCCTAGACACATTTATTAATAAAAAAAATGAAGGCGTTTTTATTGTAATATTTTGATGGTTATTTTGCGAGCATAGGTTTTTAAGGTGCGTTACCACTTAGCGACATTTCTCGCGCGACACATGTCGCGCGACATGATCTGTTTCCACATGCAGCATGTATCCCGCGATATTCCTTTCATCGTCTACAGTCTTGTTTATATTCTGGCAAGGTGAAGTCATAAAATAAATACATTTTTAAAATTTATCTGAAAATGTTCCAAGTATTTTTCCCGCTGTTATTTTTTTTTCCTTTCTTGTAAGTTGCAAAATGAGTGACGACGATCTTGTTGCAGTTGTAGCTTCAGTTGCTATCATAATTGGCTTATCGAACTCAAAACGGCGTAGGGAACATAGATACTGGGGTTGTCCCTCTCATCAAGGTATAAAAGTCGTGAAAGTTTAGTGAAAGTGATTTTTTAATCTCACTTTATACTCTCACTAAATTAGGAAACAAACTAAACAAAAATGAAAAGTCGCGCGACACGTCTCCACTTACAATACTGGGCGACATTTCTTTGATGCGGACCGACTTTCATCGGGTTGAAATCGCGAGGTCGCGCGACACGTTTCCACTTAGCGACATTGGTCGCGCGGCCCGTGTACAAATGTCGCTAAGTGGAAACGCACCTTTATCCGTCCTTAACGCAGGGGCGGATACACGGGGGGTGACGGGGGACAGCCCCCCCAAAATTCTTGCAATGAGTAAATCGTATGAATATCTAATTTTCAATAATTTTTTGGCTGCATTACAACATATATCACTGCCGAGTTCAGTTGAAAATCTCTTTTCGCTTGTAGAATTCACCTTGCTGTTGGAATATTATGACATTTTTTGACACATTATTATCAATAAATGCATTTTATTTCCTTAGTTCCCCCCCTTAAAATTTTACCTTGGATCCGCCCTTGGCTTAAAGAGAGTAATATTGAAATATTAAAGAATTTATTTTTAAATCATTGGTGGGAAAATATCTATAGTTTTTTGAAAGCGAACGATGAATATACCAGTTCCAAAGTAGGTTCCCCCATGGTGACGTTGACTATTTACGGCCCAACCCAGGCTGGGGGAGGTCAATGTTAATAGCTAATCAGTAATTTTCCAGAAAATGGAGGGTGAAACGAAATTTCGAAAGACCAAATATGTTCAGACGTTGAAACAAAACAATAATTATGAGGGAACGAACTACCAGCGTCTATGCCATGTTCAATACACCTAGGACAACCGAGAGTGCGGGGATAGTCCCCCCGGATACGGGCTCTTGGAGGGACCTGTTATTTTTTAGTCCCGACCCGAATTTACTCTCGACGGTCCTAAAAACACCTGTTCTGACGTAGGTTCGCGCCATCGTGGTGCTGGCTACTCTCGGCCCAACTTAAACTGGGAGAGCTCAATGTGGGTAAGTGTGGTTGACATCAAGTTTCCGTCAAATGGAGGGTAGAACCACTGCCTCCAATAATCAATAGATGTTAAAGAAACGTTGATGAGGGGACCTGATTGAACATATCGCCCACAAAATCTGCGACTTACAAGTATAATAAATATATTTCATCACGTTACACGTACCTTCCCCCAAGTGAGTAGCAAAAATAATAACAACAATGAACGTTTAATTATTTAATTCATTTAATGATTTTTAAAATTTTACATATTTCTAAAATGAAATCTATCTTTGTGCATGAATATAAAAGTACAAAGATTTTATTTATATCAATTTGGCTTGGAGTTTAATTTAATAAAAAGAAAAATAACAAACATGTACACAAGTTACTATATACAAGAATAATAAATCGTAAAATATGAAAAAATTAAAAATTTTATTTTTAATACCTATACAGAATTTTATACTCATCGATCTTACAAAAAAAATTACAAAAGAACTTGTATTTTTTTCATGGCTCATTTTATCTATCGTTTTTTTTTTTTTTTTGCGTTAAGCATATTAACTGATAGCAAAAGCTTTGTTCTTCGCGCTGATTTCTCAAAATCAATTTTATCTGTAGGGACGTGAGTAAGGTGGTTATCTGGTTATACTTTGTTCATAATCGGCAAGGGAAATTTCGGATAAAAAAAAAACCGTCTGATGCGGCTATTAAAGGACAGGTCAGAATGTGGTATACATTCAGTGTCACTTTATTACCCATTCTAATTTTCAATATTATTATCTTCTGAAGAATTTATGTACCCGAAAATTGACCACAACCAGAGCCAATCTTACAGAATAATGCTGTCCTACATATAATTGATGGTTCGATGAATACTATAGAGCGTAAATAATTCTGTAACCAAGGTACTTGAATTTTTTTAACACTTAATCCCTCAGTTTTTTATTAAAATGCCAAATTTCCCATCTGATAGAACAATAAAGGAGCTCTAAGAACGGGTATTCAAATTTTTAAATTTGAACAAATTCCTTACGTATCATAAGGCGGTTTCCAAAGCAGTACTTTTCAGAACTTTGGAAGGAGTAGAAGAGTTAGAGGAAAGAGAGGTAGGCGAGGCAAAAGCTTTCATTTGTTCGCTTACTAAGGCACTTGATCTAGGAATGGACATCATATCTGAACTCGAATCTAGACTAGAGCTTCGGGACGAACTGTTATTGACGTTGGCTGATTTGACTTCTATATTATTAAAGTCAAGTTTAGTTCGCACCGTATTCACACTGGTACAACTATCGCTACTAACGCCCTCGTCTGGTTCGCTACTATTATGTATACTCGAACTGAGAGAGCTGTTAGACCGAGTTAGGATTTTCTTTCTTGGTGTTGGAGTTCTTTCTTTAAGCCTATCTGCTACAGAAATATTTTTCGCTTTCAGTCTTTCCGCTGCAGAGACTTTGTTGTTTGCTGAAGAACTCCAGCCGACTTTGTTGAGAAGATTTTTAAATTCTAGTCTAGAGGTTTGTTTTATTTTGTCTGGTAACTTGGAAATCTCTTGGATTTTGTTTCGCCCATAGTTTACAGATTTTGATTGAACAGAGTTCCGTATGAAACGTGATAGACTATGTTGGGTGTTGTTGATAAGATCGGGTTCGGATGACTGCGTTTGTTCTGGATGGTTTGTGACATCTGGGGATGATTTCTGGCAGTCGGAATTTTCCGAGGAGTCAAAGGACTTAGAAGATGATCTGTTCAACCTGTTTTGAAGAAAGCCCTCACTTTTAGAGTGTGGCATATTTGAACGAGGTGATTTTTGAATTGATTGAATATATTCGGAATCCAAATTTGACAAAGGATACTTTCGGGTTGATAGATCGTTGTTCGAACATTGCAGAAGAGGTTTAGCTTTCAGAGTATTTTGATTATTATAAAAGTTGTCACTACTAGACGAAGCCACAAGATTCCTTCGGGATGGTGAATTATAAGGAGGAGGACTTTTATACACGGGTGACTGAGGCCTCTGCATATGTCCATTTGGAATATTCCTAGTTGGAGAAAGTGTTCTTTGAGAATACATTCTATCGGATAATGGAATTGGCGATGTGGGTCTACTGTTTCCGTTAGGAAAGAGTCTTTCAGTTGCTGAAGGTGACATTGGTCTGTGTGTAGGAGACAAAGGCCGATTTGATCCATTGGGAAATAATCTTTCAGCAGCTGAAGGGGATAAAGATCTTTGAGCCGGAAGAGATCTGTTATTTCCTCGAACAGGTGTAATACGACCTGATTCGATTCTACTAGAAGGCAAAGTTCCATTGGAGAAATTTGAAGGTGATTGCTCACTAGTAGATACCGGTTTTTGGAGAGGAGTACGGCGTATTGAAGCATACGGATTATAGGGAACTCTTACAGGAGAACTGGGGAGCCTATCTGTACCTGTAGGGCTTTGAGCATTAACCTTTACGGAACTAATGTCAGATGGGACGCCGTCGACTGGAGAACTATCTTTTCTCAACACTGGGTATTTATTTTGTAAGTAGTTCAAATGTTGATCCAATTTTGATTGGGAGTTGGTCTGTACAGGAGTATAACATTTTGACAATTCGTTAATTCGAATATTTGATAACATATTTCGAACATTTTCAGTGTAAGGAACATTTTTATAGGATGCAGCAATATTATTCATTCGAGGTGGATATTCCACTTCCGGTGGGGGTGACATGTTGTGTTCAGGAGACACTATGGGAGAAATGTTGACACTGATTTCCATTCCATTGCCTTGAGATTTAGTGGGAGTTGATGATGTTGGAGATGTAGACCTTCTTGGCCAGGTACTCAACCTTTTTGAAGCATTTTCATCGCAAATATCTGAAAGCAGAATGATTAGAGGCATTTTAATTTTCAGTTAAAAGAAAACATTAGCCAGGGTCAATGGAACACTGAATACACCAGTTCATGTTAAGGAACTTCCTCAGCAAGGATTTACTTTGTAGGTGACCACGTAGATCCAATCCTTCGGTATGTTGGCTCGGCCCAAGCCAAGCTGGGTGTGGTCAATGTAGTAGGTTTGTAAGCTTCCAGCAAATGCAGGTTACAAACCCCGTGCCGAATCACCTTGGATGTTAAAGAGATTGAAACAAAAAACACCTTTAATTTTTAAGCTAACGCCTTGAATACGAATGCTCACTGTGAGCATTCATACTCAAGGCTCAAGGAAATTTACACAGCTGGTAAATCCCCCCCTCCCAAAAAAAAAAAGAATGTTCCAATATCTATTTATTAAGCAATGCAGACAACAGGCAAGCAGAAATAAAAAATCTGGTTGAACTCACAAATCAAAAGTCAAATATATATATATTTTTTTTTGAAATCTAATATTGGTCCACCCTGTTTGTTTGATTTGGTCCACCCTGTTTGTTTGATTTGGTCTGCACTGTTTGTTTGATTTGGTCCACCCTGTTTGTTTGATTTGGTCCACCCTGTTTGTTTGATTTGGTCTGCACTGTTTGTTTGATTTGGTCTGCACTGTTTTTTCGATATATTTCTTCTGAACTCCAGCTGCTGTTTTATCATTATAAATTCTGTGACGGTGATAAGTGAGTCATTGAGATTTAATGTGAAATTCCCAAATCATGATTGATAAGAATAGGTGGAAGGTGGAAATACAGGGTGTAGGCAATTTTATGTAACACTGAATTTTCTCCGAACGTGTTCGATTATATAGGGTGGTCCGGAAGTACGAAAAACGGTGCGGTCTTTCGATTTTTAAATACAAACCCACAATTTTTCTTCCAATTAAGTCAGACTTGGATTGGAAGAATTACGGCTTCAGAATAGCAATTAGCAATTAGTATAGCACTACCAGTTGAAAATGATATAAAGTTCCAGGAACCCTACATCGTCCTGCAGGTTCACCCAGACAAGATGAATCATCAAGTTAGTGGAATATGCCCAAGCCAAGGAAGGTTGATCGCATATTAACGATGTTAGGGTTGTATTCTTTGTGATGTTCTGACACCATTACAAGATCCTTGACAGATATTTATTTTATAAGTGTACCGCAATGACAATTGGACTTCTGCATCTTGGGAACAATTTTAATAATAATGACAATCTTATTATAAATCCTTACAATGTCCCTTAATCATGCGCGGATATAGTATTCTTGCTTTAGGGGGGGGGGCACAATCGTACAATATACCATAATAGAACATTTGGAGGGGGGAAGAACTCGTAACCTAGAGGCCGGGGGTTCAAGTCCTGGGCAGTAGTGCAGTACTATTTAATGCAATGTTTATCGAGGTGCCATGACGGATGACAGAATTTTTAACCATTTTTTAAATACGTTTCTCTATTTAGTCTCAGAGAATTATTTGGGGGCCCGTGCCCCCCCTCCCCCCACTCAATGGGATAAAAGACACAGCGGATCACCATTTATTTGATTTTTTTAAAAAAAAATTTACGTGATGAGGTATAACGAAATTTAAGAAACACAGCCCGCTTAAAAAAACTGGGGGGACACGTGCCCCCCGGGCCCTCCCCTATATCCCCGCATGCCTCTAATGGTCTTGTACTGCCAACAGAAAGCTCAAGTCGCTTATTATTTGGTCAAATCTCATATAGAGGACACCTTACATTCTTAGTCCAATTCCACACAAAAACCTCTGTATCCAATAGGCAAAATAATAATAATCGTCCCACCGGAGGACGTTAAACAGAAAATGGACCGGACTTGTCAAGCCAAAGACAATAAACCATTTGCTCGGCCTAAAGTAATCCATCTTGCCTGGCAGAGGTTTCCTATTGCTGGAAGTGTTTCTGTTCAGAAATATCTGCAGATCACCAAGGAAGGGAAGCCTCTGGCAACATATCACACAGAGAAAAAAATTAAGTAAAATACTTTCGCCGTGATATGTTGCGATTGAGGCAAACCAACCCTATTACCTTGTCCTAGACCGGTAATAGGGTGAATAGCGCAATAGCGAGAAGTAAGTGGACAGAACAATAATAATAGTCCTTATTTATACTGCCCCAATAGGACTGGAGGATATGTTGCGATTGAGGCAAACCAACCCTATTACCTTGTCCTAGACCGGTAATAGGGTGAATAGCGCAATAGCGAGAAGTAAGTAAACAGAACAATAATAATAGTCCTTATTTATACTGCCCCAATAGGAATGAAGGATATGTTGCGATTGAGGCAAACCAACCCTATTACCTTGTCCTAGACCGGTAATAGGGTGAATAGCGCAATAGCGAGAAGTAAGTGAACAGAACAATAATAATAGTCCTTATTTATACTGCCCCAATAGGACTGAAGAGTCCCTTGACAACGGCAGTTTATAATAATAGTCCTTATTTATACTGCCCGAATAGGACTGAAGAGTCCCTTGACACCGGCAGTTTATAATAATAGTATTTATTTATACTGCCCGAATAGGACTGAAGAGTCCTTTGACACCGGCAGTTTTTTGGGTGCTATTATTACGTGGTAAATATCTCAAATTCATGAGGATAAAATTCAATGGGTTGGCTGGGTTTGAACCCGTGTCCTACTGTTTACCAGTCCTACTGTTTACCACCAACCCATTCTATCATTTTCGAAGCAAAAAGGCAGTCTATAGGGTTATGTATGTTATTTGAGACTAACGAAATGAACATTTTAAAAGAGCTATTAAATAAAATTGAGCTTCAAAGATGGGGAAAAGAGTAGTTTTTCAAGTAATGCATAGATAATCACAAGAATATGTATATCTACAGAAGTTATTTTGATAGTGATATAAATTTTTACGACAAAATTTTGGCAAGAGCATTGGAAAGTGGTGACCTGAATGTGGAGAATATTTCTTTTGATTTGTGACACGCTGCAAGAACTAAGATTCTTACTACTATCATTTTTTTGTTCAATTTTCTTATAGCTATTGTATTTTGGTTTTTAAGATTATTTTAGTAAATTAATAATCTCTAAAAAAAAACACTAGAACGGCCATTGTGCCAAATTTTGGCACATTTCAGTGTTTCAAATTTATTTTAAGAAATTCGATGACTTTTTATCATTTACTAAAATGTTTAAAATCGACGTTTTTTTTTTTTTTTTTTCAAAAAACAACAACAACAAGTCAAAAATTTACATAGGTACATCGTTTTCCTTTTCGGGCTCAAAAAAGAAAATTGATCAACCTGATAAAATTTTATATTTTCTTTTGGCTTAAAGTCTCTTTGAAATCTCAGGTCCCACTAGACGGGTATTGCCTTTTTATATTCAGGTTAAGAAACCACCTATAGCCAGCGTCTATCGCACGTTAAATACACCAGTTCCCATTAGATCACTGAAGTTAAGCAACGTCCAGAGAGGTTGTGTCGCGTGGGTTTCCACGTTGGGTGAGGTCAATGTGCGTACCCGGTTTGCAAGTTCCCAAGCGAATGGAGGGTAAAACCACCGTCTCGAATGATCGAATTAAAAAATATAAAAAAAAACTCATTTGTTGTGTAGGATAAACTTTAGAAAACTCAAAAATACGAAGAAATACGTTTCATACCACCCAGAAATTGTCATTCATGTACAATTTGCTAATTAATTTAGATAAAATTATTATCATGGTGCAGATTATTTGAATAGACTATTTCTTTATATTTGAAGCCCTTTATCTCCGAATGGGATCATTTTCGGACACACATCCTTCGAATATTTTCGTCTTATTTTGAACTCAAAAATCGCCCCTAGAAATATTTTACATTCGTTTAGAAAGACACAGGTTCATGTCATGCAGATACCCAAAATTAAATCAAGTTAAGATCCCCCCAAATAATTTAAAAAAATACTCACCTTATTGAATAAATTTAAAACTAAAACCAATATCATCAACCATTTAAAAGGTCTGATATATAAAAAGGCAAAAACCTAATAATTACACATATCTTTAATTGGAAAATCATCCCACCCATAAATTTGTAAAGAATAACAAAAAAATTAAAATTAGAAATAAAATGAAGCGCAACGTTTTGAAAATATGTTATCAACAACTCTAGATTCTAATTATTACAAATTGAACAAATAAAACCAAACCGGAGAATGCAAAATAAAATTATCAAAGTGCTCGAAGAATAAGAATGGAATGGAAGGAGACTGTGAACTGTAAGGCTACAAATAAAAAGTGCAGATCAAGCAATTGAGAATCTCCATTAACATCTAGAAACCAGCCATAAGCAACCAAGAGCAAAGCACGGATATCACACCCACCACAGAATTGCTAAACAGACCCATATGTTGCTGTCAAACACCGAACACAATACTTGAAAATGAACAAAATTTGTCTACATTTACATATAAATTTTATCAAAACTGATACTTATTTCCCAAGGAGTAATTTATTCCAATTCAATGACTTACTAATTTCCATAGTACAAAATAGGACACCAATGTGTTATTATTGTATTGCAATACAACAACACCACATTGGTGTAATTTATTCCAATTCAATGACTTACTAACTTCCATAGTATAAAATAGGACACCAATGTGTTGTTATTGTATTGCAATACAACAATACCAACACCACATTGGTGTAATTTATTCCAATTCAATGACTTACTAACTTCCATAGTATAAAATAGGACACCAATGTGTTGTTATTGTATTGCAATACAACAACACCACATTGGTGTAATTTATTCCAATTCAATGACTTACTAACTTCCATAGTAGTTATAATAGTGGATCAAGATGATCAGGTCTTCACGTCAGTGTTGTAGTCATTTATAGAAAAAATATCTTGATCAAATTATAAAACATAATTTTCAAAAAGCAGGGGGTCCTGCGGCCCCCTTAAAATCGAAAAGCCCTTAACACCAGCAGTGACATATCAAAATTTTACGTTTCTACAACAAACCGCTAAAAAGATAAAAATCATTTTCAAAAAAAAACAAACTATGCAGCAAATTTCTTTCATACCCTAAACATGTATATCAAATTTCGTCAAAATCGAATGAAAATTGTGGCTTGTATCGCGTAACATACATACGTATACACAATACACATATACAAGTGGATTTCGGGATGTATAAGGGAGTCAAAAGTGGAGTTCACTAACGTTCACAATAAGTTGACTAAGAAGGCAATACAATTAATTTTTTTCACAATAGCAAGGCCACCAAGAGAAAATCACGGACTCCTTTACTAAAATGAACAAATTCTCAAGGGCACCTAAAGCCCGGGTCCCCCCTTTCGGTGGCCCTGCACAATAGTCATCCTTGAGTGAGTTAGTTATCGGTGTTTGAGAGTAGAATATATATATGTAGAGAAAACACAATCTTACTCTATTCTAATATCTACACCACATCAGGCTAGCTCTAGATGTATAAAAGTACAATCAAGGGGCAATGATACAGGATTGACTAGCAAAACTACCAAAGAAAAGCCATATATGAATAACAATAGAAATCAAGTGATTTTTCTTCGTACCTGAGGAAAAAGACTTGCTAAGAACAGAAGAAAAAAATTGTCTCTATACAAACGATTGTACACAAAAATGGGTATATACAGCGACCAATGTCCTTACAGATAAAGTAATGGTACAAAACAGATTTTTTTTTAATTCAATTTTTGAATTCTACGTTCCTTGCAACGTAAAATATTAAAATTTGGAGGGGGGAGGTATTTTTTTTCATGACGATATCAAAGGTTCATTATTGAGAATAATAAACCAGAATAATAATGATGACACCCTGTATTAATCTGCAATTAGACTTAACTCTATATTAGAAAAAAAGAAAAAAATCGTGAACTTCAATCACCATGACATGAAAAGTTTACTTTAAAATTACCATATTGGAGAACCTAACGATAAGCTATCAAACAGCTAACAGAACACACGCTTGGAGTTGTGAGTGAAAAAATAAATTAAAAAGAAATAGAAAATAAAACAATAGCAATCAAAGAAAGAAACCGTGATAATGGACATCCGTTGAGGAACAGAGCCATATGGGGACAAAGTAGAATATATTGTTGAAGACTTCGACTCAAATTATAAAAATCAAGGTACCTAATGGTTAGCACTGAAACCAAAATCAATAATGGGGCAGAGGAACGCAGTGCTGACTGACGTTCCAGGTCTGTGACTACAAGCCTACGATACTACTTCTTCAAGCGTCTCTACGCTACCATCCTCACGATGGCCGGTTCTACGCACCAGGACGACCTGGATTGCATATCATCACAGTTCCAGCCAAGGGCCATCAAACCCTTTTCGGTAACCTCATATCAACCTATTTCTAACATTATTCAAAAACTGGATGTAAAAATGGGTAAAATAGTTGATTTTAAGCGAAACACTGCTAAGACAACAATGATCATATAGATACATAGTTTAAAAACATTTTTCCAATCCCGAATCTGGAAATGAGGGAGCAGTTGAATTTAAGATGAACACCGCTACAACATACAACTACACTCTACAAGAGTTTGTCGCTTAAAGTCGTTCCTAGTAGTGTGTAGTCGCTTCCAAAGGACGACCGCCCTGAGTGTGAAAATTGTATTATATATTTGGTATTTTTTTTAAACAAAATACAAAGCTCAAACAGTAAGACACAACGAAAAATCCATGTGAATCACACCGCCTTTTTTTTTTAAAAAAAAAAAAAAAATTATAGCGTCTATAGATCTACTATGTCGGCGAGACTCAGATATAAATGCAGCAATTACTGGGATCCCTACCGTCTTAAGAGTTTTCCCGGCTTCACCGGCATACTGTTGTAGAGGGACATGGCTTTTATTATAAGGGACTTGAAGATAAATATAAGTCTCCCTACTATTGGGGACCTTGAATAAAATACCTCCGGAAGACCTGATCCTTGGATCTAGTGTCCTCAATGAAACAGTTTCAACCACATATTGATGATTGGCCGAACCTTCAAAAGCAAAGAAACTTAGATTTTTTTGATTTGTCTCGTAAGTTATGACCTATTTCTCAATGTTCATATAATTACAAAAATTGTGGGCAACAAAGTAAACTTTATACTAGCAGACTGAACGGCCATGACTCTATGGCACCCACCTGCTATAAATTAATGTTAAAATACTGGCCAATACACCAGTCCCCCGCTGATCATTGAAGTTAACAAATGAGGGGCGAGTTTAGTACTCGAATGAGAGTCACGTGTTAAGGGCTGTTTTAGAAGACACTGAGTCTCGTTAGGCCAACGAGGTACCCGTTGCAGCGAAGTGACAGGGGAGCATATGGCTTAGTTACGCTAGATGTTTCCCAAAGCTGCCTCCAACAAATTAAAAAATTGACATTTGGAAAGAGAGGTAGGTAGGGTTGATGCGACTTGGAATTAATTTTATTGGATATGGTACAGGAAGGATTGATTAATCAACGCTTGCAGGGTGTTCTCTACAGCGGTGTATTTTGTATGATTGAAGTTGTAAACTTCAATTTACCGGGAAACCTTCATTCATTCAAACCCTCACGTGAAACGTATTATTTTGGTTTCAGAGTTACCTACAAATAAGCGGAGACCCATTTCAATTTTTTTTTTAATTTGGCTTGACGTCTCTTTAACATCTATTGGTCATTCAAGACGGGGGTTTCACCCTCCATTCACTGGAAACTTGCAAACTAGCTACCCACATTGACCTCACCTAGCCCGGGTTGCGCTGGAAAAATAGCCAGCATCACGAGGGCGCGAACCCAAGTGGACTCCCACATGGCACAACCTCGCTGGACGTTGCTCAACTTCCGTGATCTTTCGGGAACTGGTGTATTCAACGTGCCATAGACGCTGGCTCCATTTCACAATGAACTATGAGTTAATATTACTAGTCTTTTACTGGTAAATACTTTTTATAATTTAGCATACAAATTAGTATGACACTCATAATATTGACTTAAAGATTATTATGAAAAGGGTCCCATATGTGTTTATCTGGTTACTAATAAAGGGTGCTCCAAAAGTAACGCCGGAAATAAAAATCCCACATTTTTTAAAAAATTTGGTTGGCAACACTTTTTTTGTATCATTTGTTGTCTAAAGTCTTTGCGGTTTGGATTCTATGCGTTTTTTTTCCTGTTTCAGGTTAGTGTTAGTGTAATATAGACATAGAAAAATACACCTCAGAACAGCGAGTTTTAATAATAAAAATTCACTGCCGTAATGGTGAGTGTTTCGTGTTGTCTGTGCGGAAACTCAGTACGATTCTTGGACGTCATGAAGCACCAAATGAATCGACTTCCGCAGATTAATCAAGAAAATTGAAGAAATCGGTTCAATATCGGTTCAATAAAAGAACTTGGGCGCCCACGCAGTGGTCGAATGAAGCAAATGTTAAATTTCAAGAATCGCGCAACTGCGTGTAGGGCTAGCAGAGGAGGTCATATGCCCGATATTGTTTTTCACACATAAACCTCAAAGACTCCTGAAGACTATGATATGCTAATTGTACCATTTTTCAAAAAATAAAGTCAATTTTAGGAAAATTTAAATCCGGCGTTACTTTTGAAGCACCCTTTATAAAAGAAAGGTAAGAGTTGATTAATACAGACACTCATATTGAAAGAATCGAAGAAGAATTACAATATACTTAATAATTTGTTAATATAGAAATTGATTAATTTTGCTATGCCACATTTCCGCCATCTTGCGAGTATCTTTCATTCATCTGAGCATACAATTTATTATAATATAAATGATTATTTAATTTGTTAATTTCAAACTAATAAAAAAGAATAAAAATAAAGAAAATAAAAAGAAGATTGGTTGTTATTTTATTATTTAAATATCTACAAACTATTTACACAACTATCTACAAAATATTTACATAAATAAAATACGAGTAGTTACATACACAAATCGGTTGCAAAAATACAAAATTATCAACGAGAAATATAGATAAAACGATAATTGACGTTAAACTCCAATCTAATGATCTAGAGTTCATTAGAGGATAATAAGTTAATTATTTATCTGGTGTGAACATAGATACCTACCTAACACTAAAATGATGGATTCTCTGAGTATTACTAAGGGAATACCGAATGTTTCAATTCTAGCAATCAATGATATACTACAGACGTCTCCGTGGCAGAGTGCGCATCACACTCGGCTTGCACCAAGGAGGTTCCGGGTTCGATTCCTAGGCGGGTCAAAAATTTGATAAAGGTTTTTTTCAAATTTTCTACATGGTCTGGTTGTGATTAAGGTAACTCAGCCTCCTGAGGACAATTGAGTAGCTACGAGTATGTTAATAGCGGCAAGTAGTGGCATTATAAGGAAATTGTTAAAGTGTAGCTTAGGCTTAGTGATATTGGAGTGATTGTTGAGAATACCTTGTAATGCTATGACGCCCACTAAAACTGTGACATAATAACACAAAGAAATATTCATTTACATTATCCAGTATCATCATTGTTGTAACGATGCTACAGCGTTGTTTTCCTTAAAATCAACCATTTCCCCCAGTTTTACAGCCAGGTTTGGAATAATGATAGAACTAGGTTGTTATGAGGTAACCGAAAAAGTTTTGATGGACTTCGGCTGGAAAAGTGATGGTATGTGTTCTAAGTCGTCCTGGTACATAGAACCGTAGAACCTGTGCTTATTGATTGGTTTAACGGGGAGGTCATATCGCCCCAGGACAGTGGACAGATTTTTTTCTTTCTCAACATGCTGTACTACTTTCTCAGGAAACTAAGCCTTCCCTCGTAATTGGATTCGTTTAGCCCCAATATGCAAAAGTATTATTTAATCATAATTTGACCACATATAAGGAGGTCACATGCAAATAACTGTGATCGGTTACTAGTTAAATCTAAACGTAGACAGATCGATAACATCTGTAATGAGATCAAATAGGATGCTCAATATTATATCATTTTCAGTCTAAGAAAAGAAAAAAAAAAAAAAAAGCAATGATGGTATTTTGATCTGCTTTGAGAAGAGTGAACAAACAGTCTAAGAAAAAAAA
>CM022879.1:26908116-26956341 GCA_012654025.1 Pachypsylla venusta | reverse complement strand
GACACATCAACCCTTATCCAATGTGGTCAGTATCAGTAAGTATTAAGTTCAAACAGTTGTGCCAATAATCTACCTTTGTATATGCAACTATTCGATTGCCTATAGAGCAGACACATCAACCCTTATCCAATGTGGTCAGTATCAGTAAGTATTAAGTTCAAACAGTTGTGCCAATAATCTACCTTTGTATATGCAACTATTCGATTGTCTATAGAGCAGACACATCAACCCTTATCCAATGTGGTCAGTATCAGTAAGTATTAAGTTCAAACAGTTGTGCCAATAATCTATCTTTGTATATGCAACTATTCGATTGTCTATAGAGCAGACACATCAACCCTTATCCAATGTGGTCAGTATCAGTAAGTATTAAGTTCAAACAGTTGTGCCAATAATCTACCCTTGTATATGTAATTATTAGATTGTCTATACTAACCTACATGTAACTATTGACTTTTTGACTGACAAGCTTTGTCTCAAGTGTATGATTGTATTGTTTCTTTATGGTTATGTCCATATTATTATGATTACATTATGTCATTGATGCGCATTGTACACAATTGCGAAGTATACATAAATGTGAATCATTAGTCAATATTGTCATATTAGCACGAACACGAGGTTTCCTAATATTGGTACATATGTCTTCTATTGTTTCTTGACGTGTGTCTTTTATGTTTGATATTAATATTGAATAGACTCTGTGTGTGAGAGAAGAAACTTAGCAGGCTTTGACTACATTATTATGAAGGTCATAGTTATATGTTCGTCATTATCTGGCTTGTCGGTCCTTTATCTTCTAGTCATTCTAATTTCATATTATATTTTTCAATATTTCTTAATTTTTACTTCTTTGATATATGGTAAAAAGTCATACGATATTAAAAATAAATCAAGAAAAATGTTTTCGTTTTCCGCTTTGATTTGGTTAGGTAACGTTCTTTCAATTCATGCATACAAGACCGGTGGAAATTTGTGACCGCGCTATATTAGATCCGAAATGATCAAAAGTGGCCTATAAATTCGTCATTAGTAAATCACCAATAATTTTGATATTATTTATAGTCCTGGGGTTAAAGGCTCTTACGTTGCGTTAGTTGATCAACGACCAAAACGGTTATCAAAACTAATATATTACCTATGTTTCAGGATGGTCTTGTAACCAAGCTGGATAGAATCCATTAACATTTTCTTTGGTGCAGAATAATAATCTGTACCTTGGCTAATTCTTTAAATCTTTAATCTTTTTTAATAAGCGTGAAACAATTAAATTGAGCATAAAACTTGGCATGACATTCATTTGGTCTGTCAATTATTTGTTTGGTTTCAAGAATCAATTGACCAAATTCGGATATTAAATTGATTATTTGGATTTAACAACAATGTCCTGGAAAAACCTTGGTTGAACAAAAAACATACCAATAACCTTGTCTAAAAATATTTCTGGAAAAACCTTGGTTGAAATTCTAAACGTAGATAGAGGATAAATTTCGATCGAAGTTGTGCTTGTATATATAAAGGGTACCGTACTGAAAATATATTTTTCATTTTTGTAATAATGGGATGTTTTTAAAAAAAAAATCTGTGGCCAAATTCAATTAAGACTATAGTTACACACAACCTGTGAAAATTTTATCTGGGTAGGTACGTACATTTAACAGACACCTAGCTATAGAATATTCTTGTTACCCTTCAAGCATGGAACCCACCACTCAATGAAAGATTAAAAATCCATTTACACACAACGATTAAAGCGTACCTATATTGATGTAAAAGCTAGGCCGCGTAAACAGAATTTACTCTGTTTATTACGGTCGGCCACGATTCAGCTAATAAGCTTCGTGGCGATAACCAAAACATACGTAATGTACACATCGATAGCGACAGAGACATGTGCTCGGAAAATATGAGCAGACGATAAACACTCAGGAGTAAAGTTAGGTTCCGATTAGTTGCCGACAACTGCTCGAAAAGAACTCATCGTTGGATCCATACACATGGACACGTCTCCTCTGATTTGTAAACCAGATTTATACTGATCAGTCCCAAGAAATGCAATCACAATATATTCTATTAGTGAATGTATTTGTATATGCATAATTGCACATGTTCTCATTATTAAACAAATTTCTTGGAGGCCTATTTAATAGGTGCATTCTTTAAAATAATAAAGCAAAATATATTTCTCATTTCAGATAGAAGAAAAAAGAAATCGTTAAAAGAAAGAAGGCGATCTCCGCCCCTACGATTACAGTTATGTTTTTTTTTTTTTTNTTATTTTTTTTTTTTTTTTTTTTTTTTTTTTTTTTTTTAAATATCAAATATTGTGATAAGGATTTTGATTCGAAAAATGCAACCCTTTCATACCAAGAAAAAAGTCGGAAAAAATATTAAAGTCCTTTCACAAGAACAAACAATCCAGAGATGTAAAACGAAATCAGGAACACCCAAACAGACCATAACAATAAAACTAAAACAGATGATATTGCAAAAACACATCTTGAATTTGAAAAAGACCCACCAAAAATTCATGTAATACTTTTAAAAAATCGTAGCATACTATCTTTCCCTCTCGCTTCCTTTAAACACACGTCAAAAAATGAGCCATTGAAACGGTCCTAAACCGTTCACCCGATCAGGCTGATAGATTTATTCCTTTAAAAACTTATCCTGAATGGCACTATCCAACGTTAATTGCCTGTTCAGATTAATGTCAGTTTTTATACAAAATAATTCAAATTTGTCCGATAAAAGAAAAGTAAAAAAATAAAATAGAAACTAACCACAGTGAAATTTATATTTTGAAGTATTCATGTCACGTTCGCCGATATAAATCGTCATTCAAAATTAATTCGGTCTTTTTTATCACAAAATCAAATTGAAAATTATCGCGAACAAAAGTGTCATTTTTTTTTTTTTGAAAAATAAAAACTATTCACGAGTGACAACAACTACCAGAAGAAAGAAATCTGATCTTAAAGTAGAAACTCACAATAATATACAAAGAGAACTGTTTATGCAGACTCGTCACGTTTGCTAATTAATAATTATTTGAAAGTATTGAACTCTCATAGAAAATGTTTTTGTGTTGAGTTGTCGCCCTACTGATAACAAATACCTACTAATAATAATTCTGAAAGAAGTCTCGAGGCCGAGATTAATATAGAGACTAGGCCAGATGGTGCCTGAGGGTGTTTCAACTATTAGATCTCCCACTATATCTTATTTTAGAATTCTAATACCTGCATAGATAAGGTACCTGCCATATGACTCCTAGGTGTATAATTTAATCTTTATCAGAAAAAATAAATAAAAATATGAAACAATACAAATTAGAATTGGACCTCCTATGTTAATAGACAGGGAGATATGGAAAGTAATGAACAAATAGTTGATATGGGTTCTGCGTATCAAGTTGCCCTAGGCTGACAAAAAATTCAGCGTCATAGATCGTCTGTCTTTCGTTTCGATTATGGAGCACCTGATGCGCTTTCAGCTTTGAATTTCGCTACAAATAAAGCCAGAACTCGTCAAATAATAGAATACTTTCCCGAAATACAGGACTTGTAGTTCGCAATGTAAAAAAAGAGAGAAAATAATGGATATGTTTTTTTGTGTTAATGGGTATGTCCAAAATTCTGATTCATCATGTAAATTGTAAACCAAATATGTAAATATTTTTTATTTTTTTGCTTATCGTCTCTTAAACATCTATTGGTCATTCAAAACGGGGGTTTCACCCTCCATTCGCTGAAAACTTGCAAACACATTGACCTCACCCAGACTGGGTTGGGCCGGAATCAAGCATCACGAGGTCGCGAACCCACATGGACACCTACATGGTACTACCTCGCTGGACGTTGCTCAACTTCAGTGATCCAACGGGAACTGATGTATTGAACGTGCCATAGACGCTGGCTAGTGTAAATATTTTAATGTAGATCTTATCAACCTAACCATATCACACGTCACTACAAATGTAGCCGACCGTACAAATGTAGCCCAACCTTTTGAAGCTTCAGCTATTCTTGATGTCGTCAAAAAGTCATCAGGTCGTCATCGAAAACTAAATGTTGACAGATATTAGTGATATTTAGTGTGTAGTTCCTCAAAGTTCAACGTTACTGTCAGTCATATACAAGGAGGTCTGTGCTAAGAAAACAAAAAATCATAAAACCATATGCAAAGGTTACAGAACTTTTCACGAATGAACGCTAGCTTTACATTTGAAATAGAGTTATTCATATTAGTGCGATCTACAATGAATACTACGGCAGTGTATTAATGCGAGACTTATATGCCGGAAAGGGTATGATCATTGAGGAAATATCAAGCAACGGGAAGTGATTAAATCAATACTTCTCGACAGCTGTCTAGTGTGACAGTAAGCCTCTCTTTAGAGAAGTCCTCGTTAAGCGTATTAAAGCAACTGTTACATTTGTGTTGTTCAAGATCTCAGAGTGCCCCTAATTTTATAAGTGTTCGTTGATACGTCGCGGGGCGTAACTCTGTGTTTGAGTACAAATTCAACTTATCCTTATCAATTTGAAATTTTCTATATTTACAGGGTGACAAAAAATATCTTACAATAATCAGCAAACTTTATCCGCATAATTACAGGATGATAAAATAATGTTATTTTAATCTAAATTTTCAAATTTTCGAATAATGAAAAAGAACGTATTTCTTTGATATTCAATGCGGTTCCTTTACTGATATTTAAATTTGCCAAAACAAAATGGCGAAATTCCATGAACCTGCTATCAATTTTTTTTTGTATAAATAAGAATTCTAATTTTTTATTCCATATTTTCATTTTATATTAAATTTAATACAAATAAGAAATATTATTGAGGATGTTTGTAGTCATTTTGAAATATAAGAATTTTTAATTAATTTTGTATCGACTACAAGTAAGTTGATGAGTCACGAAAGCTTTCGTCTGTTACGACATCTAGGTCACTAGAAGATGTCGTAACAGACGAAAGCGCTCGTTACTTGAAGTCGATACAAAATTAATTAGACCTATAATATTAAAAAAAAAAAAAAAAAAAAAAAAAAAAAAAAAAAAAAAAAAAAAAAAAAAAAAAAAAAAAACTATAATAACAGCAGCAACAACAACAAAAACAACAACAGCAGTAACAACATCAACAACAACAAAAACATTATCAACAACAATAGCAAAAACAACAACATAAACAACAGCAGCAAAAACAAAGTCAACAACAACAAAAACAACATCACCTTCCATGATAATCATTTTCAGGTGTTAGTCCTGGCTTGACTGACAATGCTTCGGACCCCCAACGAAAAAAAAAATCTTGGGTACGGCCCTGACAAGGTTGATAAGACTTATTTTGTGTCTATTATTCCACTAATTGTGGATAAAACAATAAAGTTCAATATATTACTTGACGTAATTTATGTAAAAATCCACAATTATTATCACTAATTGTAATAATAATTTAATAAAAAAATAATTCACCAATTTGTAGTTTCAGATTTAGAGACACTTTTATCACTTGACGCAATAAAAAATTTGATTGTTTCAAATTGAGAGCTATAGAACTGATGACCCAAACCAAAAAGCATCATCTCAAGGGCAAGATGGGTAACAATTTTAACATGTTTGGTTTGGGTATTATTTTTAATATATTAAGGTTGGATCATTAAATGGCCTTAACAATCACCTTATTTTTCTTTCCCAAATTCTAAGGACTGACATTTATTATTTTTGGTTCATTATTTACGGTTTTCAAGAATCGCTTTATGTTATATACGTCGGTTTTACCACCTAAATTGCATATCAACATGATTCTTTCAATTTTTCTTTTACAAGTTTCGCTAATTTTGCAAATAACCTTTTAAGATTTAAGTAAAATCAAACTTTATCATACAGGTCTATGTTCACATCAGATTAAAAATTAATTTCTTCCTCATGAAACGCTATTCACTTGAGGCAGTAAGTATTTGAGTCCCGAGAAGTTAGCATCCTATCTTTATGAGTATCTTAGACTTACGAACAACCACCCGCTAAAACAGTATTCAGGTCACCAAAAAATGAGCATGATTCTATGATATGAACATTAACCCTTGTGTGGTATGGCTCGGTTACAACTCAGCCTCGGTTACAACTCGGTTACAACGAAAGCCAATCCCACAAACCCCAATGAAACCCTACATTTTGTATATTTGCTATCCAAATCACATTATAACAACTAGGTTCAAATTAAATTCTAATTATTGCCAACAGACCTGCTAGTCTGGCAACTCGAAATACTGCAAAAATTAACATATGCTGTACAATAAAATACAAAAACTGAAATTACTAGGTTAATATAATATTATTAAATAAATATAACTACAGTGCGCTGAGATCAAAAATCAAATCTAAGCAAAGTCGAAAAATAACCCCAAATTAATAAAATCTAAAAAAAAAAAAAAATCATGCTAAATTTTAAAGAGAGATAAAAATCAGATTAACTAAAAATTAAAATGGCATTCCAGAGAAAAATATCTCATTTAATAAAAGACGGATGATTTAAATAAAATTGAGAGCCACTCAAGAAAGATTTTTCCCCAATCTAAAATGAACACCTCCAAATATTTATAAACATGTCTGGGTACAAAGCCCAGTACAGTCCAGACGCAGTGGATCATGACACAATTATTGGGAAACAAAATGAAAGTGGACATTATGTTAAGTGGAACCACAAATGAGGCAGATAAAATACAATGTGTTCACGTGACAAAAATATTAAAGAGATGGTAGTAAAAGGTTCATCCACTCCATAGACCCTGCAATGTACTCGCAAGAGGTTGAGAATGTTAAGGAGTTCTTATGTTACATCGCCAATTTTAGTCCGATTTTCACCGAACTTGCTTCACTATGTTTCTAGGAGTACAAATATTATAATTAGATCTGCAATTCACCTCAAAATTAAAGAATGATTAATTTCAAGTTTAATTTCAGACCTAAGTGTAATAAAGATATTAAAATAAGTTTGGTAAAAATTGGAAATCTATCAGAATGCCCTGTTGAAACTATGTAGGCTCATAGTTACCTCATGTTATTATATTATTTTTTAAAAAAAAGATGTTCGTTAAATATACATATTGTCATATATGTAGACTTAACTAACACCTTTCTGAAGATTCAGTTATACTGAATTTTACATATTCTCATATAAGTTAACAGAACTGAATTGTGATAAGGCAGACAATGCTTGTTCTTTCTGATGCTACACGAAATTTTATGTCCATACTTGGATTCAAACCACCAACCTGCAGGTTTTGAATCCGTCATTCTACAAACTACACTAATGAGACTGTTGTATATTATTTGCATTGTTTAATTTAAGAATTAATAAAAATATATTGGTAATTCGAACTACCTACTTTTTTCAATCAATCAATTTGAGTAAGGCTCGTTACAACCAACTTGAAAAATTGAAACAGATTTGTTAAAATCGCTAAAATATTTCTGTACCTCTCATGTACGGAAAGACTAAAAATACAATACTCTCTTTGACGCCTCAGAGGGTCATTGAAAGTTCCCGGTTGATATTATGAATACTGTGATCTTTCAATAGTTCATTGTTCCATGAAATGATTCGTTAGTTCTAAACCACAATCAGGTAAAACATAGCAAGTTAGTTATTTGAAAATTTAAAGCTAAAACCTGTAATGACAAACTAATTATTTACAATATTTCCGCCTTTTTAAAAAAACTAAAAAACAATCCCAGTGCATAAAGAAAAGTTTTAGTGAAGACCAAAATAAAGTTTAGGGTGCCAAAAGCTGACGGAAGCCAAACTTGCTACATTTTACTAAAATGAAGAAGTGAACAAAGCAGGATTTACCAAATGTCAGTGTCCAAATTAAACAAAAGTTTAGGTGGTGTAAATCCATTACCTTTAGTGTTACTCCGCGTCGCTTTTTGGATTGCTTCAAGCAGGTCTTCCCCAGCTGTCACACTAACTACATTCTTTGGAGACTCAACGGCCACCGGCGTAACAGGTTTCATCTCGTGATTGGCCAATCTGTAGCTGTCAGATCTCTTCACCACAAGTTTCTTGTCGATCATTCCATTGGTTTTCGAATCTTCATCAATGCTTGTTTCTAGGAAGTTCTCATTCATTTTAACATAGGCGCCTTTAATTGTTCGGTTAGGTAAGGGAGAATTAGAAGCTTTGACTATTGTATGTGGGGAGTGAGCGCGAGGCCTTTGAACTGGATAAACAACAGACTGAACTTTAATGTCAGTCTTTCTTTCCGCTGATACTAGAGGAGATAAAGGTCTATTATTAAGCATTGAAGGATTAGCATTTGAAAAAAGTTGTTTTCCAGGACTCAAGTGGGCACCAATTGGACTCCTTCTTGCATTCGGAGACCTATTAAGAATAATAGGTTCAAGAGGTTTGTTCTCAATTGGTTTTATAATTGTCACTGGTTGTTTTTCAGGGGACGGATCTCGTTTCAAAGTGCCCGAAGCTGTCATTCGTTCCCTTATTCTAGAAGGTAAAGGAGAACTTCGTACATTGTTCGGATTGGCAATAATTGGCGGACTATTTGTGGTTCGGATGTCGTTCGTTGCATTGTATTTATTCGGAATTGTTTGCGAAACAACAGGTCTAATATTAAAGTTTTTATGTTGAGGCAAGGGACTAGTATTTTTGGACACACAAGGACCTGGTTCAAATGTATTTGTGGTATGAATTTTCTTTCGTCGCCGTAAGCTGTCACTCGAATAAACAACCTTTCCATCTGAATTCAATGTCACTTTGGCACCGAGTCGTTTTCGTTCTAAAGAATTTTCGTTAATAGCGAGTTCATTCAGAGATACATATTCTTGTTGGGCATTATCAAATTCTCTAGTAGTTTCTGGTTCAATGTCACTGACAATAGATGTGTCTCGGATAGTGACGTAATCTCCTGTAAACATAAAAGGGAAACCAATTTTGTTATAATGGTTAAAAAAGAAGTCTTTCCGAAATGCAATGTTCTTGTAGAAGACGAGTCAATTTTTTGCAATTTTTGATAAGGTATACCTACTTTTTGCTTTATCGTTCCCATAAGGAGTATAGGATAGAAAAGTATTGAACTTTTTTAAAAAAGAGAAATTTATAAATAGGTATATATTTGTAGGCACTCTCTTCTAAAGATTCTATTTCCAATCTAGTGTCGATGAATGAGGATGGAGGTTGGATTCAAAACAACAGCTTCTTATTTTACGAATCCGCTGCCTCTACCAACTGAACTACTGACTGTTTGTAGACTAAATAGTCAATTTCCTTGAAAATATCTACAAAGTAGACGCAACTCGAGTCGGAAGTGAAAAGTAAGTGAATCCTCGTCATAAATATCGGTAGAGTTTTTTTAAAGTGAACACTACTGAACCTACATTCCTCAAACTAGGTTGCTACGCGTTTCTATCCAATCATATTTTACCTGACTCGTCCAGCGACATACACAATTTTAAACTAGTTTCATCGTCACTTTGAGGAGGCGTTATCACACACATCGATGGAATCCGACTTGAATTAATGGTAGTTTTACTTTTGATTCTTTCAACACGGTCCAAACCTTCTAAATCAGAACATTCGCTCATTTCAAAATCTATCGACGGACTAGTAATTGAATCCACAGGCGAACTACAAGTGTTATGACCGCTGTCTGGTGAATCACCACATTTCTCTGGAGAGTTCTGTGAACTGCCACCATTGTGAACATCTACAGTAATGATTGAGTTCTTGTACTTGTTATCTTCAAGTTGTTTTAATTTATTGATATTTTCACGTGTAAGCTTCAACTGTTTGCCTGTAATTTAAAATTATTGTCATTAGTTATTGCCATCATCGCATTCGATGATTACCGTATGAATGATACTGGAGTTCTAAATAAATTTCCGTTTAATTATTGTCATTAGTTATTGTCATCACCGCATTCGATGATTACTGTATGAATGATACTGGAGTTCTAAATAAATTTCCGTTTATTTATTGTTATTGCCATCATCGTATTCGATTTTTACCGTATGAATGATACTGGAGTTCTAAATAAATTTAGGTTTAATTATTGTCATTAGTTATTGCCATCATCGCATTCCATGATTATGAATGATACTGAAGTTTTTTAAAAATATCCATTTAAGGCTACAATTTTTTTAGAGGCTTGTTTTCAACTTGTTTATTGAAAAAAAAAAAAATGAAAAACACCTTGATTTCAGATTGAAATCAAGTTTAAATTTTCCTTTCAAAATACCGAAGGTTGGGAACATTTGCGAAACAGTCACTAAAACTATGATGGTGTACGTTCCAGGTGGTCCTGATCTTTGAATATATATTAATAGGAAGGAATGTAAGGTCTCAGCTCCGTACAAAAATCGTTAGACACTTTTGGTAAAATCTTAACACCTCTTTGGAATGGCGGACATTATTTTTATTCCTTTTTCATTTTCTTCTTTTCGTTTATTACTTACTTAAATATTATTTTTTCGTATGTAATTGATGGTATATATTTAATTATGGTGTTTTATAGTGTTATCATTTTTTTAAATTTTTTATCGACACTTAAATATAGATTTATTTTTTTTAAAAAAAATGAAATTTACCGTAATCAGGCTCCCATCTTTGTTTACATTTTTAATTGAAAAAAAAAAAAAATCTGGGTTCGCGAAAAGATCTTTCGACTATTCTCCGTGCGTCGCTCATTTATTTTGATCTTCGACTTGAAATATTTTTATTATTTCATTTCGACGCTTGCATTCAAGAAGAATGTTTGGTTTAGCTATCCAAATAAGTATTATTAACTCTAGGTTGACGTTTTCCGCCAAAGGTCAGCAGGATCCAGCACTGTACATTCAAATTCTAAGCGCGGAAGTTAAAACCCTAATTCATTTCAAAAGTGTCTAGCAATTTAAACTCATACATTCTTTCCTCGTTATGTATGTTCTGTGGTCCTGATGCACAGACCTGACCATCTTGATGACGGCTCCTTATTTGTATAAATTTGAGGAGGTAAAAAAGTAGGGGAAAACAGTACAAGAGTTTTGCATCTTCTAATTGATGTTGTTGAATTATTTTTTAACAAGTCCGAACATATGAGTACTCTCAATTTTTATTGAATTTGCCTCAGCTCTTTCGTCCACCTGCATAGGCGTGTTTTTCTCATCGGTTGAACGGTATAAAAGTTAAGGTGAGGAAGCTATATTGACCTCCTTAGCAGGTAAACTGGTTCCATTTAGTTCACGCCAATGTCTGAACAATTTTTTCATTTCCGATGTTCGTTTAATTTAAAAAATGCCTTTACTTATGATAATATTCCCAGAAATTTGAATGGCCGAATGGGCCATTCTTTAACGAAAATACTCGGGACGTAAATTAATTGTAGTTGATACAAGGAAACTTTTCCTACAAATGAATAATTCTTTGAACTAATTGTAGTTGATACAAGGAAACTTTTCCTACAANTTTATTCCATTTTTGGATTCTCCGTACTTTACAACATCAAATTTCATTAAATTTGATACTAGCATCCAAAGCACGAATGATTTTTTTATTCCATTTTTGGATTCTCCGTACTTTACAACATCAAATTTCATTAAATTTGATACTAGCATCCAAAGCACGAATGATTTTTTTATTCCATTTTTGGATTCTCCGTACTTTACAACATCAAATTTCATTAAATTTGATACTAGCATCCAAAGCACGAATGATTTTTTTATTCCATTTTTGGATTCTCCGTACTTTACAACATCAAATTTCATTAAATTTGATACTAGCATCCAAAGCACGAATGATTTTTTTATTCCATTTTTGGATTCTCCGTACTTTACAACATCAAATTTCATTAAATTTGATACTAGCATCCAAAGCACGAATGATTTTTTTATTCCATTTTTGGATTCTCCGTACTTTACAACATCAAATTTCATTAAATTTGATACTAGCATCCAAAGCACGAATGATTTTTTTATTCCATTTTTGGATTCTCCGTACTTTACAACATCAAATTTCATTAAATTTGATACTAGCATCCAAAGCACGAATGATTTTTTTATTCCATTTTTGGATTCTCCGTACTTTACAACATCAAATTTCATTAAATTTGATACTAGCATCCAAAGCACGAATGATTTTTTTATTCCATTTTTGGATTCTCCGTACTTTACAACATCAAATTTCATTAAATTTGATACTAGCATCCAAAGCACGAATGATTTTTTTATTCCATTTTTGGATTCTCCGTACTTTACAACATCAAATTTCATTAAATTTGATACTAGCATCCAAAGCACGAATGATTTTTTTATTCCATTTTTGGATTCTCCGTACTTTACAACATCAAATTTCATTAAATTTGATACTAGCATCCAAAGCACGAATGATTTTTTTATTCCATTTTTGGATTCTCCGTACTTTACAACATCAAATTTCATTAAATTTGATACTAGCATCCAAAGCACGAATGATTTTTTTATTCCATTTTTGGATTCTCCGTACTTTACAACATCAAATTTCATTAAATTTGATACTAGCATCCAAAGCACGAATGATTTTTTTATTCCATTTTTGGATTCTCCGTACTTTACAACATCAAATTTCATTAAATTTGATACTAGCATCCAAAGCACGAATGATTTTTTTATTCCATTTTTGGATTCTCCGTACTTTACAACATCAAATTTCATTAAATTTGATACTAGCATCCAAAGCACGAATGATTTTTTTATTCCATTTTTGGATTCTCCGTACTTTACAACATCAAATTTCATTAAATTTGATACTAGCATCCAAAGCACGAATGATTTTTTTATTCCATTTTTGGATTCTCCGTACTTTACAACATCAAATTTCATTAAATTTGATACTAGCATCCAAAGCACGAATGATTTTTTTATTCCATTTTTGGATTCTCCGTACTTTACAACATCAAATTTCATTAAATTTGATACTAGCATCCAAAGCACGAATGATTTTTTTATTCCATTTTTGGATTCTCCGTACTTTACAACATCAAATTTCATTAAATTTGATACTAGCATCCAAAGCACGAATGATTTTTTTATTCCATTTTTGGATTCTCCGTACTTTACAACATCAAATTTCATTAAATTTGATACTAGCATCCAAAGCACGAATGATTTTTTTATTCCATTTTTGGATTCTCCGTACTTTACAACATCAAATTTCATTAAATTTGATACTAGCATCCAAAGCACGAATGATTTTTTTATTCCATTTTTGGATTCTCCGTACTTTACAACATCAAATTTCATTAAATTTGATACTAGCATCCAAAGCACGAATGATTTTTTTATTCCATTTTTGGATTCTCCGTACTTTACAACATCAAATTTCATTAAATTTGATACTAGCATCCAAAGCACGAATGATTTTTTTATTCCATTTTTGGATTCTCCGTACTTTACAACATCAAATTTCATTAAATTTGATACTAGCATCCAAAGCACGAATGATTTTTTTATTCCATTTTTGGATTCTCCGTACTTTACAACATCAAATTTCATTAAATTTGATACTAGCATCCAAAGCACGAATGATTTTTTTATTCCATTTTTGGATTCTCCGTACTTTACAACATCAAATTTCATTAAATTTGATACTAGCATCCAAAGCACGAATGATTTTTTTATTCCATTTTTGGATTCTCCGTACTTTACAACATCAAATTTCATTAAATTTGATACTAGCATCCAAAGCACGAATGATTTTTTTATTCCATTTTTGGATTCTCCGTACTTTACAACATCAAATTTCATTAAATTTGATACTAGCATCCAAAGCACGAATGATTTTTTTATTCCATTTTTGGATTCTCCGTACTTTACAACATCAAATTTCATTAAATTTGATACTAGCATCCAAAGCACGAATGATTTTTTTATTCCATTTTTGGATTCTCCGTACTTTACAACATCAAATTTCATTAAATTTGATACTAGCATCCAAAGCACGAATGATTTTTTTATTCCATTTTTGGATTCTCCGTACTTTACAACATCAAATTTCATTAAATTTGATACTAGCATCCAAAGCACGAATGATTTTTTTATTCCATTTTTGGATTCTCCGTACTTTACAACATCAAATTTCATTAAATTTGATACTAGCATCCAAAGCACGAATGATTTTTTTATTCCATTTTTGGATTCTCCGTACTTTACAACATCAAATTTCATTAAATTTGATACTAGCATCCAAAGCACGAATGATTTTTTTATTCCATTTTTGGATTCTCCGTACTTTACAACATCAAATTTCATTAAATTTGATACTAGCATCCAAAGCACGAATGATTTTTTTATTCCATTTTTGGATTCTCCGTACTTTACAACATCAAATTTCATTAAATTTGATACTAGCATCCAAAGCACGAATGATTTTTTTATTCCATTTTTGGATTCTCCGTACTTTACAACATCAAATTTCATTAAATTTGATACTAGCATCCAAAGCACGAATGATTTTTTTATTCCATTTTTGGATTCTCCGTACTTTACAACATCAAATTTCATTAAATTTGATACTAGCATCCAAAGCACGAATGATTTTTTTATTCCATTTTTGGATTCTCCGTACTTTACAACATCAAATTTCATTAAATTTGATACTAGCATCCAAAGCACGAATGATTTTTTTATTCCATTTTTGGATTCTCCGTACTTTACAACATCAAATTTCATTAAATTTGATACTAGCATCCAAAGCACGAATGATTTTTTTATTCCATTTTTGGATTCTCCGTACTTTACAACATCAAATTTCATTAAATTTGATACTAGCATCCAAAGCACGAATGATTTTTTTATTCCATTTTTGGATTCTCCGTACTTTACAACATCAAATTTCATTAAATTTGATACTAGCATCCAAAGCACGAATGATTTTTTTATTCCATTTTTGGATTCTCCGTACTTTACAACATCAAATTTCATTAAATTTGATACTAGCATCCAAAGCACGAATGATTTTTTTATTCCATTTTTGGATTCTCCGTACTTTACAACATCAAATTTCATTAAATTTGATACTAGCATCCAAAGCACGAATGATTTTTTTATTCCATTTTTGGATTCTCCGTACTTTACAACATCAAATTTCATTAAATTTGATACTAGCATCCAAAGCACGAATGATTTTTTTATTCCATTTTTGGATTCTCCGTACTTTACAACATCAAATTTCATTAAATTTGATACTAGCATCCAAAGCACGAATGATTTTTTTATTCCATTTTTGGATTCTCCGTACTTTACAACATCAAATTTCATTAAATTTGATACTAGCATCCAAAGCACGAATGATTTTTTTATTCCATTTTTGGATTCTCCGTACTTTACAACATCAAATTTCATTAAATTTGATACTAGCATCCAAAGCACGAATGATTTTTTTATTCCATTTTTGGATTCTCCGTACTTTACAACATCAAATTTCATTAAATTTGATACTAGCATCCAAAGCACGAATGATTTTTTTATTCCATTTTTGGATTCTCCGTACTTTACAACATCAAATTTCATTAAATTTGATACTAGCATCCAAAGCACGAATGATTTTTTTATTCCATTTTTGGATTCTCAGTACTTTGTAACAGAAAAAAAGGAGGGGAACTGTAAAGAAACAAAATCAAAAAAAAACTTTTTGGAAATATTTGTCTCTTTGGAAACTTTCATTGTATAATATGCACTCGGCTTATGTCAAACTGTAGAACTTAAATGAACTCGGAAACTTATTACTTCGATTGCCAACACCTCATCAAACTCAATACTTAGATGGCCAACATCTCATTATTTTTTTTTCTTTTCTTTAATAGGCGCCCTCTTCTAAAGATTCCGTTTTCAATCTCGTGTCGCAGAGGGCGGATGGAGTTGGATTCGAACCAACAGCCTCCTGGTTAGGAATCCACCGCCTCAACCGACTGGGCTACTCAGGCTGTTTGAAATTAGATTGCCTAACTTATTACTTAGATTGCCAACATCTCATCAAACTCAATACTTAGATTGATAACACCTCACCAAACTCTTTACTTAGATTGCCAACATGTCATCGAACTCATACTCAGATTAACAACACCTCATTACTTAGATTGCCAACACATCATCAAACTCAATACTTAGATTGGCAACATCTCATCAAACTCAATACTTAGATTGCCAAAACCTCATCAAACTCAATACTTAGATTGCCAACACCTCATCAAACTCAATACTTGGATTGCCAACACCTTATCAAACTCATTACTTCTATTGCCAACACCTCATCGAACTCATTACTTCCCTTGCCAGCACCTCATGAAACGCTACTCATACACAGACAAACATTATTACATAAAGTAGAATGTGATGTTCTAGAATTTGAAATGAAAGTTTTGTTCTTCTCTCTGATGATAGTCGTGATGGTATAACAATACAATTGTATTCTGACAATGATAAAGTCAACAATTTGTATCTCATTCCTAGTTTGTACAGGATGACCCGCCCGTACAAAGTTTTCTCTAGCTTCGGAATCGATAGAAAATAGGAAAATAATAATTCGTGTTAACATAGGATACCAAAAACTCAAACAATCTATTTTTAACACGTAGTTTCGTGAACTGATATTAGTTTAAATATAAAATAACTAGCATCCCTCGATCGCGGCTTCGCCCGTGCATTTTTTAAATGATTTATCATGCTATCTCTCTCGCTCCAATGTATTTCTTATGGGGATTGTTTACTTTTCGCGATTTCTACCCTTTAAAATTAAAATTTTGCAAAATCCGTTCTTAGTGCAACCTTACATGGTGCAACAAAGGTCCCTGCCAAATTTCAAGTCTGTAGCATTAATAGTTACGGCTCTACATAGATGATTTTGATAAATTGGAAAAGGATTTCGAGACTTTAAAGAAAAATCATCATTTCGTTCAGTCAATGAGGAAAAATCATGATTTCGGCCAGTCAATTAAGAAAAATCATCATTTTGTTCAGTCAATTAGAAAAAAATATTATTTCGTTCAGTCAATTGGGAAAAATCATGATTTCGGCCAGTCAATTAGGAAAAATCATAATTTCGTTCAGTCAATTAGGAAAAATTATCATTTCGTTCAGTCGATTAGGAAAAATCCTGTTTTCGGTCAGTCAATTAGGAAAAAATACATCATTACATGGCTTCGAGTGAAGGTGTTTAAATAATTTCTTCGTTGTCCGTACGCTCTCATGAGCGCTTCTCAATTTTTAAACTTTTTTCTTATTTCTTACACAAGATGGTCTTATTTCTTACATAAGATCAAAAGTTCTCAGGCGACTGGTGCAACAAAGATATCTCAAGTCAACTTTGAATACACCAGTTCCCGTTAAATCTCTGAGTTAAGCAATGCCCAGCGCGGTTTTACTTAGTGGGAGTATACGTATTAAATTTTGCCAGCATCATGAGCCCAGGCTGGGGGAAGTCAATTTGGGTAGCTGGTTTGTACGACCAGAGCGAATGGAAGATAAAACCACCATCTTGAATGACCTTAGACGTTAACGCATCTGGAAAATCTGACAAACAAAATGAATAATAGCACCCTGTAGAAGAGCTTCAGTCAACTATTAACTAAACATGATTGTATGAATAATATCTCCCTGTAGAAGAGCTTCACTCAACTATTAACTGAACAATTGTATGAATAATATCACCCTGTAGAAGAGCTTCAGTCAACTATTAACTAAACATGATTGTATTCTTGCCGCCCGCATTATTAGAATTTACTTTGCCGCTTTTTATGATTGCATTCTATACAGAAAACTAATTACAATATTGGAAATACAAAGCCAAGTACCAACACAATACTCTGAAATAGTTTGGAACCTTGTCGATAACAGTCTGAATGGGATGCTTGAAAAAAACATCTATAGTCTATCATAACTTGGACTTAAGGCGAAAATATAGGGTGGTCCATAAATGAAATTTAAAATTGTAAAGTTTTTAAGGGAAATTTAATTTTTGGCAACCCTACTAAATTTCTACCTGGAGTAATATCCAAATTTCACGATACGATAAACGAACTTTATAGTAGAGGTGTAAAGATTATCACAAAACAAGTAACAAAAATCTTGCAGATAAATTTGACAATTTTTTAGCTATATACTAACATCGTCTATCTAGCACCGAATTGAAGACTTGCTGAGGGAGTAATGGCCTGATTGTGTCTAACACAACATATTATAACATCGTAAGAACCTATAAATACTTGCTATTCAAGATTTTTCTTTTCAACACTGCTATAGAAAATAGATATCACATCAGGTTATTCAACCTGACTGATACTTTCGACAAATGGGGGATAAGGATAGCCACATCTCATGATTATATGTTAAGAAGAAGGAACCAAATATCTCGGATGACTTTCTTCACGAGCGATCAAAGATACCTACTGAGAAAATTCAATGATTATTATTTATCAATGAGATTTTCGAGTTGTGATATTGTTCGCATAGTTCTATCATAGCTCTGGTCTGATGATGACAGTCAGAGTACTGTTGACAGCTCACCAACTTAAATTATTAATTTTACTTATACTAATGAAACTCAGAATCAATATTGTCATCAACTTTTATATTTTTCAAAATTTTATGATTTTTAAACTAATTTTTATTTTTTTGACTAGGGGACTTCGCTCCCCGCTTGCTTCGCTCATCAACCCCCATACCATCACAATAATAAATGTCATGAAACAAAAAACTTTTTTATATAATAGAGATAATATTAATTAATGATTGATTTTTCTTACGTATAGACAATATAATAAAATAATAGTTTTATATATTTTTGGTTTGGTAAATAAAAAATAAGTAATTAATCCGTGTTAAAGTTAATTGATCGAAAGAAGTGAGATCTAGTTTTAACTCCACGAATTTTCTATAAATGTCTATTTGTTCCAGGATAAATCTCAGACACTTTCTCCGACATTGTTGAAACTGGGTATGGACATTCATTATGTTCATAAAATATGTTGATAGGGCTAATTTTAAAGTTCGATCTGGAAGATTTTTCAAGGAACTGTTAGCAGTTAGCACTGCAATATGTGATGATTGACTAAAAGGGCGACACTACATTCACAGACCGATGGATTTTCAAAGTTTCAACTCACCTGACAATAGCTTCCAATTCTTTATGATCCGTTCCAGCAATTGTATTTCTTCGTTTTCCACGAATTTTTCGTTTGCCTGTTCTTCTCCTAACTCCACCATTACAGTCAATGCAGGATCTCCTGAGAATAGACATTCTTTGAAACGATCTTCCACTGACATCGACAGGAACTACTTCCGAAGGAAACCTGAAACACAAGAAGAAAGAAAAAACATAAAGAATTATCGAAAGAATAAGTTCGCTAAACAGATAGTCAATGTAATGGAATGGACCAAAGAAATATATGTAATAATAGTCAAAGTAATGGAATGGAACATATTGCAAGAAATATATGCAATAATAGTCAAAGTAATGGAATGGAACATATTGCAAGAAATATATGTAATAATAGTCAAAGTAATGGAATGGAACATATTGCAAGAAATATATGCAATAATAGTCAAAATAATGGAATGGAACATATCGCAAGAAATATATGCAATAATAGTCAAAGTAATGGAATGGAACATATTGCAAGAAATATATGCAATAATAGTCAAAATAATGGAATGAAACATATTGCAAGAAATATATGCAATAATAGTCAAAGTAATGGAATGGAACATATTGCAAGAAATATATGCAATAATAGTAATGGAATGGAACATAGAATAGAATTTAAGATATCGGACCACGACCGGATAAATTAGGTCAAAAATCGAAAAATCGGCCGTCACTCGAAAACGGTTCGACATTTTTAAATTCTTATAATTTTTATGGGGTTTCAAACTCTGATTTCGGGGGTCCATTCTTTCTCATCAATTTTTCAATATCTCTTACCGTTTTGGCTGAACAATTAGTGATACATACACACGCTCATTTATCGTTACATTGAGTTTTATTATTATCGAATAGATAGAAGATAAGTACTTTACCTTGGAACACTTTCAACCTAATCAATTTCAAATGTGGTGGCCTTTTATTATTTTAAGATAATTCATAAAAATGCTTTATCATAAGACTGGCGAAAGACAGAAAAAACACAACAACCTCTTTGAATGACGACAAAAAAAACACTAACCTCACAAAGTATCTGATCTAAACTAAGGCATAATTCAAACTTGACAATTTAAGATTAAAGAATGGATTCTAGATTATATATTGTATCATTATTTTTATATAAAAAACACATCATTATTTTTATATAAAAAACACATTATAAAATATGAAACATACAGAAGAAACATGAAGATATTGTTATGAAATACAGTGGAAACGTATTGATTTACAAAATATTAAAATTAAATTATAAACTGTAACATCTACGATGATAGTGATGCTAAACAAATATAAAAATATATATTAGTCATTCATTTTAAGCGAAATTTGTAATATACAGTGTCGAACAGAATGCATTGATATAGTAGGTCAGTGTGACCAGAGCATGAGCAAAGAAATACAAAAGAAAAGGTGTACTAAATATTTTACAAAAGCGTCCACCGTAATCGAACTTGCACATAAAATGTTCCGTAGATATAAGAACCGGTTACATAGTTATGAAAGGCCTCTTTTTATAACAATTGGGGAGTGCGGTAGCGCTCCGCCCGCCAAGTCAAATACAATTATATTTTAGGGAAATTATATAAATAATAAAATCTCGTAATTTTCTTCTTTTTTTTAAATTTTCAAAAATGAACCTTTGGAATCGTCACGAAACCCTCTCCCTAAAATTGGTTATTTTGTGCTTCAAGTTACGTAGAGTCCAAAAAATCGAATAAAAAAATCCGTCCCTCCAATGTACACTGGAAACGACACTTCTGTCACTTAGGGTTCACCAACTTGGATGAAATTTGGTAAGTATTCGTGTACGGAAACCTAAATATACGAGTGCTCGTCTCATGTGAATATTAAAATTTGACAAGAATGTTCCCAAAAGATTCAACGAAGACAATGTTTATTTGTTGTCAGAGGCCTACTTAAGAGACTAAATAGTCGGCTCGTCAACTCCAAAAAATCGGAGCCCCCAGATTCATTCAATATATCGAAGAAGGAACTTTAATAAACAATATACGTAAAATCCATTTTGTTATCTATACTTATAAAACGCAAAGCCCAGTTGGTATACTGACTGACTGATAATCAACGTAGCTCCACGATGGCTAAACCTAGAGAAATTTGGCCCACAGATCCATTTTCGTATGTAGGTTCGTAATTGAAAGTTCAAGTTGAAGCAACTTACCTCCAAAAAAGACGCTTTTTAGTGGCTTTCTTTGCAATTATTTTCTGGGTAAACAGAAGGAAATGACGAACAATTACCCCCCCCCCCACACACACACAAAACAGTATATAAGGACCCCATAAAAAATATAAAAAATAATTTTATAGAATTTCGTAACCGTAGCGAAACACGGGCAATCAGTTTGTAGTTCATAAAACACTTATTTGATTAAAATAAAAGGTTTCAAAGAAACAAAACACATAAGACTGAACCTTATCACCCTGTATGAGTAGAAAACAGAAGCCGACAAAAGAAAGTACCCGACAATATATTGACGTGATAAGAGAACAATGCAAGTCAAAGGACAATCAGTTTATCACATCTGTTGAACAATTTACGACCATCCACAATAAAATTATCATTAGACAAACATCAAAGTGTTCAGTTTAATTAGTGAACTCTTTGAAGCAGAAATACCAAACTTAGTAGAAAGTAATGGTCCAAGGTTAATATTAGATAATTTTTATGTTGCCAGAGCGCTCAGGGAGCTCTTGGTAAATGCCAACTTTTCAGGCACCTTAAGATGTATGAACTCATATTCATGCCAGTCGTAAAAGGTGACTAAGGACAGGGTTGGAAACGATAACTTTTCCATTGCCCATGCAGAACGCAAGGACTCTCAAATATCAACAACTCCTAGCTAGTTGTTGCAAACCAGTCTGACGGTTGTTAACCCATGATGATGAAGATGTATGACCACATGATACAACCTCGCAGGACGTTGCTTAACTTCAGCGATCCAAATGGACCTGGTGTATTTAACGTGCCATAGACGCTGACTGATCTGTGTTTTTAATGTGATTGTTTTTGCAAGCAAAGGATTATAAAGGCACTGTAATTAAACGGAATAACTGAAGAACGACTTTGAATTTTGAGCATTTATTGAGAAATCCATATCTGGAGTCGCAACCTTATTTTTTTTCAAGTATTCCATTGTTATCCCCAAACAATAAAACACATGAAAATGTTCCCCTTTACGTACCTACATACTAAAAGTACCTAATCTACATGTGCCAAATTTAAAGACTCTATTATTTAACAAATTTATATTAGACATCCTATTGATAACTTTAAAAAACACTACCGTTATTTATGACGAGGATTCACTTACTTTTTCACTTCCGACTCGAGTTTCGTCTACACCAACAGATCTAGCTGTCTTTTTGTTCCGTTCCATAATACTAGAATATCGTCGACGTATCGATAGAGGTAAATAATATGGCGTGTTAGTCCTTGAGATAGGCGAAATAATTTCTTCTCAAACGCGTACATGTAAAATTCGCTTGAAAATGTCTACGAGTCGGAAGTGAAAAAGTAAGTGAATCCTCGTCATAAATAACGGTAGTGTTTTTTAAAGTTAAAGACTCTAGATTTAGCCATCGTAGAGCTAAGTTGATTATGCAATACGTCAGTCAGTATACCAACTGGGCTTTGCGTATGGGAAGCGGGGAACTGATGGGTCTGGAACCTGGGAGAAGTGTTTGGCAACCCTTTTCCAAAAATTATTTAAAAAACAACAACAGAAACTGACTTTTTTATTGGTCGCCACGGATCAATTTTGGACGATTGTACACACGCAATAGAGACATGGCCGTAAAAACGTTTTCTAACCTCTCTAATTGGACTAAAATTGGGTAAAGAAATTCAAAGTATTGCCAAACACTCCTCTCCGGTACCAGAATCATTTCCTAATATCTTTTATATTTTTTCTCATGGGAGTTTTACTATGCAAAAGAATCTTTTCTTTTTGTGATACATACTCGTATTTATTTTATAAATCCAAAATTAAAGTTGCAGATACGGAATAACCTGGCAGTATAGTGAAAGACTGCGAATCGTCCCCAAATACAAATAATGTATTTGTTTTGCAATCAAATTTATTATTATTTCTTCATTAATTGATAGAATTTGGAAAAGAACTTCAGAGATCAATACATACCAAAAACATTGAATCACACAACACATTTGAAAGTCGGTAATTTAAAAACTAAATATGTAGTTCTTCAAAATTACATAATTCTGTTAATATTCATTAAAACATAATAAAAAGTAAAAAACTAANATAAATATAAACAAAATATTGAAGCTTCTTAAATTTGAGTATTTTTTTAAAAAAGATGAATCTATGAAAACAACGTCAACATATATAAATAATTGAAAAAAATTAAGTCAATTAATCCAAACCAATGAAATAAATTCAAATAATAATAAAATAAACTAATATTTGTTTAGCGTAATCTTGGTACAATAAACAAAATATAAACAAATTAATATGAAACAGCAATCATGGGAACAAGAAAATGAGTCATGTTACAATGTTCCAACTCAATATTATAATGTGGAACGGGGTTAAAGTAACCTCTCCAGACAACTCGATCTCCGGAAAGGTGTTCGTCTACAATTAAGATAAGAAGATTTGAAAATATGATGACCATTTTAGAGTTAAAATGACACCCCTCTGATATTCCGTGTGGGATGCCTTCACTCCGATTAACTAACNTATAATGTGGAACGGGGTTAAAGTAACCTCTCCAGACAACTCGATCTCCGGAAAGGTGTTCGTCTACAACTAAGAAGATTTGAAAATATGATGACCAGTTTAGAGTTAAAATGACACCCCTCTGATATTCCGTGTGGGATGCCTTCACTCCGATGAACTAAGTTAAAAAATTGCGTTTTATTGATCGAAATTGCGGTAGTTTTACATTGAGCCACGTCTATTTTTTGCACCCAGTGATTCAGCATAAAACAGACCAGTTCAATATTTCCAATTCTTAGAGGGTAGCATGCACTTCGGCAGACAAAGCCATTCGAAAACATCAGAGTTACCGCCTGAAGATCCATAGATTTTTCTGGCAGAAGCACACTTCCTGAATCATCTTAGTGGTTGCCATCCATTACTAAGGAGAAAAAAGTTGGTCGACTAAGGTGACATTTGCGGGCCAGGATCTTGGTCTATATAGGATTGATTCTGATGAAATAATAAGGAGTGGATGTGCGCTGTCCATATTTCGAGATTTACTCACCTTTGTCCTTTGTAAATCTTAAACTTTGGGAGATAGAAGAAACAATTATTTTGCTATTGATCTTCTTTGAGGGGGCACATAACAACTATTTCCTTTGATTATTCAAGGAGTACAACAACCTAGTTTAATAATAAAAACATCTCCTCCTGCCTCCTGATCAGGGGCGGATACAGAGCGATCGGTGAGGGGGCCATTACGGTCGGCCACGATTCAGCTAATAAAATTCGTGGCGATATCGTATAACCAAAGCGTACGTAATGGGCATTGTGAATCGATAGCGACAGAGACATGTGCTCGGAAAATATAGACCAGACGGCAAACACTCCGGAGTAAAGTTAGGTTCTAATTTCCGATTAGCATAGGTTCGAAAAGAACTCAGAGTTCTCAGCGTAGGACCCATACACATGAACACGTCTTCTCTATTAATATGCATTTTCGTACAATTTTATTCAAATTATTAGGAAAATGATACCAGACTGTGTTTTTTTTGTTTCAATGAAGAAAAAAAATCTGGCCTCTGGATCGTCCCTTCGATCCCCCGGATCCGCCACTGCTCCTGATTTATAAGTGAACGATTTCAAAATATTTTATATGTTTTTCGCACCTAATAACATTTTAAAGCTGAAAGCCTAATGTATGTAAAGTCACCCCGATTTTCTGTAGCCATCAATTTACTACCACAGATCTATGTAAATAAATAATAGATTGATAGCAGTGGAGGTACTTCTCATTGACTTCAGATAGCTTTACTATTAGGTATACATGTTTGTAGATGGGTATTTGTATTTTGGACGCTCTTATTAAATTAAAGCTCCCATAACAGGTAGCATAGAGTATGGGGAAGTAATAATAAACAACCAACTTTAAGACGAACCGCGCGGCACAAGATCCATCTAAATAGTGGATATTGTTCACATGACCGCGGAGTGCCGCGCGGTACTAGTTCTACAAACTTGTATCGATTTGTTCATATGATACCGCGCGGTCATGTGAACCTAGCTTAAGACTGAACGTGACGCATATCCAAATAAATAAATGGGAAATGAGTGTGTTTGCACGGTGTTGTCTGTTCCAATACTACAACGCTAGCAGATAGCGAAAGAAATGTCCCCCCCCCCCAAACAGTGGCGAATTTAAACTTTCGCCACCCCTAGGCAATTCAGAACTTGCCGCCCTTATTTTTGACAAAAAATATGATTTTGATATTTCATTCGTGTGAAAAGTGAGAAAAATGTATAAATATAGACACTGTTTTCATTGCAGCTAAATTCCAAAAAATATTTTTTTTTCTCCATATTTTGCCGTCCTAGGCCATGGCTTATGTTGATTGTACGGAAAATCCGCCACTGTCCCCAAATCATGATCTAGGACCCCAAGAAAATTATTAGAACTAAAAAAAGTCAAACCGTTTTCGCGTTATATCCAAATTAGCAATTCATTACCGAATTCATGCCCCCGAGAAATATTTCAAGCCCAATTTGTAACAAATTTTTACACTTACTTATTTGCAACTGCCTGAACTTGTTCTTCTGGTGATGGTAACTTATGAGTGGCACTAGTGTCTGGTTCATCCTCTCCGCTACCAGAAATTGCACAGATTCGGGCGGTACAGTCTGGATCAACAGTAATATCACCCAGAGCTTCCGTTGACGTCCATTGTCGCAGTTTTGAAAGTGACGCAGGCTGAAATCAAGAAGCAAACAAATACTTATTATTGTCCGTTTATCTGTTTGGTCCTCTATAACCTTCGAACGCTTTCGCCCCATAATACATCTAATGTATCTTTATTATCTGAGGATAAAAATAAATAGGTCTGTTGGGGGCGAATAGGTCACTAGCATTTTAATCAAAGGCTCTTCCTTTTACAAAAAATAGTTGCCATATCTCTACGATCTTTTACAACCAAAAATTCTCGAATGCAAAAATTTCCAATTCCCGATAAGAAAAAGGATGGAAAAAATGTTGTTTTACATGATAAAAGGTCAAATATGCAGAGGAAATTTTTGAATAATAATGTTTTCCGGGTCACACTGCTGACGTCCAGCGCAAATCAAAGATAAGAAGAATTCCATTTAATAGTTAAGAGATAAATTTAGTAAAAAAAAATGGGTTATCTCCGAGTAAAACTCATAATCCAGATGGAATTTACCAAGCTTTTGGTTTGGTTTAGTAATGAACCTTTGTTGGAATCGTCACGAAAAAAAATTACACCCCCCCTCAAAATTTGATATTTTACGTTTCAAGGTACAGAATCCAAAAATCGAAAAAAAAATCCGTTTATCCGCCGTGATGGGCACTTTTTCCAAATTTCATCCAAAGCGTTGCTGACCGATTTGGATGAAATTTGGTATGTACGTCCCATCTGGGGTCTAATTGTGCCCCGAAACTTTTGAGTTCAAAGTTTTGACTTTGGAAGGTACCGTCGGCGGTTTTTTCACTTTTTTTGGGGGGGGGGGGAGAGAGTATTTTTTAGCCAAATAATAAACCCATGTGTCACTTGGCAAAGCTTTTTTTTCAGATGACCTTCTGTTAAGACATAAATTTAGAAAATGAAATTTACCCTTGGAACTTAGAAAGCATTCTGCTCATCTCTAAACAACAATTTTGCCTTTTCTTCATTTAACTGTAAACCGATGAGTTTTTACAAAACTTAAAGTCGAGTGTTAAAGAATGTACATTACAAAGTACTGCATGCTGCAAATTGAACGACCGTCTTTTAGAAGGTGATCTGCGGATCGGCCACACTTTATTGAATGGAAGTAGAATTTCAATTCAGAGATGAACATGCGAGAGCGTATATTCCTTTGTCATTTGTGTTTCCCTAATACGGCGCCATGTTTAGTGTGTATAGCCTAATAATAAAATAGTCACGTATCATTTTTCGATTTCCACACTAAAACGATATATTTACAGCTATTCTGGCATCTAAGATTTTCCAAAAGAGATACAAACTTTTTCATATCCGCTTTCCCAGATACATGAAAGCACATTTTGTGAGAGGAGGATTATGTGAAGACAACAATAAGAAAAGAGCTTACAGAATTTTATGAGATATCTATCTATGTTTTGTGAGAAAATACGATCAAATAGAAGAAAAAAGTCTAAATCTTCTTCAGTAGAAATTTGAGTGTTATTTTTTCGGCTAAAAATATTTTTAATCAACCATCTACTGGGTAGTTCATAAACAAAATTAGAAAAAAGAATAATTGTATGTTTATAAGTATACATAGAATTAATTCATCTTTTTTTTAGTTTACACATCTAATTCGTTTTTTTTCTTGATTTCGATAGTAAATTATTTGTAGCGCAGAGAGAGAGAGAGAGAGAGAGAGAGAGAGAGAGAGAGAGAGGACGTGAGATCCAAAAAATCATACTGTGGAATGTACGAGTATAAATAAATATGTATATCGACATTATCGACGTTTAGTCGACAGGTCACGTGTTTTTAAATTATACAATAGACGGCTGTTAATATTTGGAACGATTTCTAATTCTATTTTAAATATACAGGATGTTTGGCTATACATGGGACCCCTGAATATGGTGGGTAGCTGCGATCGAATGGAACATTTTTTACAAAATTCGTTAGTGAGCCAGACGAAGCATAGCCGAGTTACAAGGTGGAGAAGTTATTTTTGGACAACTTTCAACGTCCCTTAGAAGGTTCTGTGTGACCGAACAAAAAGAAGATGGACACTAACTTCTAGTTTTTGATGGTGGTGATTTCAAATATGCCATAAAAATTTTAAAAAACAAAAGAAAAATGGGTGAAAACCTGAAAAGTGATAATTTTTTTTTGTCTCAAAAATTATTTGACTTATGTAAGAGCGTCTAGATATAAATAATGTTATATTTTTTAACAATTTTTTTTCTAATATATATTTTATTTTTTTAATTAAATTAAATATTTTTTTTTTATAAAGGAATTTTACACAATATATATAAGCTCATTTTGAGCTTCAGAAAAATTGGTAAAATTTTGACTTGCATGATCTATTAGGTATTTATAGGGTCTAATAAAAAATATATTATTTAACTTGAGTTTTATTAAAATTATTTTTTTATTTCAAATTTAAATAAAATTAACAAAAAGATATAAAAATAAACTGACATTGTCTTTAAATTTCTAAATATGTAATAACTTTAATATACAAACATATAACTTGTAGCTTACTCCTATCAGACATTTCGAGTTAAATTAATCTGCCACCCAGTATGGCAACGAACAAACATCCTTTGTTTGGTCAACAGAATATCATATTCCAGTCGTGACTCCTAAATAGAAAAATCTCTGAAATTATCCCTTAGGGAATTTTTTCTGTTTCCAAAAAAAGTTTGATTGAATGTATTAAGTATGTTGTTAGCTCGTTGGATTTGTTTTTTTCAAACTTTTTTTTCAAACTTTTATTTTTCATCGTTAAATGTATGCTTCTGAGCTTTTTTTTTTTAAGCGACGAGAAAGTGGGGTGGCAATATTTTTATTTTTCCAAAAAGTTTGACTGGCTCATAAGGCCTATGTATCCACGGTAGAAAGCTTTCAATTATACCTTTCATCAGGATAGGCACTGAAGTGAAAGTTATAAATAATATATTATTAGAATACTAACTTGAGCTCTCTTCATCAAGCAAGCATGCAAGACTTTCTTCGAAAGGGAAAAAATAACAAAAATACCTACAGTGATTTGATTTGTCCTAAAAAAACGGGGTCCCATGTGGAGCCCCAGGCGGTCCAACCTTTCTTTTTTAAATACGAACTCCCATCTTGTGATACATTTCCAGAAAGACAATAAAATTAGAGGTACTTTGCAAAATATTTCACACGTCTAACAAGTTTGGTTTCAAAGTGGCGGTCATTTGAAATTTCCAAGACACGACTTCCAACGTCCAAGAGTGTCTAAAACTAGGAGAATTATTTGCAATGGAATACAGAATAATTGCATAATTACAATGTCGAGGAACCTGTTTTTTTTAGACATAAATATCCCATTGTAAACAATTCGTCTAGTTTTAGACACTCTTGAAAGTTGGAACTCATGCCTTGGAAATTTCAAATAGCCGTCATTTTGAAACCAAACACGCTAGAAATTGTTTGCAAAGTACTTCTAATTTTATTGTCTTTCTGAAAATGTATCACAAGATGGGACTTCGTATTTAAAAAACAAAAGTTAAACCCCATGGGTGCCACATGGGACCCGCCTTTGAAAAAATAGACACCATAAGGTGGTTTAATTTGGGATATAATACCATGAAAATTTCAAAACTCCACATAAAGCTAGCAGTTCAAAAGATATTCAGGTGGTCTCGGACTTTTGGGGCACGCAGTATAACCTCTTCATGAACGGTAAGTTTTTACTCTTTGGTGAGTGAGTTTTACACATTTGGGATCTACAAGTAAGTACTTCTTCGAAGATTGGCTTTACTGTCAGCAACGTACAAGGGGTTCTGTAGAAGATTTTTTTATAAACACATGTACTAATAATCACCTCGATTGGCCTATTAAATAGAAAGAATTAGTGAATGGTTACTAGTGAGGTACCCAGCATTGTAGAGAGAGAAAGGTAACTTGGTATATGGTATAGTATTTATTTTTATGCTTTTCTTTTTTGTATTATTATTGTTATTTTTCAAGGGAGCATTCAACTAATCTCTGGGCAGTGCCGTGATCGGCCTGACAAAACTAAAAATATCCTTTCAGGCATTTTACGGAACAAGGACCATATTCTAGACAGGCACGTGACAGTGCATCACTGTGAGCTCGCGATCAGCGGGAATGACTTGCCGGTACTGTCACTGCATAGTGTGAATGCTCCAAAAAAGTAAGTTACCAAATCTAAATTCTACAATTTTATTCTAGAGAGAAATTATTACTTTAATGGAATCAGATAAATGAAAACATTTTTGAAAAGAAAAAACTCTTAAAAGATTTGCTTCAAATTTATACAATCTGTCGCAGTTCTCTCAAGTAAAATTATGTTGGTAATTACGTGGACAGAATTTCCTAACAAATAATAAAGGTATCATTTGAATTCTCTTTGAAATTCTGTAAATTGTACAGAATAGAGAAATGGACTATCAAGAAAAATTATTTTCCTTATTATTATGCACTTTCAAAATAGAAATCTCTTGAAAAATAAATTTCTCCGAAAGCCTTTGTCGTCATAAATGTTCATGCAAATATCTTCAATGGCATTTTCATTGAATTTTTATTTCTTGGAGTGGGGATTCTATAAATAATGCTTCCATAATAATGAAAGCACTTACCAGAGATAATATTTAATATGAAAATACAAAAATAATTTTATCCTTCGCCCTATCTCTCGTCCAATCCAATCCATCTTAACCCTTTGTGGTCCGGTGCAATGAAGAAACGTCCGATTCCAACCGGGAACACATTGACAGTATTTTCAATAATGAACCTTCAGAATCGTTACGAAAGAACAGTACACCCTCAAAATTTAATATTTTATGTTTCAAGGTACGTAGAATCCAAAAAAACTAGTCCTAAAAAATCATTTTTCGACATTTCATCTTCGGTTTCATTTTCAGAGGGGGAAGATTCAGTATTCTTTTGAAGATTAATATCAGTATTATTTTACTATGTTAGAGTAATAATTATAATTTTGTATAAGAGAAAATTATAATTTAAGCGCCTTTAAAAAATTTAACCGCCAATGAACTGGACTTTTGCCACTTAGATGAAATTTGGTATTTCGGTCCCTTTTGGTGTCTTAATGTGCCCTGAAAAATATATAAGGTACCATATGCATTTGTACAGAATCAGTTGTTTCTAACTGAAAAAAGTTCGGCTCCTGGCGGAACGTGTGCGGTGTACAGGATACGGGTGCGACGGAAGAACGGATTTTCTTCTTGATTTTTGGAACATAAAATATTAAATTTAGGGGCGGTTTTTTTTTCAGCCAGTATGTGTGAACGTTAGTGAAATCCACTTTTGACCCCGGTATACATCCTGGAATGCACTTGTATATGAGTATGTATGTTTGTTACGCTATACAAGCCACAATTTTCATCCAATTTTGACAAAATTTGGTATACATGTTTAGGATATGAAGGAAATTTGCTGTATAGTTTTTGTGGGTGCCCAATATTGTGTTTTTTAAAAATGATTTTTATCTTTTTAGCGGTTTGTTGAAGAAACGAAATTTTTTGACATGCTATGGCTGCTATTAAGGACTTTTCGATTTTGAAAAAAAAATCACCACCCCCCCGCATGGAGTCCCAGCACGGGAACGACCATGCCTCTAAGACTTCAAGCTATAGGCCGTAGCGAAGCATGGGCGAAACAGCTAGTCACTAATATACTTGCTTTGGTAGCTGACATTTTAATTTCGAGCTACATCCTCAGACATTTTTCTTTCATGATTCCAAACTTTGATGATGCATGGAAAGCGAAGAATATACTTTCTTCATAGAACAACATTTATCTCAAAATATAACAAACTCCCCTCTGCCATTCAGGGTTAAAATGAGAATTTGAATAAGAATGTGAAGATTTTTTTTTTCTTCATTGCTGGCCAAAGCTGTAAAAAATGTGTGAATGTGTTAAAGAAAGCCCGAAAAGAAATAACGATGGAGACAAAAATAAAGAAGAAAACTGAAAGCTTAAAAATTAAAGTTTAATTTAAACTGTTTTTATTTTTTGAGATGGAAACAATATTCGAGAAAAATTATAATTAATTGGTCTGGAAATTGTGAAAATAATGTATACGTATACATACTTCAAAAGATGTGGTTGTTTAGGTTTCTCTAAAAGTGGACTCTGTTTGTTTTGATAAAAAATCGTCCCCATTAAATAAAACATGAAAATACTTTTTGTAGGGTGCACTTATATAACACACAATCCGTTTTATTTTACCGGTTCCCATATTAAACGCTTGGTAATTACTAGTGGATCAATATGATCAGGTGTTCACGTTAGTGTTGTAGTAAAGTAGTCATTAATAGAAAAAAAATATCTTAGTCAAATATATTTTTTTTTAAAAAAAAATCGAGGACTCGCCGCTCCTCGGGGGGGGGGCCCGAGGAGCGGCGAGGCAAAATGTTTAAAATCGAAAATTCCTTAACACCAGCCTTCTCACATATCAAAATTTTACGATTCTATAGAAGCTATAAATCAGCTTAGTAGGTACCTTTGAATTTATAATAGTAAAAATAAAATTGAATAAATTAAATAAATAAATAAAAAAATATAACAAACCACATAATCATATTCAAAAAACAAAATATTGGACACCCCAGGGGGGAGGGCCCCCACAATGTTCAAAATCGAAAAGCCCTTAACACTAACCATCACATATCAAAATTTTACGTTTCTGCAACAAACCCCTATAAACATAAAAATCATTTTCAAAAAACACAATATTGGGCTGCCTGGGCCCCCCCGGGGGTGGGCAAGACTCATATCGCGTAGCATACATACATACATACATACACATACAAATACACACATAAATATACAAGTGAATTTCGGGATGTATATATATGGAAGTCAAATGTGGAGTTCACTAACGTTCACAATTATCTCCCAAATTGCTTGCGCCAAATGATATACACCAGTTTCATTCCGATCAGATGATTAAAAGTCGAATGTCGACTATATTTAGTTAACGGGGAAGTATGTGATAATGTTCATAGAATTTTTTTGATTTTTGGGCCTCATTGCAATACCGGGGCCTCGTGGTGGTCATTTCAACTGAGTGAAATCTACAGTTCTTCTCATCTGGTGGTAGACCTTTATTACTTATTAGCCTCCTCGTGAGTGCAACTGATTAACTGTAGTGAAACAGTAGGGGAGAAGGGGAGTCTTATTAACCTCGTGATCATGCGCGGATATAGCCCCCTTGTTTTGGAGGGCACAATCGCACAATATACCTAATAGAAAATTTGGAGAGGGGAGGGACTCGTAACCTAGAGTCTGGGGGTTCGAGTCCTGAGCAGTACTTTTTAATGCAATGTTTATCGCGGTACGATACCTAAATTGGTAAAAGCTGTAGAGCTCACCACAAATACCTACCTTTCCTAAGGGTGATAAGCAATTTTATAAGCGTGATGATTTTTTTTATTTACGTATTTCTATTTAGTCTCAGGATTGGGAATTATTTAGGGGCCCGTGGACCCCCTCTCAATTGGATAAAAGACGCAGCGGATCACGATTCACTTAATTTTTTATTAAAATTTTTACGTGATTAGGCATAACGAAATTTGAAAAACACCGCCCGCTTAAAAAAACTGGGGGGACACGTGCCCCCTGTGCTTAATTACATTTTCTAAAAAATGTAATTAAGAGAAAAATACGATTTTATTACCTTTTGGAAGCAATTTGAAATGATGGTAAAATAAACTGAAAAGAAGCTTTCTATCAAACAGCACAACCACACAAAACACAACAAAAAACAAAAATAGAAAGAAAATTAAGTGGTCCTTTTAAATCGAGATAATACGATACCAACAGTAGATTATCCGAGGATTTAGAAACGACCTTATGATTACGCGAACACTAAAAACGAGACGAAAAGGATTTCGAAAATTTGATTATAAAATAATTTTAATCAAGTTTTAAAAAGGTTTCCAAATCCAAAATTCTTTTTAAAAAAATATATTCGCGATCATTTATTTTTATTGTTAAAGAAATCTCTCTCAAATGGCAATAAAATTGCTATAAAAATTAATCGTCCAAACTAAACTAATTTTTTGTATACTGAATTAGTGAGAGAAACGTTAAATCCTATAGGATATCATCCGATATAATCCTCATTGATTCCGCACAAACCACTGACTGATTCAGCGGCCAAGCGGAACACTCACTGATCATCATGTTTCCGGCTTGCATAATACAAACTAAAAAAAAACAACAACAAAAAACAGCAACACCCAAATTTGTAAAATGCTTTGTTTTGAAATACTAGGGATTGTCCTATACAGGCAAATTGTGTAGGCTTTGAAGAGTTCTGATGAAATTAAAATGAAACAGTGGTGTATTGTTGAAAAAAATTGGGCCATTTGTCTGACTCAATGAAAACGCAATGAAAAAAGGATTTGATAGAAGTCAAAACTCAATGAAACAATGATATAATAGAAGTCAAAACTCAATGAAACAATGATTTTATGTTTGCCTTAAATGGAATGGCCATCATCACGAGTTTGATAGAAGCCAAAACTCAATGAAACAATGATTTGATAGAAGTCAAAACTCAATGAAACAATGATTTTATTTTTGCTTTAAATGGAATGGCCATCATCACGAGTTTGATGGAAGTCAAAACTCAATGAAACAATGATTTTATTTGCCCATCATCACGTGTTTGATAGAAGTCAAAGCTCATTGAAACAATGATTTTATTTTTGCTTTAAATGGCATGGCCATCATCACGAGTTTAATGGAAGTCAAAACTCAATGAAACAATGATTTTATTTGCCCATCATCACGAGTTTGATAGAAGTCAAAGCTCATTGAAACAATGATTATATTTTTGCTTTGATAGGAATAGCCACCAATTATAACGACAGAGCAAACACATGTGGAGACACACCAGATAAAAACTTGCTGTACGTTGTTCCAAGGAAACTTTTACATTCAAAGTGCCATGGACGCTGACTGGGATGGATTTGAAATTGAAAATAAAACCTAAAAAGATGACGCGACAAACCCTTTGGGGAAAATGTCAAGATAAAAATAGTGTTCAATTATATCGCTCCTGATAATTTGGTTCTACAGGCAAATTAAATGTTCATAAAAGTTCCATCCGAATTAAGTATGCGCACCAAACTAAGGCTTTGTTTGAACCAAATAAAGAGCATTGTGTCAAACATAAAACAAATAAAAGTGGAACCGTATAATTAAGCATTTATTGTGTAAGAACTGAGGAGCATATTTTTTTTATACTTTCAAATCACCGCGATCCATTTTGACAGGGTTTCAAAGGCAACACCCCTTGAGGGGACGGGGTCCTTTCAAATATCACAGTTTTAAGGCTTCTTACTCAAAGTTTCAAAGATATTATAAAGAGTCAGCTTAAAAAATTGCGAAAAAGGAAGTCTCGGACAAAAAGTTTGAAATTACATCTTTATAAACTTCCTAGTTGATGATGCCAAAAACTCCATTTCTGTCTTAGTTACTTTTCGACCAAAATAATTCAGTTTGTGTTTTTTTTCTAAATCTTTCCGTATCAGAGGATTTTATATTTTTCCCGAAATTTTGTGATGTGTAATTATAACGCTAGAAAGGTTATTTTTTACCGATATCTCGCTTCCAGTAGAATTTTCCATTTTTTATTTCCTTATCACATACATACTGAATGGAAACTATATTCCTATTTCTAGGTTTAGCAATCGTCGAGTTACGTTGATAGATAAATCTTTAAATTTTAAAAAATAGATAAATTTAAAAAAATAAATAGATAAATTTTTAAAATATAGATAAATACAAACAGTCATCGGAGGTACCCCCTGAGTATTTGTTGTTTAATCAACGGCTAAAACACTATCATCTCTTTCAATATCAACAACCACTTGATTACATTGCTTTCCGAGGACCAAATCCATAAAAGACATTTTGAGTACAAACCGGATACATACGTATGTTTTTGTAGAACTGATTAGAAACAGGCAATCCATTGTTATTATTATTTAAGGAAAGTAATAGGACTCAGGGTCTAGAATTAGACGCAAGCTTGGAACAGTTCCAATTCATGAGTGAAAGCCAGACTGGCGCAAAACAATAAGGCACCCTGAAAACCTAAAAAATATTATGATATTGCTCACATACAAACTAAATCCTTTAAAATGTTTAATAGAGAAAGCCGATGGAGAAATTTGAAAAGGAGGCAATAGAGAGAGCAAATGGGGAAAAAAAATTCACCAAACTGAAAATTTAATTTATTTTAACCTAACCCGAACGTACTTGTTGAATGGTCGTCTTATCAAACTAAATTACTTTTGAAACGTCAATTTTTCCGTCTGTTCGACGCCATGGTTTATTTTTATACAATTTTATCATAACAAAAAGGTTTTAAATTAAATTAAAATTGGCATTGAAGCTTGAGAAATGGGAAATAAAATCTAAGATATTTTTTTTTTTTTGCTTAACGTCTCTTTAACATCTAATGGTCATTCGAGATGGAGATTTTACCCTCCATTCGCTCGAAAATTGCAAACCAGCTAATACCCACTATGACCTCACACGGAATTGGGACGGACGGAATAGTCAGCATCACGAGGGCTCGAACCCACGTGGACATCTACATGGTATAACGTTGGAAGTTGCTTAGTTTCAGTGATCCAACTGGAACTAGTGTATTCAACGTGCCATAGACGCTGGCTGAATCTAAGATAATAGCGCATTCAATGTTGAGATTTCACTCTTTGAAAAACAGCCGTCCTTTGAATAGTAATAAGGGTTTAGTTATCCCAATGAACCAATATTTTAGGATCTTTTGATTGGTTTACAATAATTTGGGCACTTAAAAAAATAAATAAATAAAAATCCCGAAGAAAAATAAAATCATTGAATAACGCTTTGCTATATGAAATAGCTTTAAAGAAAAAATTAATTAGCAAGCGGGATCACCAACAGAAATGGACATGACATGCGAAAAATTAGAAGAAAGAAGTGACCTGAAAAATGCATTCCGGGCCATGAGCGTTTCTCTGATCAATTCACTCGATTTTCGAAACTTTTTTGAGAAGCATTCTGTATTTGCAACTAATAGATTAACTAAGGTATAACCCACACTGCGGTTTTGTTGCAATCAACAATAGGTCCTCACGAGACAAACGATGGGGGTGTCCCTGGCTGGCCTACAAAATATAGCATCTAAGGGAGGACTCCGATCCGAATACTCAATACGGCGGACATTGTGTAACTTCAGTGATCTACCGGGAGTTTATTGTTCAAAGTGGTGAAGTCAGTTTGCTTAAAGAATGGCGCAAGTCTAATCCAATTTTTTTTTTAATTTTTGGAATTTTAAATACAAATTAGGTTCATTATTGAAAATAACCAAAACAGATATGCGATCAACAAATACTATTCACCTAAACTTTCAAAATACAGGATATTGAGTTGCAAAAAGCTCTAAATCCTTTCGCCCGGAGGGAGATCCCTTTTATAGAAATCTCCCAAATGTAAATATGAATGACGTAAATATTTTATTGCAGCTCGTCTTCAATGCTATAAAATGTCCCTTCCAAGTATATATTTTTTTTGTGTGTGTTTAAAGGCTCTCCCTTGGCATAAAAAAAGATCTAGTTGCTTTCTCTTGTAGGAAAGGGGACAGACACACTTCTCAAGTGTTTTTTTAATTAAAAGCTCGACTTGTTGATTTTTCCGCACTTGAGTGAGCCGACAATTTATCTTATGTAAATCGTTAAAGCTTTCCCTCAGGAAGAGTAATTAAGATATTTTTATTAATTTATTTTTATTTTAATGATTTTTTTAAAAAATTATAGGCAGGCGTACTTTTTACCAATCCATGATTTACTAACTGTATGATGACAATTAAAAACAACTAACTAAGACAGCGTCTATGGCACGTTAAATAGACCAGTTCCCGTTCGATCAATGAAGTGAAGCAACGTACAGCGAGTGGTTCGCGCCCTCGTGATGCCAGCTATTTTTCCGGCCCAACCCAGACTGGGTGAGGTCAATGTGGGTTAGCTGGTTTGCAAGTTTCAAACGAATGAAGGGTAAAACCCCGTCTTGATTGACCATTAAATGTTAAAGAGAAGTTAAGCCAAAAAACTAGAACAATAATTTAGAGCTGTGGCCACAAACATCTGGCCAACATCAGAATTGATTATGTCACTATTGATTGATATTTTTTTTAAAAAAAAACTTGTACTGAACACAAATATTTCTCGACTATATACTACATCTCATTTTATTTGATAAAAAAAAAAAACTGGAGGGAGCAATGAGCCTTTATTAAATGATACAATCGATGTAGTCATTTTATTAGCAATTTTCACTGAAAAAAAACTACGAAAAAGAAAGAAAAAAATGTCTTGTGGGGTAGAAAGGACATAAAACAGCCGAGGAGAAAATAAGATAGCAAATGAATAAAAATTTCGAATTATTAAAAGTCGTTTTATATTGAAGCGAGTTTTGGACATTTCTTTTTCTTTTAGTTGATTGCTTTGGGAATAAATAATTTCAATCGAAATTGGAAGACATGTCATGTCTTCCAATGTCATGAGCATGCGACCCTAATTTTATAAAATGAAATCGGTTCTAAATTAATGTTCTCGTGAGTGTAACTCGCAATGAAATCGTCAATCTCAGATTAAAAAATATTGTGCAATTGTGTTTGTACGGAATTGTTTGAACAGAACGGTAAGAGATAGATTAAATTGATGGGAATGGACCCTATTCAAAACCATACCCTTGGACCTCAGGAAAATTACATAACTCTAAAATATGTCTCAGGAAAATTAACATAGCTCAAAAATAACTTGAGTTTGAGTTATCTCAAGTTATGGCTAATTTTTCAGTAAAATTCACCATTTTATCAACTCCAACTTATCAACTCAAAGAGATATAAATCATGGTTGAAAAAAATAATAACCGTGTCGTCAATGCATATGCCAAATAATTTTAAAAATATACGGTGTACGACTTAAAATCTTGAACCCTAGCCAGAGTCTATGACCCGTAAATACACCAGTTCTCGTTGGATCACTGAAGTTAAGCAACAGCCAGCGAGGTTGTACCATGTGGGTGTCCGAGAGGGTTCGTCCCCTCCTGAAGGTGTCTATTTTTCCGGCCCAACCAAGGCTAGGTGAGGTCAATGTGGGTAGCTTATTTGCGAGTTTCCAGCATTCGCAAAACCCCCTTCTCGAATGATCAATAGATGTTAAAGAGACGTTAAGCCAAAAAAAAAAAGTCTTGACCACGAGTCAAGTCTGATTATAATCTTTCTCTAAACCTCTAAACAAGACGAGTTTGTACAGCCTTTAACCCCTATACATTTTAAATTAGAAAATATTTCCTTTCATAATGTTTACTGTTAGATCAAAAGAACCTTTAGAAACTATTTTACCTTACTGACTTTAAATTAGCCTTTATATTTCAAACTTTCATCTTTCGTTCAAAAGAATTCAAGAGACAATTTTCCGTTCAACTTCTGACTTTGTTACTTCATTAAGAAGCAATAGAAAAAACTTCTTTGAAAATCAATAAGGTTGTTTTGATAATTGCCTACACTTTAGTCTGTCTTAGAGCTCTTATAAATAGCAGAATCAAGAACATTGAACAAAGCGGCAGAAATAATTTTGAAAATATCCTGGACATAGAAAGAATTTTTCAATATCATTGAATGCTACGTAGACTGCAACATTTTTATAGAACAACCCCAGTAGCTTAGTTGTTTGGGGCGGTGGATTCGTAATCAGGAGTCTATTGGTTCGAATCTAACTTTATCCCCATCTCTTCATAATACTGATGTGAATAGATCTAATTAAAGGTCTCAGTGATAATTCAAGTCTCAATAGAGACCTGCAAACCGGTTTAATATAATAATAAAAAAACTGCAACATTATAATGAAAAGTAAGGAGCTATTTGACCTTACCCAACCAACATATTCTTCGAAGAAAGATCTAAGTGCTTGGATGTAGAAGAATATACTGGCTTGCCAACTGGGACCAGAAGAACAATATTGGGTAGTCAAAGGAAGAAATATCCTGAATTTATGAGGGTATTTTCCACAGAAAGCTTTTTGGACACTTTGCACTAGAAACTCGTATATTTTTGAGCGTTTTCTCGAGTTACGCCTTAAATTTATCAAGTGGAATCGTCAAAAANAAAAAAAAAAAAAAAAAAAAAAAAAAAAAAAAAAAAAAAAATATTACCCCCCTAAAAAAATGGGTGTGTGAACTTATGTACGCGCGTGAGAAGTTATACTTCTTTTTAGAAAATAAATTTAATAATATTTCAAAAAAACATACTCCCCCACCCGGGAGTGAACTCAGAACCTACCAACTATGAAACAGAGGCCTTGCCACTGAGCCACAATGTTCTATGGATATAGAATGAGAAAATACAATATTACTCTCACCATTTTATCATAACTAACTTCATCTGTGTTACACTGGTGCGGTAATAATTTTGTGTTACACTGATGCGGTGATAATTTTGTGTTACACTGAGGAGGTGATAATTTTGTGTTACAAGTGCGCGCGCATCTTAAAATTTCACTCTCATCATTTTTTCATAACGCGCCTAAAAAAGTAAAACTTCAAAAATGCCAACTGTCTTACCTTTCTCGTTTCAATTTCATCAACGGCAGGCCTTTTCCTCTTGGAACCCAATATTGGTGTACAAACAATAGTTTCGGCTGCACCTGGATTGACATGTTTGAAAGCTGTTGTTATGGGGGTCGTAGCTGCTTCATATAAAATTTGAACTGCCAGTGGCCTTGTGTTTGGACATAGAAGGTTTCTTGTAATTTCATGTTTGCATTTGAAATTTGACTTTCTTTCACTAAATGATGTCAGATCACTCTCAGCTGAAACAAAAGAAAACAGTGGTCTGTTAGATACAATGTAGATGATGTAGAAGTAGGTCGCTTGGTTTGGGATTGAAATCACAACCAACCAACCAAGTTCTGATGACGGATCTTGTTAAGGTGGTCTCAATCGGAATGTATAACAGCCTATCCCTTTCGCACATAATGCATTTATATTTTTTTACAACTACTAAAAAATATTTTATCGTATTTGGTTCTTAAACCAAAGCAGGCACGTACCCAGGATTTTATTTGGGGGGGGGCATGTAAAGGTGGCAGTTCATATAGGGGGATGATAGGAAAAATCAAAACTTTTCAAAAATTGCGGGGGGGGGGGTTGAACCCTTAAAACCCTGTCCCGGATACGGCCATGCAAAAGCGTGAATTCTTGCAATCCATGTATGCTCCTAAATTCCAAAGGAAAATAAGTCATATTTCATATTGTGAGAAGTTACTTGAGGGTAACATCCTGAGTATATACACAAAAATAATTTAAGTCATCTTTCATATTGTGAGAAGTCACTTGGGGGTAATATCCTGAGTATATACACAGAAATAATTTAAGTCATATTTCATATTGTGGGCAGTTACTTGAGGGTAATATCATGAGTATATACACAGAAATAATTTAAGTCATATTTCATATTGTGAGCAGTTACTTGAGGGTAATATAATGAGTATATACACAGAAATAATTTAAGTCATATTTCATATTGTGAGAAGTCACTTGGGGGTAACATCATGAGTATATACACAGAAATAATTTAAGTCATATTTCATATTGTGAGCAGTTACTTGAGGGTAATATCATGAGTATATACACAGAAATAATTTAAGTCATACATCATATTGTGAGAAATTACTTGGGGGTAACATCCTGAGTATATACACAGAAATAATTTAAGTCATATTTCATATTGTGAGAAGTTACTTGAGGGTAACATTTAATTTAATAATTTAAGTCATCTTTCATATTGTTGAGGGTAAGATCAACAGAAATAATTTCTGAAATATCATTACGTTCTATAACTCATTTTACTGAAGTGTGTCTACAGGGTTCTGAATGATTTGCCTCCACAAGCATTACATGTATAATGATGATAATATTGAAAATTTTAGGAGTTTTTGGACAAGAACTTTTTTGGTCGTCTCATACATCTGATGGCAACCATTGAATAAGATGCTGTTTTTCAGTGATGATGATTGCTAGAAACTTACTATTTTGTAATATTATATAATTTATTTATTCACATGACAAACTTTAAGAACATTGAGAAAAACATAAATGAATAGTTTTTTATTTTATCAAAAATAACAGGAATGTAGTCACCGGGAAGAGCAAGCAAGCTTTAGGTGAAGGTCCTAAGCCCATACAAATACAGAAGTTTTGGTGTTAGGCCATCCAACCAATTAAACTTCGAGCCAAGTGGAAACTGTGGAAAGGATAAAGGGAAGACCCAAACTAAGACGGAAAGAAGACTTCAGAGAGAAATGATGAAAAAATTAGGAGGCCCTTGGTTAAAGAGGAAGAATCGAGGAAGGTAACAACAAAACCAAATAAAATTGGTAACTGACGCAATGAAAGATCGATCATGTCAGCCTTGGTTCTCTCAACCTTATTGAGTGTTGATCCCTGCTCTAAATCGCTTGGTAAACCCTGCTGTGAAGTAGCGATAATACAAAATGGGACAGGAATGGTGTCTCTATACCTTAGGTATAATATTGATACTAAAAGGGGTCCAAAATGTTCAAAAACAATGTGACCCAGAAATCTATTCTATTTTTCCTTTTAAAAGTGACGTCTTTCTTTAATTAATGAATAATTTAATGGTCACATAAAGAAAGGGGCACCGTAAATTGATTCATGGAATCACTTTAATAGAGCCATAATAAAATAAATCTCTGAGTGATACCTTAACAAGGCAACAGACACTTTTTAATTAATCATAAAAAAACTTTTTAGTTTTATATTATGAGTTACGTGTTCAGCTTTGGGGCGATTATAAAAAGCTCTCAGATTTTAATAGTGGGTAGTCCTTTTAAGTGCATCACGTTAGAAAAACATTTGGGAAGATTTGATTTTGAAAAATGGTTTTCAAAATTATGGGCGATGCTACTAGAGATAAGATGTACACTTGTACAGAGGTACCATATACTGGGTGGTCAAATTCTAATCCTTCTAACAACCAACCGACAAAGAGATTACAAAAATATCAAATGAGAACTGTGGGCAGTGGTCAGGACCATGTTTAACCAAAAATAATATCATCTTCATAATTGGAGCAATAGCCTCACAGAAGATCTGCGATTAGAGTGACGGATTTAAAACTGAGGCTGTTGGGTCCAGTTAATGATTTCGAAGCATAAATATAGGCAGTCCTACTGGGCTAATATAGGCAGTCCTCCTGGTCTAAGATAGGCAGTCCTCCTGGAATAATATGGACAGTCGTACCGGTCTAATATAGACAGTCCTCCTGGTATAATATAGGCAGTCCTCCTTCTCTAATATAGGCAGTCCTCCCGGTCTAATATAGGCAGTTCTTTAGGGCTAATATAGGCAGTCCTCCTGGGCTAATATATGCAGTCCTCTTGGTCTAATATAGGCAGTCCTCCTGGTATAATATAGGCAGTCCTCCTAGGCTAATATAGGCAGTCCTCTTGGTCTTATATAGGCAGTCCTCCTGGTCTAATATAGGCACAGGCAGGTCTCCTGGTATCACACTGGCATTGCACGCTCAATAACCAACACGGTCGGAAAAAAATTAGGCTTAGTGCTTGTGATTTCGGGACGCACTCAGTATCGGACGACTGAGTAGCTATTTTAATGTAAAAAATTTGCATCATAGATTATTGAAGAGAATATTTGTACAAGAGGTTAGTAATACTGCGTTCCGTGATACCCACAAAAATTGTGAAGATGCTTTATCTTTTCTAACCTCAGCGTATTTGATATTAAAGTTTTTCGGACACCCTGTATACATTATGTCTGATCACATTAATCTATTGGTAAGTTGTAGCCCGGGCATGGATCTTGTAAGTTGTCTCTAGTGACTAGAATGTGTTTCCTATAACTCTTTCTAAAGATTGATCTTATTGTTTATAACCAGACTATTATCACAGCTCCTTTCTAATCAATTCAAATTACTTCCTCATCTCTGTTATAAAGCTGAAATTTATTAAATTTGTTTGTTCCGAAGAAAAGTACATTCTCGTGTTCATTTATGCAATTTTTTATGGTCTTCCACACACTTGACACTTTATTTAAAAAATGTCGCCTGTATCAATCTGTCTGTTCTTTCAGCAATATAATCTTTACCCCTTTTACCGTTATGTTCAAATCATCTCCATCTATTTTCTTTTATCATTCTACACCTACAATGTCTGCGGCTAGGATAATTTCGATCAAAAGTTTTTTTTGCTTAACGTCTCTTTAACATCTATTTGCAAACTAGCTACCCACATTGACGTCACCCAGCCTGGGTTGGACAGGAAAAATCGCCATCATCACGAGGGCGTGAACCCACGTGGACACCCAAATGGGTGTCCACGTCGCTGGGCGTTGCTTAACTTCAATGACCGAACGGAAACTGGTGTATTCGCCGTGCCCTAGACGCTGTGTTTTGATCACAAGTTTGACTAGCACTTGAGGGAGATTTTTAGCTCAATGTTTGTGTGTGTTCGACAATATAGCTACCATCCAAGTTTTAAAAAGGAAGGTATTGTGCTGTTCAGCAGTCTAATTAATATCTCCTGTATAATATATTGTTCCGTGGTGTTCATAAATCTAATCCCAATACATCCCCTGCAGGTTTCTTATGAACAATGTTTATGTTTACATTATGACATTGTTTAAGTTAAACAAACACCCCACGGTAGGTAATGACAAACTAACTGAACCGTTAGATGATCACAAAGTATCAGATGATGTTGCTAGTGTTGTAAACTACATCTTCAATAACAGAATTCTCGGTTAGACAAATATGGATTTTGACTTTTAAATAAAATTAAAAGAAAACACTTACCAAAAACACTATTTATAATTATTTATGAAGGAACAAGGATGAATCATTTGATTCATCAGTCCAGTCGAGTCGAAGGTTGCAAGTTGACATCTTCTATTCTACGAATCGATCAGAATGATGATGAATCGAATGATTCGAAACTAGTTACTTCATAAATAATTATAAATAGTGTTTTTGGTGTTTCGTTTTCATTTTATTTAAAAGTTAATTTTTATTACACTTATAATTAATTAGACAAATTTTGAGAGGAACTTGCAAATTTAGAAGACAGATGTTCAAAATTAAATAGTAAAAAAAGGCTTCCTCACCTTTTTAATTTATATTTTCAATCTTCCGAAAGTGCTTTAAAGAGTATTTAATGAAATTAATACAAAAGCTTTAACTGGCTACTCTCTAAATTTGGACCAGATCGGAAGATGAGACCAAATTTCCAACGTAAGTACATATACAGGGTGTTTGGTTATAAATGGGACCCCTGAATATGGTGAGCAGCTGAGATCAAATGGAACATTTTTTATGAAATTCGTTAGTGAGCTATACGAAGCATAGCCGAGTTACAGAGTGGAGAATGTCATTTTTGGACAAATTTCAACATCGCTTAGTGTGTTCTGTGTGACCGAACAAAAAGTGGATGGACATTAAATCCTAGTTTTGATGTCAGCGATTTCAAATATGGCATCAAAATTTAAAAAACCAAAAGCAAAATGAGGGAAACCTTTAAAGTGATAAATTTTTTTCTCTTTTTTTTAATTATCTTGTAATAATGTCATGGGCTTCAACCAAAGATTCATTATTTGATTACAAAAATTTCTTTGTATACGAACGCATATAGATCTATGATTTCGGAGACTTGCTCTTCAAAATTGTATGGATGAGACGTCCTTAATATATTCAAATAATTTTGGAAAGTATGAGTAGGTAGGACCATAAACGTGTGAGAGTGTATTACACTATATTAATGATGCTCTTGAAAACGCCCACACAAATAAATAGAACGCACACGCAACATTACGGCTTCGTAGGATACCACATAAATATATTTGGTACATCTAGAGTGGACTCGTAAGAACCGGGTTCTTATGCTGGAAGTACCATCAAGTGTACAGTTTTTAAACTACCGGGACCAGACGGATACTATTAATTTTTTTCTGAGCAACTAACCTAACTTAAAATATGCTTAATTGAAAGTAGAAGGTTAATTTTCACGATTAAATGGTGGGAAATACGAGAAAACTCAATTTTAAATGTTTAATTCACATTTTATTGCTTGAAAATCGACCAAACATTGGAGAAATCAAAGTTTATTCGTTTTTTTTTTAAATATGCAGAGAATTTTTTTTTGTTTTTTGTTTTTGTTTATTTTACAGGTTAGGTAACAAAAAAATTAATCACTAAGATTTAATTTATTTTATTTCCCAATGGTGCAAGAGTTTTTAGGGAGCGACTTTATGAGAAGAACAAGTTTAATCGAGGCATGACCGATCAAAACGTTTCCTAACCTCTCTGGGGGCAGCGCCTGTNGGGGGGGGACGTTCATCTTAACGCTTATATTGATAAAATAAACAAACTGGCACTGGACTTTTTTTATGTTGGTACAACTATGTCTGCTTCAGTTCAATATATTCAAATTCAATATATTCAAATAAATACGGAAGAAAAAGATTTTTATTCAAAATAAATTAAAATTAAAGCGAATTATTTAATCTCCCACCTCTAAAACGTTTAAAAAGACTTTTTAAATTATATTAAACCACATTTTAAGTTTGTAACTTGCTCCAAAAAAAAATAATAGTATCTGTCTGGTACCGTGCTACCAATTCAAAAACCATCTTTGAAAGCCTCTTTATTCATTATCCGTTTTAGGGCCATTTTATAAAACTCAACTTGAGTGCGAGTTGGAGTGGTCATTACCCCTTGAGTGTCTGATGTATTTTAAAAAATGTTCAAACCAAAAATAATTACATGTAATTTTATTATGATACTAGCTGTTTGCCCGTGCTTTGCCACGGCATCTAGTTTGTCGTCTTAGAGGCATGGCCGTTCCCGTGCTAATAGTTTTTCTTAGTTTTTTATATATATTTTTGGCTTAAGCAATCTGACGATCACTACTGGCCATTCTCTTTATTTGCATAAATCTTTATAACATTATAACCGTTAGCCCGTGCTTTGCTACGGCCTCTAGCTTGGCCGTTCCCGTTCAGGAATATAAAAAATAGATAAAAACCTATTCGCAGACCTACTGAATGTACATACAAAATTTAATTAAAATCGGTTAAGCCGTTTTAGATGAGTATGGTGACAAACACCATGACATAACAGGAGAATTTTATATATATAAAGATAAAAACAGAAATTTTACAAGTGCGAGTGGCCACTTCGGTAATTAATAGTCGGAGTAACAACTCACACTTCAGTGGAATTTTATAATATGACCCTTAATTTACCATTTTCATAAAGAACGTTTAGAATTAACCCCGAAAAATGCACTGACTCAAGATTTGAGATTTTACGTAGGATGCAATGACGTTCACCGATTTTAAGGATTTTTTTATGTATTCGGTCACATTTGGTGCCCACTTGTCCGCAAAGCCTGGCGTTACTATCACAGACCCAAATACTAATCATCAAATTCTATGATTTATGCATATATTTAATATGAATACCAAGTTTCTTCAGAATCCGACAGGGCGTTTGAGAGTTATCGTGGAACAAAGAGACGATTAAAGAAATGAGATCTAAAACTAGATATCACTTCGTTCATAGATCTCATTTCGTTCGAACCATGTACTAAGTTAACAGAGTTCTTGAAATTTCTTTTTTTTTAAAAAAAAAAAAAAAAATAACCAGTCATTAAATTATGGAAGATGTAATATTGTTTATATCGTTATTGAGCCCAATGCATGAAACAATAAAGAAAGCTGATACTCTCCAAGAAAAGATTTAGACAGGTAAATTAAACAATATTAAAACTAAAGTCAATTACAAGATTAAGAAACATGAAACTCATTTCAATTCTTTATTAAGAAGACCTCCCATAAAGTCCAAGAGCAACGAGTATTGTGTCACGGTACTGAAATAAACGTCGGTGAGAGCAACTTTATTGACTTTAATAAATTCCATCAGAGAGAAAAAATTTCACAGGAATTAGATTATTGAAACCACAAGAGCAACGAGTATTGTGTCACGGTAATGAAATAAACGTCGGTGAGACCAACTTTATTGACTTTAATAAATTCCATCAGAGAGAAAATTCTTCACAGGAATTA
>CM022879.1:26875012-26902644 GCA_012654025.1 Pachypsylla venusta | reverse complement strand
AAGCAGCAGCAGCAGCAGCAGCAGACGATGAGAAAAAAAAGTGTACTTTTCAGAAGCCTATATCTCCGATTTGACTTAACCGATTTTGTTGAAATTTCATATACTTCGTCTCTGAGTACGCCTCATACGTAGGAAATAATCATTTTTATCCTGAAGTGTGTAGTTTTTCCTCTGGAAGTAGCTGAAATCGGCAATGTAAGCTGTGGCGTATATTATACTCTTGGTAGCTACCGCATTTTTTTGACTTGGCGGGGCGGAGCGCCACCGCGCTCCTTAATACATAGACACTATCATCGATTCGGATTAATTATGAAGGTGGCAAGCTTTCGATAATACTCGGATTATCATCGTCAGGCCGATGTTGACTCTACAGTGTTCAGACTCTGAACACCGTAGAGTCTGACGATGATAGTCTGAGTACTAGCAAAAGCTTACCACCTTTATATTTAATTCAAATCGATATTGTCTAAGTATTTAAATTATTTAGTAAGTATTATCGAACGAATTCAGATCTATTTTTATTTTCCTTTAAACGTCTCTGTTGGCCTGGTTGTTTCACTATTGCTTGGTTTTATTTTGATACAAATTGGTAAGGACTTTCATTATGTTTATCTTGGTCGATTAGTTTTTGGACTGACTGAGATCTACAGTTTAGAAGTGGTTAGTCATTTCGAGCAGATCTCCTATGTTGTTTGATATATTGAAGAGTGCACGGATTCGTCTCCACACTGTTCATTGTGTGTGCTTGTATGGACCAACAAACACAAAAAAAGTCGGTCTGACGATGATACTCTGAGTACTATCGAAAGGTTGCCAGTATAATCGATCTGAATCGATATTGTCTTATTATTTTTTTTTTTCTTGGATTAACGTCTCTTTAACATCATTCTATTGATCATTCGAGACGGGGGTTTTACCCTCCATTCAATGGAAATTACAAACCAGCTACACACATGGACCTCAGGCAGCCTGGGTTGGGACGGAAAAACAACCAGACTCATCACGAAGCGCGCGCGAACCCACATGGTACAACCTCGCTTAACTCCAGTGATACAACGGGAAATGGTGTATTCAACGTGCCATCATAGACGCTGGCTTCTTATTATTTACGAGGGTCGTTTTTTTCAACCTCCGATTGGCTATAAATAAAAGACAAGTTCATCTAAAACAATAATTTTATTACCAAAAGATTAGTACGCTTACGGTTACTTTTCGACATAATCACCAAAGATATTGAGGCATTTGTCATATCTGTGGACAAGCCTTGCAATACCCTCTTCAAAGAAAGTTGCCGCCAATAAATTCAAGTAGTCCTGACAAGGTTTGAAGGTCGTCATTGGTTTGAAATCGCTTCCCACCAAGCTACGTCTTCAGTTCAGGAAAAAGATGAAAGCCACTGGGTGCTAAGTCAGGACTGTATGACGAATGATCGAAAATGTCCTATCCAAATTGTTCGAGAAGCCGTTGAGTTGCTCCAGTAGTGTGTAGACGGGCATTATCATGGATCAGAACAACTCCAGTGTTCAGCTTTCCTCTGAATGGCTCTACGCAAATGTTGTAAAGTTTCACAATAAACAGCAGTGATTGTGGTTCCGGGCTCCATAAACTTTACAAGCAACACACCTGGGTGATCCCAAAACACAGTAGGGACTACTTGAATTCATTGGCGGCAACTTTCTTTGAAGAGGGTATTTCAAAGCTTGTTCACAGATATGACAAATGCCTGAATCTCTTCGGTAATTATGTCGAAAAGTAACCGTAAGTGTATTAATATTTTGATAATAAAATTATTGTTTTAGATGAACTTGTCTTTTATTTATACCCAATCGGAGGTTGAAAAAAACGGCCCTCGTAATTTATTTATTAAATACACAAATGTTTGGTTTATATCTTTAGAACTTTAGATAATAGTGTGAAATGGATTGTGGAGTACGAGTGTACTTCTTCCTCACTTTCAATTCATTGTCCTAATTTGTTCTGGGGAAGCACATAACAAACTGGAAATGCATTCATGGAAACATAATTATAAATGTTTAGACAGTGGAACCTCGCTCGTTCGCAACTTAATTAATATTCTTTATGATATATGTTTTTTGTTGCATTACACAAAGTTTTTCTTTTCATTCATAAATTCTGGCTGGGTATGAGATAGGGGCCTAATGACTAAAAAAATAAATTATGGGATTTTTAGTTTCATACTTGGTGGCGAATGCGATTAAAATACTGGGGAGAGGGAGACAGGGAGGACTCATATAACATATGATTTGATCATCAAATCTGTATGTCATCAAAATTTTGTTGATGATCTTTATTTGATACATTAATAGCAATAAAGTAAAGACATTGTGATATGATTTCCCTCAAATATTCCGCAGCTTTACAAGATAATCAATGAGTATTTTGGTAGTCCTAAAATATGTCCTTAGCGTCTATGGCACGTTGAATATACCAGTTCCCGTTAGATCACCGAAGTTATGCAAGGATCAGTGAGGATTTACCGAGTGCGTTTCCAGTCCACGTAGGCTCGCCCCCTCGTAATGCTGGCTATTTTTCCAGCCTGGGTGATGTCAGTGTGGGGTGTGGGTAGCTGATTTGTAAGTTTCCAGCGAATGGAGGGTTAAACCCCCGTCTCAAATGACCAATAGATGTTAAAGAGACGTTAAACAAAAGAAAATATGTCTTAGAAGACATTTTCCATACGACCCGTTTGATTTTCCAGTACATGCAAGAAATCTAGTTATTGATGAAGTGAAAACGTTGAAAAGTGAGATCTGGGAATAGAAAGGTAATTATATATAGCTGAATATCTATCGTTACAGTTGTAGATCTTCATCAGATCTAGGGCCTATATGGTTCAATGTGATGGTTTACTATCAAACCACACTCATCATCCTATTAATTCCGTTTAACGCGCGACGTGCCATACAATGGAAGTTCCTATTTTAGTGTCAAAATAAATTGGTTAACATCTATGATCATCAGATATCAAAATGTTTAGGATGGAGGAACTTGCAACCTAATTCGATCACCTTAGCCAATTTTCATGAAATTTTGTATGAATATTCTTGATATTCATTGGTGTGAGTATGGTCTACACTGTAGACTCTACCGTTCACAGAACCAGTACTACTTTATATAGTCTACCAGCACTAGTTTATATAGTTAATATGGTCTACACTGTAGACTCTACAGTTCACAGAACCAGCACTACTTTATATAGTCTACCAGCACTAGTTTATATAGTCACTATAGTTAATATGGTCTGCACTGTAAACTCTACCGTTCACAGCACCAGCACTAGTTTATATAGTCTGCACTGTAAACTCTACAGTTCACAGAACCAGCACTAGTTTATATAGTCACTATAGTTAATATGGTCTGCACTGTAAACTCTACCGTTCACAGAACCAGCACTAGTTTATATAGTCTGCACTGTAAACTCTACAATTCACAGAACCACCACTAGTTTATATAGTCACTATAGTTAATATGGTCTGCACTGTAAACTCTACAGTTCACAGAACCACTATAATTAATATAATCTACACTCTTCACTGTAAACTCTACAGTTCACAGAACTACTAGTTTATATGGCTGTGAAGACAAACAATTTAAATTGATGCATTTTATAATGACCCAGGAGTTTTTAAGTAACCTTAAATAATATAAATAATAAAAAACTGAAGAACAAAAAAACGACACAAAAAACCACTTAGGTGCCTGGCAAAAGAGAGGTGAGTGATTGATACAACAATAAAAAGACACAATTGTTGAGTATAAAAATATATGAATCACGTACAGTTATAATGTGCAAAGTTTGGACAGGCAAGAATTATATTATTATTGTTTTGCAATATCCCACCGACACCCGCACAAGTACCACCTCAAACAAATTCAATATCACTGACAATGTAAACAACATTATTTTGTAACATTATTTGTTTAGCTTTTCATCAAGCATGTAAAACAACAACATGAACATTTCAATATATTTTATTTTTTGTTCTAATTGCTTTGTGCTTGATATTTTCAACCAAATCTACAAATAATATAAAAACAAATATAGCAATGAGAGAGAGAGAGAGAGAGGGAGGGAGATGGACAGGAAGAGGAAGATAGGGAGAAGAATAAAAAAACACATAGCTGGTCTAATGGAACCAGCTATGTGAAATCTCAGTCGAGCTTTCTCAATCAATCAATAGTAGCACAGAGGGGGGAGAGAAATGGAGGGAGAGAGGGAAAACACATAGCTGGTCTAATGGAACCAGCTATGTGAAATCTCAGTCGAGCTTTCTCAATCAATCAATAGAAGCACAGAGGGGGGAGAGGAAGAGAGGGATTCAGAGGGAGAGAAATGGAGGGAGAGAGAGAGAGAAAACACATAGCTGGGAAATCTCAGTTGAGCTTTCTCAATCAATCAATACTGGCATTATCGTGTCCGATGATAGCCAGATGTATGAGGGTAAAGCTTTCAATTGTCATCATACATCTAATCTTCAAGGCCAATAATTGACATGGTTCCCCCAAAACCATGTCAATCACTGCAATATAATTACATCAGTAGTACAAATATAATAATCTTGCCGAGTTGTTTTCTGTTATTTTACACCATCAGCTCAGGTGGACCCGGCCCATGAAGATGTCACCTTCAAGTAACTCCTCACAATCACAAATGTGAACTATATTTTTCCTCATGGCGTTCCGAACGCGTAATTTCTTCCAGTCCCACTTTGACTTACTAACTTAAGCTTTTACATTTTAAAGAAATAACCTCTTTGGATTAGTTTGATACTGACACAAAGAGACAAAGGAACGATAAAAGAGTAACCACGAATACTCGTATGCACATTTATATCCATAATGATGGGGAAAATATTGTATGGTCACTTGAATATTTTATAGTCTTCATTAAAATATTACTAGTAATTGTGTGAACCGCAGACCATTTGAACAAAGGAGGCCCACGGAGGCCAAAATCTTATCAGCTAATACTATGAACATAATGAATGTCCATATCAAATTCCATGAAATCCACACAAAACGAAAAGACAGACAGACAAACAGACGTTTAAAGAAAAAACTATCGAGTTAAAAGTAGACAAAATTCAATGAAACTTGCAAATCTTTCGAAACACAAATTCATTCCGATACAAAGGTCAAGTCGGCAAATGAAATTTGCCAATCTTCCACAACGCATCATTTTCATATTATGATAATCGTGAGGTAACTTGCTCCGTCTCAGTCAATTAACTTTGAACATTGCAATCACGCAACAGTAAATCGATTTCCTAGCGGCTATATAAATAATTCAAGAAGTCCAATTATGAACCGCTTGAAAAGATATCTTAAGGTATGGATGGCACCACGTGTGACCTTTAGTAAATTGTGGGTGCTATGGAACTGGTTTCAAGGAACATCATTAGCCGCGCTCCATGCTGAGACAACGGAAACTTTCATTAGTCTCTCCAAACTCGTTCTATTGTTATTAGACAAAGCCAATGGAATGCAACCATTAGTGATGCGACTCAAGTCATGATTATAACGAAGAAGATTACAAACATTCAGTCGTAGCTTTATAATAATAGTCCTGTACAATTAGTTTGACCAAAATGAATAAGGGATGTATTTCTCTCGATAGATCTATAGAGGTGCCATTTCAGGACCTGTTTCCATACAGTGAAATATTACTATAGATTTGTCCCTGCATGTAAATTTTCATATCGGCGATCCGCGACACGCTCAAGCTATGCGTAAGATACCTACCTGGCCAACGTTATTTTGTAAACAGATCAACCAGTCAAAACTTTGCTAACAACCAAAAAATTTCATTATTCTGTAAAAATCAAAATCAATAAGAAAAAATTTCACATCTTCAAATATATTTCGAAATTTCAAATTCGCATTTTCTTGTATCAAAATAAACTGCATTGATAAGCTATTACTTACAAAAACAAGTCTGACCATCAGTTTTGTTTATCTGAAGATTAAGTCGGGTTCTAAGTTGGGACCTGGTGTGACAAATGAAAAGATGGTTCAACTCTACCGTTTGCACCCTCTATAAAACCTAATCCTAAAACAATAGAAATATCTCATAAGTCATGGAACGATATACACACAAGAGGTTCTGACTGACACGATGACTTAGCACCAACACACGAGAAAAACCTATTCACTTGTACATAGAGGTAAAAATTAATTTTAAGATGATAAATTTAGTTAACAAATATAGGAGGTGTGAAAAATCCTATTTAAAAAGAAAATATACAGCGTGTCCCAGAATGAACGGTATCTCCTCTCAACTTTTGAACGCCATAACATTTTGCCATGTCTGCGTCTGTTGGCTTTTTATTTGCACTAGCTAGAACTTCATTTGTGCCCTCGCCATTTGTTTTCGACAAGTAAGCCGATGTCCATAGTTTGGATGGCTACAAAGTGCCATGCACGGATATCACGTGCCCTCCCCCCCTAGTTTTTTTAAACGGACGGTGTTTCTCAAATTTCATTATACCTAATGAAATTTGAGTAAAAATCAAGTAAATTTTTTAAAAAAAAAATCAAATGAATGGTGATCCGCTGTGTCTTTTATCCCACTGAGAGAGGGGGGAGGCACGGGCCCCTAAATAATTCCCAACCCTGAGACTAAATAGAAATACGTAAATAAAAATTCGTCAAAAATTATAAAATCGCTTATCAAACTTATGAAAGGTATTTGTGGTAAGCTCTACAGCTTTTAACAAATTAGATATCGTCGATAAACATTGCATTAAAAAGTACTGCCCAGGTCTCGAACCCCCGGTCTCTAGGTTACGAGTCCCTCCCCTCTTTAAATTTTCTATTAGGTATATTGTGCGATTGTGCTCCCCCAAAACAAGAGGGCTATATCCGCGCATGACAGTCACACAAATATTTAGCAATAATATAAATACACTGTTGGGTAACAGTAATGCAACTGGGTTCAATATACAGTGTATAAGGTCCTCACAATAAACTAATGAGATTTTAATGAACGTTCAGCGTACCTTGTTCTGCATAAATAAGTTAATTTGTGCACAAATCAGCAATAAAATTACTATTGCAAGTTTTTTTAATAAAGATAAGAATATTATTCTGCATAATTGAATGATGTGAGGTAATACACTCAATCACATTATGAGCTATGGTGTTGTATTGAAAAGTGCGAAGATTTTTAACGTCAGAGTTGACGGACTGCCAAGTATATGTTTGTGGGCAATAATAAAGAACGATTGTGGATAATTATGTAAACAGTGGATTTCATTCAGCTAAATTGTTCACCAAGAGGGCTCCTTGGAACATGGAATTTTTGTGTAGGCTTAAATAACTCCAAACAAACCCAAGAAAAACAAACCAAACGCGGGAATTGTACCCAGTACCTCTTAGGTAGTTAGGTACAGGTCAAGTGTGATGCGTGCTCAACCACAGAGGCAACACAACCAATTTACTTATAATAGCTTCATTCTGGTAAACTGTCTATCTTCATTGAAAATTTTCCAAAGAAACATCAAAGGCTGTTCTTTTAGCCCGTTAGTACATTATTGAAAAAGGGCCAAAAGTCATTGAGAAAGAAAAATCAATCCGTTTTTCATCAACTGTGAAAAATGGAATATAAATCTTATTTTTTATTCAATCAAAAAGATATTTGGTGAAGCATAAACAAAAATAAATTTAATATAATTTATAGTAATATAAATTGCAAGATACCAACAAGGAGAAAAATATCATTGCAGATATATCAAATGAAATTCATTTCCTAAACTTTGCAAAGATTTTTAGAACAAAATATATTTTAAGAAGACTAATGCGATTATTTTGTGATTTTAGATATTCAACAAAAATATTCTTCAATTATATCAATAATGATTGTTTGGTTGTGGTTCAGTGAACTGTAGACCTCATTCAATTTCGACGACTAAGAAGAGCTAGAATGTAAGAGAGAGAGATGGTGAATCATTTATAAACATCATAAGTAAGCTATGAATGTCCAGGTTCGAGCAGTTCTAACTTCTCATTTTTATTGAATTTAATCGTGACTCTCGTGACCTTATCACCTCTGTACATGTCCTCACCCCCCCCCCCAACAAAAAACATATTATGTAGATAACCCATAAATTAATAATTATGCAATACTTTATACAGGAGAAAAGATAACATTAAAGGGATGAATGAAATAAAAACTGTGGTCATGAAAATAGTAGTAACGAAAATCTTTCGGGAATCAACCAGATCGCGAGTGGCAATAGTGGCACACTAAATGTGGCAATAGTGGCATACTAAATATGGCAAAAGTGTCACTTAGGGCGTGTAACGGACGAACGCAGTTTTCTATTCGCTTATTTGATTTTCAGTAATCGATTTTTGATTTTGCCATAGTTCAAATTGGGGTTGGGATATCGCAATATATTAGCATCGAAAGAATCGATGTAAATATCGACCGCCATTATCGAATCAAAATATCGATATTTTTCAATATATCAATATCGAAAAAAAATCAAAATATAGGCCTGTAGGTACCTAGAGAGTACATAGGTACTACTTCAGAAATTCATGAATAATGACACCATTAAAAGGAAAAATAAATTGCTGTTTTCCCATCAATTTCTTTGAAATAGTTCGAGACATCACTCTTATTAGAAACCATTTTTACTCCTTACGTCTTCTGTTCAGAAGATAGTCATATATTTTCAACAATGTTTTTCCATTTTAATCGGTCTTCTGCCCGTCTCATCACTTCGCCGCACGTCATTAGTCCCGTCTACTCCTTCACGTCATTCATCCATGTTCTTCTTTGTCTTCCTTTATCTCGTCTTCCTTCCATTTTTCCTTCTATAATTTTAAAGAGTAGAGATCTACTTGAGCCTCATAGAATTTGGAATGTGACCGGCAAAGCTTTATACTTCCTTTACTGGGTGTTGACAAATGGACAGTTATTAGATAGCTTTGTTAATTTTGGGTGCTGTTCATGTTGAGTGTTGAGCCACTCAATGCTATTTGTATTACTCACTGTTTTGTATTAATAAATTCAAGGAGCACACTTACAAAGCGAGTTCTGCTATTCAGAGAGGTATTGTGTAATTCCTGTTATGTAACTGAACTGCTATATGATGCCCACAAAAAGGTTTGGCAGAAAGATCAGAAGGTCATTCTGACCAATTGATAATAAAATATAATCAATTAATAATAAAATATAATTAATATTTTACTTATAAGATTTTCCTTATCAACATCCATTCTTTTTGCCTTTTATTTTTTCAAACGATAAGCCAATTCTCCAATATTAACACCTCTAGGTGTATATGAAAACAGCAACAACAACAGGCAATAGAAACCTTTTCAGGATTCAATCTGGGTACAATTAAATTAAGCAATTCTCCCTATATTAATTTCAGTCAAACTCAATAAACATTCTAATTCTAGGCCATACTGAATTGAAACTCAAATGTAAACAATAACATTGATACAAGAAAATAGCTACCTATCCAAATCAGATCCATCCTTGACAATAGTAATGTTAGGGTCCATTTACACTGCCCGATCATTCGTCGAAAAGTGACGAACGAGCAGTCGTTCGAAGCTCAGGCAGTGTAAACAGTCGCCGCGAGCCGATCATTTTCGAAGCGAATGCTCGTTCGTGCTCGAGCCTGATCTCGAGTAACTGATCGTCAGAAATGCTCGAGCAGTGTAAACAGAATGCTCGTTTGTGTTCGTGCTCGTCGAAAACTGGCAAGCAACGATCACGAATTCTCGTGTATGTTCAGGCAGTGTAAATGGGCCTTTATAGGATCGCTCTTACCTTTATCTCTTACTCATTTGGTTACAATCTCCACGCATCCTGAATCATCCAGAGAACTGGGCTTGTTACAATCTGCCACCGCGCCAGGTAATAATGAAAGTTACCATTTGATATTTTAGTTAACAAGGAAAGTAGCTTGACAATGGCTAAACCAAATCTAGTCTAATATAATTTCACGACTGAGACGTTTTTTATGTTCCCAAGTATACATTATTGACTAAACATTCGTCTACATAAATTAGCCAGGTGTAGATCATTCATCTTATTTTTTCTCCTATAAAAATGTTGAACAAGCCCATCTCATCAGTTTAATGAGCAGATAAAGTACCAGATACCTATTTGTATTCGTATATTGAACGCCAGAAATCTATTAAAATAAATTAAAACAAACAAGAAATTGATAACATTCCTTGGCAAGAGATAGAAAATAAGAACGGTGGAAGGGAAAGGAGGATAAGAAGAAAGGAGAAAATAATTCATTTTCAATCAATTGTATTAGTGGAGTAGATGTAAAGCTGCGTCTACACTATGCCGCCCGGCATAGGCCGCCCCTCAAAGCTGAACATGTGTAGACGTGCCGCCCGGGTTTGCCGAAAGCCGGTACGATCCCAACCCGCTCCATGCTGACCCAGATCAAAGATGCTGAAATCAATTGTATTAGTGGAGTAGTGGAGTAGGGCATCAGCAATGCAGGGCTAGAGATTCCGAGTTTGCCATTTTGATTTCAAGAGCACCAAACTTGAAATTTGTATATGAGTGAATGGTACGAATTTCCTGTTGCAAGAAAGCGAAGGGTCACTGAAAGACGTTCGGTTGGGGGGATGGCTTCCCTGAATGACGTATTTTGTCTGCTGATCTCTGGTCCAATCATACCGAGTAAAACTTCAAAATCAGAAGAAGTTTTTGAAACCGGAATTCAAAATTCAACTCGCCCACTTCATCCAGTATCAAATCTTTCATAAAATCGGTGGCACGATACTTTTCCCTCCCTCTACGGATACTAGGGCGTATCCAAAATCGCCTTGGTCTTGGTCGAAACCGTTGGTTTGCTGCAACTTCGATAATAATCGCAGCAGCAGCTGCGAGAGCAGCATTATCCTCTTCGAAGTTCATGATAAGACTAAATACAATGTGGACGTGTCAGCCCCGACACAATGCCGCGCGGCTTTGCCGGACGGTATAGTGTGGACGCAGCTTAATATCGGACAACTCAAAGCAAAATGTCTTAATTTAGTATTTCGAATAACAATTTTTTTATCTTGCATTTCATTCTATGGAGTATAATTGTAGCTTTATTTCGAAGATATACGAAAGCTCAAAACAACAATATAGTCTTGAGAATAAAATTTTTCTCGATTGGTGTTCAACAACCCAACATCCGAAAGATTGGCATAATCTGCAACCCTAAAATATTGTTCCCAAACCGGTGTTAGAGCTCCAAACCGTTTTTCTGGATTTTAGAAATGGAATGTTTATTATTATAGATCTTTACACATAATTATTTAGACATCGAAGAGTTAATTAAAAATCTAAATGTTCAAATATTCCAGTGCAATATGGGAACTGGGAACGACGTTGGATACAGGGGGGTTGGGGCGATCGCCCCCTCCTCTCAAGGCTGGAAAATGTAAATGTTTATTCAATCTGAATCGATTTTAACAAATAATTTTGTTAAATTTTAACTTTGAGAAGGTAAATTTATGCTTGCAACTCATATTACTTGTTCTCTATCACTTACTATAGTTATGGTATCTGGTTGTATGCCTATTTAATTTAAACTTATTTTCCAACTTGATCCCCCCCCCTCAAATATTTTCTGTATTCGCCTCTAAGTCCCTTACGTCATTTAAAACTAAACTGTTTCACAATCATTTCAGTAATCATTATATTTACTGAACAATCTCTGACAATATCTTCATGGAAAGTGAGGGTCGGAAGCTATAAAAAGCTTTCCTGTTACGAGATCTTGAAAGTTGAGTACAAATGAAATTCTATTTCCTTGATTGGTGACCACTTAGGTTCAATCCCGTGTAGTACAGACTATTTCCAGACCAACCCGAGCTACTGGGTGACGTCAATGTGATTAGCTGGATTTACAGACCTAATATCCTCGTTTCCAGTTCTAAACTTACTCGTTTAAGCCCTTTTGCGCATCATTTACAAATGAACTGTAAAATAGGAAGAATAATAAATTATACTAATTGATGCCAATTTGTAAGAAGAACTAAAACAATAATAATAGACAATGCGATGGTGGCCTATAAATCAAGTGTTGCATTTGCCGGATAAGAGGGGTACAGGTTTAATGACAATATACCAACGCCATCATTACTGAATGAAAAAAATCAAAGTACTTCTTTTGAACTAAAAAATCGATATTCTGCTATTGTGCTGAAACATGGCCCCTAAAACAGACTATCATGCAACGTATACAAACCTTTGAGAATAAAGTTCTCAGATTTTTTTTGGCCCTGTTATCGACACTCACTATCAAGTATGGAGGATTAGAAAGAATATAAAAAATAAATAAATGCTGTTTCTTTGGAGTTCATCTCCGGTGCCAGCAGTGTAGGATTTTCTCAATATCAATCATTATCCAATTCCTTTAAATTTTTCAACTCTACCCACACGGATCGCTATATCGCTATGCGCATTTATCTCCATAGCAACTCATTGTCCTCAGGAGACTGAGTGGGCCCAAAAAACATGCAAACCACATTGACAAATTTTTGCTCCCGCCAGGATTCGAACCTGGATCTCCTGAGTTCAAGACTAGTGCAGTGACCACTCAGCCATGGGAGCTGGCTAAGACTACAGAACTCTATGAACTGCATAGATCACCTACTATAAGGAACATAACTAAAAGAAAATTCTTGCAATGGGCAGGTCATGTAGCGAGAGCTGATGAATCAACTACAATCAAAATAGTCAGCGTCTATGGCACGTTGAATACATCAGTTCCCGTTAGATCACTGAAGTTAAGCAACGCCCAGCAAGGTTGTACCATGTGGGTGTCCGCGTGGGTTCGCGCCCTCGTGATGCTGGCTATTGCCGGCACAACACAGGCTGAGTGAGGTCAATGTGAGTAGCTGGTTTGCAAGTTTCCAGCGAAAACTTGCAAACCAGCTACCTAAAATTAAAAAAAAAAGCTATTCAAAATTTAAAAGGGAATATGATCAGCCAAGACAAAGAGGAAGGCCACGAAAAAAATGGGAAGACGGCGTGATGAACATCCTAGAAGATATTGAGGCAGCAAACATAGACCTATGAAAAGAATGGGAAGACGGCGTGATGAACATCCTAGAAGATATTGGGGCAGCAAACATAGAACTATGAAAAGATACAGCGCAAGACAGAGATACTTGGAGAAGTATGTACTATATAGTAAGAATATCGATAGATTGGAAACGCTTTCGATATATCAAAAATATCGATATTTTTTCTCTCGATACATCGGTTTTTGATATTTTTGGCAATATCAAAAACCGTGAAAACTATAACTAATGCTAGGAAAAGATATTTTTTGAGGAGGCCTCGAAGCGAAAGACATTGCCTTTTTTTCAACAGGTACAAAAATCAAACAAGAGAGATGAAAAGACTTTTTCGTAAGTCCACAAACAGTTCCAGGGAAAATATTATATTAAAATGCCTTCGCATAGTTCAGGGGGAAACGTTAAAAGAATTTACAAAAAAGACAATATCGATTCAGATTGAAATGATTATAAGGCGAGCTTTCAATAGCACTCAGACTATCATCCTCAGGCCAGTGATGTTCATACTTCTATTTCGAACATCATAGAGTCAACACTGGCCTGAGGATGATAGTCTGAGTGCTATTGAAAGCTCGTTTTTTACCTAATTATTTCAATCTGAATCGATATTGTCTTTTTTGTAATTTTTTTTTATTATTATTTTACGATTCTTTTGTAAATATTTTTATCAAAAGAATTGCTAAAGTTTTGCTATACAATGTGTTTATAATTAACATTTTTCAATATGAAAAGATATTATTGCTAATTTTATCTTTGGGATAATTGTGTTACATGAAGGCTGTGTAATGAGAAAAAAGTCCATGAACCATGAACGTGTTAAAATATTTTCCTCGCTTCAAGTTAGTTAGAGTCGTATTCTAAACCCACTCAAGTTGACGTCTTCAATTCCCAGTACACAGAATTTGTTTTCAATTTACAAGATATTCACACGATCCATTTCATATATGAAAATAATACATGTGAATCTATCAAATAAAATTTTCATAAAAAATACAACAACACGTTGTTAGTCCTAATTAGCAAAACAAACCAGAAGGAACCACCGTCCTCACGATCACCGGTTCTGCAACAGGTCGGCCTAGAACACATATAATTACAGTTCAAACCAAGGACCATAAAAGGATCGTTGACCTCACTTTGGTATACATGTTTAGGAAGGAAATTTGCTGTNAAATAATACATGTGAATCTATCAAATAAAATTTTCATAAAAAATACAACAACACGTTGTTAGTCCTAATTAGCAAAACAAACTAGAAGGAACCACCGTCCTCACGATCACCGGTTCTGCAACAGGTCGACCTAGAACTCATATAATTACAGTTCAAGCCAAGGACCATAAAAGGATCGTTGACCTCATTTTATGGAAACGATGAGATCTAATTGTGGTGTCCCACGTTTCAATTTTTAATTGTGACTTGACGAACTCTTGGGAGTCGCTAATAGTTGACGTAGTTTATGGTCTATAATTTTACCTCTCCCATCTCTGAAGTGAGGTGTTCCTGGCCCGGGTTCCTCCAATTTGAGTTGACTTGAGATTAATCCGCAAGTTGAGAGATAGTAATGTCAATAAAGTGGACAACACAACTGGATTTTCAAACCGAGCCTTTGACATAATATGAGAGAAACCAGGACCGAAGCTGGCGTCAGTCTTGACGACGTGTTTTAGGGTATGTGAGTTGATCCCTCCAATGATATCAACGCACTTTTAGCAATAATCTCTACAAATGGAGACAGCGTTGATTTTTTTGAGAAAGCACGACTAAAACAACATGAGTGACAGAGAACTCTCATGGAAAGGTAAAGAACCTCTGAAGAACTTCAAGCAACTCAAGAAGGGTTTTCGCCCACGAGCTGTGAACATAAGTATCTTCTCATACAGGGTTTGTGAACTTATATGTGGTTCATTTCTTAATGATCTTAGAGTAATTTCAGTGAATTTCATATAATTGAGTATCTAATAAGGCTTAAACTCGGAATTATAAATATAAATATAAACTAAAAAAAAAAAAAAAAAAAAAGGAANAAAAAAAAAAAAAAAAAAAAATGCCAGAAAAACAACTCTTAAATATATTATCGGAAAACGATACGGGACTATTATTGAGAACGTTAGTGAACTCCACTTTTGACCCCGGCATACATCCCGAAATGCACATGTATATGTTTATGTATATATCCGTATATGTGTATGCGTATGTATGTTTGTTCGTTACGCGATAAAAGCCACAATTTTTAACCGATTTTGACGAAATTTAGTATACATGTTTAGGAAGGAAATTTGCTGTATATATTTTGGGGGCCCAATATTCTGTTTTTTGATATTTCTATAAATGACTACGCACTAACGAGAACACCAGATCATCTTGATCCAATAGTTATAATGGTGGAATTGTTCATTTGAATTTTTTTTATGTCACTGTAAAATAGTAATTTTATTTATGTGATAACAACTACAGTTGGCAATCCTCCCGATCTTCAAATCCCAGCGGGGTCGAAAAAAATCGACTTAGTGCTTATGATTTCCAGGTGCACTCAGCCTCGTGAGGACGATTGAGTGACTAATTTTAATGTGAGTAATAAGCAGTGGCAGCATTACCAGAGTAAAAATATTTGGGTTGATAGAATATTAATTAAGTACCAAACTTTTTGGTACCGCGCCCCTTTTCTTGAAATGAAAGCCTCCCACGCCCCCTTCCCCTTTACATTATAAATTATGAATGGGTACGGGTGTTGCTGAATGCTATCTCATTGAAAACGCTAATGTGTTGCTGAATGCTATCTCATTCAAAACGCTAATGTGTTGCTGAATGCTATTTTAAATCAAACGCTAATGTGTTCTTGGATGCTATCTCATTCAAAACGCTAATATGTTGCTGAATGCTGTCTCATTCAAATTTTCTAAACAGCATGTTCAATAAAATTTCCTTCGTAAAAAAATTGTATATATATAATTCAACTAAATGATAAGACAAGCCCCCCTAGGGGGCTTGCCTTCACGCCCCCCCAGTTCGGGAACCTCTGAATTAAGGAATTAATAACATATGAGACTCTTAGTAATGCTGTGATACCCACAAAAATTGTGAAGATGCCGTTGGTCCTTTTTTTCTTTTTTTGTTGATTGGCCTAAGTAAAGTTAGCTATTACCAGCCAGCCCTCACCACCGTTAGTCCTTACCGCCAAGAAACTCCAATATAGAATTACAATTTTAAAAAAATCTCAAAAATTGTACCATAGAAATAAAAGACATACCTAGTTACCAAATTTCAGTTTCTTATCTCAATATTCAACGAGTACAAATGCAAGAAATGAGTCAGCCCGTCTCTGTCATAAACTTTGATGTTATAGAACATTCCATTGAAATGGTATTTACTGTACAATACGGTCTGAACCATTTAACCAAGCCTATTTTAAAGATATGCAGGTTTTAATGTTTTTCTCAGCCTACGTACATAGGTACGACATGACTATCTGAAATTGTGGCGCATACCATCCATCTGAGAAGTGTAATCACTTTTAAACTTCTCTATACATTTAAACTTGCCCTGCCAAGAAACTTCACAATAGTAGCATTATATCCTCTTATGATTGGATAGTGTTAAAGAAAAAGTTCCAGTTTTGGAGAAAATGCTTAGATGATCTTAAGCAAAGCCATCCATATGGACACGAAGAAGGACAACAATGAAATCGAAAAGAGTGAATCAGCAAGAATTAATAATGAAATGATTTTTTTTTTAAATAATAATTTTTTCTCGGAAATTATTGTGACAGGATATGATGACCCGTCGCACATCACACCACAAATCCACAATGTAGTCGATACCATTTCCAGGAATATACTTACGTTTTTAAATGTTTCCTATCGTTAAACCTACGTTAGGATAAAATTGCCTTATCAGACCATATTAATATGCTTAAAAAATTGTTTGAGTCAAAATAGAGGAAATTATAGGAAAGGATGAAGCCATTGATACAAAATAGTAGGAATGATAGGACAAGCAATTGACACAGTATAGAAGAAAAGATAGGAATAAGAAGGGATGAAGCCATTGATACAAAATAGAAGGATTGATAGGAAAGGATGAAGCCATTGATACAAATTAGAAGGAATGATAGGACAAGCAATTGATACAGTATAGAAGAAAAGATAGGAATAAGAAGGGATGAAGCCATTGATACAAAATAGTAGGAATGATAGGACAAGCAATTGATACAGTATAGAAGAAAAGATAGGAATAAGAAAGGATGAAGCCATTGATACAAAATAAAAGGAATGATAGGAAAGGATGAAGCCATTGATACAGTATAGAAGAAAAAATAGGAAGGGATGAATGTATAGATACAAAATAAAAGTAATGATAGGAAAGCATGAAGCCATTGATACAAAATAGAAGGAATGATAACAAAGGATTAAGCCATTGATACAAAATAGAAGAAATGATATAGCTAATGAAAGATAAAGCCATATATGTAGTTCCGGAAAAGATTTTTTTCCGGACAAATACTACTGGCCGCGAATCGATCCGCGACCTTACGTACAAAATTAAGTGAGTGCTCATTATGTATATCATCGCATTACAAGGTATTTTTAACAATCAACACTCCAGTGTTACTAAGCTATAACTTTTAAAACGTAACAACCACATGCACGGAACCGATCAAGTTAGGCATAAGGTTCTACGGCATAGAACCTATTACACAGCCACACAATGTTAATTTTTATACCTTATATCTTCATCGCACATCTCACTCATCATGTCTAATTGTGAAGAGTGAGTTTAGTAGGTAAACAAGAAGGACGGAGAGTGAGTTCACTAGGAAAACAAGAAGGGCTGACTTCAATACCAGGGAAAGCAATATTTTTAATTGACCAACTATTAGACATGAAAACCTCAAACCGCCCCTATATCTTTCACACATCCCCATGTTAAAATACTCCCGTTATCAAAATAGACATTTCTAGCCATGACGTCCGCGTCGCGTCCTAACAATTACACACAAATTTTATTAAACTTCCGTCTATTAATATCAATATTAAGGGGATCTTTGTCTAGTTTGTCTATTTTGGGGTTATTGAAGATGAAGAGTTAAATTAACATTGTCATCCCCAGACACGTGTCAGATATTTCGATACACAAAACAACATCAGGGACCAGTTAATGTGAATAGAAATCATATTTCAAGGTGTGGAAAAGAAATATTTGCCTGTTCCTCAAAAACTAAAAATGTCTTTCTCACATATACCTAAACTCATAAAAAAAATTCAAATGGTGCCCGGAATGTAGATATGTGACATCAAATTATTTGACTGTATTTGACAAGTGCAAAAAGCACTGTCAAATACAAAAATATGTTAAAAGATATAAATGAGCAAATAAAGATTGCATAGATTGGAAGAGGATATTATGAGAAACGAGTACTCTATATCATATTGATGAAAATTCAAAGGCCTCAAATGCACATAAAAGACCATGTATGTCGCAGAATCTATGTAGAGAATATTGTCCTTTATCCAAAATTCAATAACACATCAGGTGAAGATGAAGCTAGATGTGTGCGAGTATGTCTGGAGCCAGGACATGCTTAACTGACGTGGCCGTTCGTGGGCCACTTTGACAAATTGTGTGGCTCATCCTCACCTTGAAATTTATACACATATATCGCGGAGAATAGTACAAAGAGTCAAAAGTGATGTGTTTTTTTTAAAAAAAAACTGTGTTATTTCGGAAGCTTAACATCTGTCAACAGCATTTTCCATTTTTTCCTAGATTAATGTCTTCTTAACATATAAAGTCATTCGAGACAGAGGTTTTCCTTTCATTCCCTGGATACTTACAAACCAGCTACCTACATTGACCTAATTCAGGATTGGGCCGGGAATAGCCAGCGTAAGAGGGTTCGAATTTACATTGTCACCAACGAAGTTGATGAGGAGACTCTCCCCATCAACTTTTTAGGGCTTCCCACCCTACCTTTCCACGAAGATCTTGCGATTAGTCAATTATATATTTGAGATTACCTGTGGCCTTTCATTGATCAATGTTCTGAAATAATGACCCACAATGATGATTGAACCAGTCTGATCTAGCTAGATAAACAAATGAATGAGTGATGTACGACCAGAATTGAACTAAAAAGTAGACCTGAACCAAACCTATACTTCATTCCATTAAAACCGTTCCTGGTTTAAATTTTATTTAGTTTGGCAGGACAAACGGATACATGTCTAATTAATAATAATAAATTAATTATGTGAACGCGTGCACTTGTAAAATGGTGTACAGGAAATTTAGTAATTCATTTTGGTTACACCCCGCCTCATGAAGTCAGTCTCGACGTGGATCTCAAAAAGTGTATATGTTCAGGGTGCCCCAAGAAAGCCCGGTGATTTTAATAATGCTGCTACACATTCAATTTTAGAGACAGAAAAACTCTTCTAGTTTTATTTGAAAGAAAAGTATAATGGGAAATTATTTTGATGTATGATTTATTGAAGATATGAATCATTTATGGAACACATTTGCAGATCTTTGTATTGTATGTCGCGCAGCTTCGACGTTTTCATGTGTTCCAAGAGTTCTTGTTCAGCTTAAATACTTCTTTGTCATTGCAGAACCAGAATAATCTTTCTGAAATTTTGGACTCATTGCAGAATGGTATTGCGTGTAGGAATCCCCTCTCTCTTGGTCTAATCCGGTAGTACAAAACTTTCTCCGAATAATGGCCACTGAATTACCGCTCTTGAAAAATGTCTCTACAACAAATGTTCGATGCTCTTGGGCCCACGAATCTAATTTCCCTTCGGTTGGAAAGAAAGTGACACGGACACCATCAATCTCCGACAAGTTAAGACTTGGTAGTAAACATTATAAATTCTTCAGGTTATTTTGTCGCAGCCTGCATATTGGGTTGTTATCTATAATTTTCGTGGACATTGTTGTATTACAAGATATTTTTGGGCGGAGCGAAGCGTAACCTTATACTCCCCACAAATTGCAAATTTTTGTTACCCTACTCCTCCGAAACTACTCAACCGATTTTTACCGATTTTTTCTTCATATTCTGCATATACTCAAAGGGTGCATATATCTATTTTCCGAACGATATCTTGAACCGTTTTCGATTTTTCGGCCGATTATTTAGCGCTTTAAATAGGAAATGTGCGGTATTCTCAAAAAATCATGATGGTGCGCGAAAATTCGATGTGAAACGGATGGCTCCGCCCGTTTTTGTCCACGGACACACGTAGTTTAAAAATCTCTCTAATATCATTGAGCTAAACTTAACAATTGCCTCATAATATTCAATTGTCACGATTACTATAGCTACTCAATAAGACGTCGCATCACACTCGGCTTGCACCAAGGAGGTCCCGGGTTCGATTCCTGATGGATGGGTCGAAAATTTCAAAAAGGTTTTTTTGAATTTTCTACTTGGTCTGGTTGTATTTGGGAGTAACTCAGCCTCTTGAGGACAATTGAGGAGCTATGGTAATACCGCCAAGTGTTATAAGGTAAAACATTATAAGGTAAAAATTGTTAAAGTGTAGCTTAGGCTTAGTAATACTGGAGTGAAAGTTAAAATCTTGTAATGCTATGATACCTACAAACATTGTGACATAATAACACATTTAAATATATAGTATATTTAAATATATTTAAATTTACATATAGTTACTCAATTGTCCTCTGGAGACTGAGTTACTCCCTAATAAAAACCGAGCCAGTAAAAAAATCGGACCGACCACAATTCGAACCCGGTACCTCTCCGGTGCATGCCGAGTGTAATCCACATTCTGTTACGGAGACGCGTAAGGAATATAACCATTGAAACAGAGACAAGTTTATAGTGGAAATATATCTGAAGGAGACCGGATATGGTCCTCAGCCAAAATAAGACCTAAAGAGGCCACTAACAGAAAAGAACTGTGTCAAGGAAATTATTGATGAATTTGATGATGGTATGAACATTCAAGCCCTATTAGTCCACCCCGGGCCTTGCAGTGTTTATTACTGCATCATTCATGAAAAAGAAGAATCTCTTGTGTATTGGAGTAATGGACCTGATGGGTTCAAAAACAAAACCAGCTAGCGTCTATGACACGTTGAATACACCAGTTCCCGATAGATCACTGAAGTTAAGCAAGGTCCAGCGAGGTTGTGCCATGTGGGTATCCACGTGGGTTCGCGCCCTCGTGATGCTGGCTATTGTTTCGGCCCAACACAGGCTGGGTGAGGTCAATGTGGGTAGCTGGTTTGCAAGTTTCCAGGGAATGGAGGGTGAAACCCCCGTCTTGAATGACTAATAGATGTTACATTAAGCCAAATTAAAAAAAAAAAAAAAAAAATCAATCTGTTACATTACAATCATTATGTACATTAGTATTAAAGTTCTATATTAATCAATATTAAAGTTCTATATTCTATATTAAAGTTTTTCTATCTCAATAATGCAAACACATTGGCAAGATTCGTATATATCAATGGATCAATAATTTCTATCTGCCGAAGTTTTTACTCATCAAATTGAGAAACAAAATGTGGTTCATAAATAATCTTTATTCTGATTATAAAAAGTTTACAATCTTGACAATTTTATTGCAAAACGCAGATCAAAAATTTTATAGCTAACTTTGCCGCCAAAAAAACATCTTCACTTCAGTTTTCAAGGATAAAGAGAAGAGCGAGTCATTTATCTTGTTCGTTAGTTTATAGTGCTCGCTATACCTATACCAGCCAATAACCAGTAATGAGAGGCAGAATATTTTTAATGAAGTGTACAAGGAAAGACTTGTGTTTGGCTACTCTGCATAGAACTTTGCCATGTAGCAATTTTTTCAAAAAAATAGACTCTTTAAGAGCGTGGTCGTTTGCTCTAATTCTCGGGTTTAATACATAAGTCTAAAAAAGTCCACTCGTTTAAGGCAGATGAACGTCGTCCCGGTTCTACGTACCGGGACAACGTCTAACGCATACCATCATAGTTCCGGCCAAGGGCCATTAAAATGTTTTAGATAAGCTCATATAAACCTGTTATACCATTTCTAAAAAAAAAAAAAACATAACCAATAAATGGGATGAATGATTGATTTCGAGAGAAACACCGCCACTATAATAAGATAGATCATAAGGGAGTCTCAATCCAGAGGAGTGTGAAGAGAGGACATGACGCTCAAAAGAGATGGACAATGCAGGATAGTCTGGACGGACAAATTGACGGGGTTTTCATAAAAAGATAGTCCCGAGTGAACAGTGTCTGACTCGCTCTCATTCGGACGATCTCGATCTCTTCAGCTCCTAAAGCTCAGAAATTAAATGTTCATGGATGCACATCAGATTTATGTTTGACGGATTGGTATAGGGCAATTTATTCGACGCACATCAGATTTATGTTTGACGGATTGGTATAGATCAATTTATTCGACGCACATCAGATTTATGTTTGACGGATTGGTATAGATCAATTTATTCGACACACATCAGAGTTAATATAGAATGGATGTGTTGATGACTAATTCAAATGAAATTTTTGAAAGAGAACCTTGCCAGACAACGTAGTTCAATTATTTATAGAAGCAGTTCAATATACAATACGAAACATTCAGAACTACCCATTCCATGTTAGTTTCAATGAAGTTAAGAATTATGTAAATTATGGCTGTCTGAACTAAAAAGAAATGTTAATCGCGTCGTCTACTGCTTCTCATATCTGTTCCTTGTTTTCTCAATGAAAGACAAGTCAAGCTTGACTTCTTTATTATATTTATAAGATCTACGATGGCTTTCTGGATATCCTATGAGCCAGCGACAATGACATATTGTATACAATAGTTCCCGTAATTTAAGCAAAGTCCAGCGACTATTCCCGGCCCATCAAAGGCTCTGTGAAGTCAACGTACCCTGGATTGTAAGATGCCAGCGAATGAAGATTAAACCCGCCGAAGTCGCCTCGAATGACCTAAGATATAAAAACGACGTCAAGCAAAAGAAAAAAAAAACATACACAAAAAAACCATGGCATACACGAAAAAACATAACAACGATCGATACCTACATTATGTCCCAATAGAAAAAGAAACTCATATCAAATTTGATCCCTTTTGGAACATTGTAGCTCTGAACATAAAACTAAAACTATTGATGAGTTGTACTTTCAGTCTGTCTCAGACGAGTTGAAGAAAAACAAAAGGAACCGAATCAGATACAAAACATCAGAAACTGATTTTGGACAATTCCTTATCTCCATCAGGCGACCATTCAAGGCGGATTTGTGAGGCCTGTCTGTAACCATTTTGTTAATTTTGTTGGTGGGGAAAAGTGTAAGATATGTAAGAGAAAGATATATGGGAATTCCCCATATAGTTTGATAGTGTACGAGTATTTATGGTAATGGCTTTCTGATGAGACATTGTTTTCTACCATATTGCTATATTTATACGAGTAAATCACTCAGACATTTTCAATTCTTCCTTAAAGCCAACGAATATTGCACTCTATATGTGAAATTCCCGGAGTCTTCTAGAAGTAATATATCGTTGTTGCTAGGAATAGTAACATTTACATCGTGCTCGTATTTCTTGGAGATTAATGGTAGTGTCATATTGCTGTTAATGTTTTTATTTTGTAAAATGTGTTTAACGATTGTCTTAAGAAATCAGTCTTCATTCCAACGATTGATGTTCAGACGTTCTCTTTAAGTTTGTGAAATTATTCAACAACACTAAAAACTCTTATAATGATCCAATTAGTGTGAACTCTTATAATGATCCAATTAGAAAGAAAAGGATAATTGTAGACGTTAGTGAACTCCACTTTTGACTCCGGTATACATACCAAAATGCACTTGTAATCTGTATGTATGTGTGTATGTTTGTTACGCGGTAAAAGCCACAATTTTCTTCCGATTTTGACGAAATTTGGTATTCATATTTGGGACATGAAGTAACTTTGCTGCTTTGGGGGGGTTGGCTGCCCCCCCGCGGTGGGAGAGGAGGCCCAATATTGTGTTTTTTAAAAATGATTTTTATCTTTTTAGCGGTTTATTGTAGAATCGTAAAATTTTGATATGTTATGGCTGGTGTTAAGGGCTTTTCGTTTGGGGGCCAATATTTTGTTTTTTGAAAATGATTTAAAAAAAGGCTTAGGTATTGTATGTGTATACGCATCAAGCACATGAGTATATTAGGTACTGTATGTGTATACGCAGCATGCACATGAGTATGACTAATATGCTCATGTGCATGGTGCGTATACACATACAGTACCTAATATGCTCATGTGCATGGTGCGTATACTCATACAGTACCTAATATGCTCATGTGCTATAGAAACAGAAAATGTCTGACTAGGTTTGAATTCTTTTGAATGTTAGTCTTTTATTCTGTTCGTTGAGAACATATTACAGAATGTGTTAAGTCGTATGTCCTCCTTTCCTATTCTGTGAATGATGACATGAATGACATCATTTGAACATTTCATTGAATTAGTTTATCATCATTTAGTGCTCTCATAGTATGAAAAGAAATTGTTAATTCTTTTTCCTACACAAATAAGAAGTGGACTTAGCTGTAATAGATATGCAGGCTCACAAATATTCTATTAATAGCCGTGTAGTTTGAAGCATTTTAATTAGAGATTATGATCACGAATGCCGAACCTTCTTGACAAACCCGAAGTTTCGGAACTGGAACAATCCCGGGTCTGGTCCAGAGATTAGAAAAAAAAAATTGGGAACCTTCCAAAAATCAAGTACAAGCATCACAGTTTTTACACTTTGCATTTTTATCGCCTATGGACATTAAAAAATGACTCCAAACGGATAAAAGATCTGAATCTTTTTTGGGCGATGTAAAACATTCCGATTTAAAGACAAACCGAACACAAGTTGTTACGTTCAAAAAAGATGTTAGAATATATTAGAACATCATTATTTTGCACACTTTAACTAAAGTCAGACAATAAAAATAAACTGAAACAAGTGAAATACCGAATCCTTTGTTTTTTACCAAAAGACTAGGTACAATTTTATNAACGGATGAAAGATCTGAATCTTTTTTGTGCGATGTAAAACCTTCCGATTTGAAGACAAACCGAACACAAGTTGTTACGTTCAAAAAAGATGTTAGAATATATTAGAACATCATTATTTTGCACACTTTAACAAGTCAGAAGATAAAAATAAACTGAAACAAGTGAAATACCGAATCCTTTGTTTTTTACCAAAAGACTAGGTACAATTTTATACAAACAACACATCAGTTCATTCGGTCTACACTAAGAAGAAAAGGATTTAAAAAGGTCTTTCATTTTTTTATTGCATGGCAGATGGCACAGCACATCGACTTCCATGTAACGTTCAAGGTTGATGTATTGCGGGGCCTCATTTTCAAATTCAATAAAAAAGTATTTTTTTTGTTTGTTTTTTATTATATCACTGTCAATCCCAAAAATCCCGGGATTTGATGGCAAATACCGGGATTAAAATTTCAGCCATTTTCGGGTGTGATCTTGGGATTGTGATCTCTAATTTTGACGATAGGTTCAAAAAAAATGATCGACCTCCAGAATGAGATTGAAGGTTTATTTTCAAACTTGCCATAGACCATCTTCAAGAGCTGAAGAGCTCATGATCGCCCAAATGAGAATTGGCTGCACCAAGCTCACATCAATTTTTTTTTTTCAAGAAAATATCACCACCTATCCTGAACTGCCCATTTCTTTCCGGTGTCATGGCTTCTCTTGAACCTCCTTCGTTCTGATTGCATGTAGGTTATGTAGGTGGGGTTGGACTTCGTTTTCATGATTTATATTAAATGTATAGATTATTTTTCTACACAAACCGAGGAATCAATAAACTTGCCGTTAGGACCACATATTCACAAAAATCGCTTTTATTCTCCAAAAACCAACTCCTAATTTTGATAGAGATTGTTAAATGTAATTTGATTTTAATGAAAGAATTCACGTTATTTTTCTAGTATAGAAATAAAATTCTTAGCGGGGTGATTTCCCCATTGAGGACCTGGATAATTCAGGATAAATCTTCAGGTTTATAATTCCATAACTGAAAATAGTCACAATGCTGGAAAAAACTAAAAAAGTTATGGTTTTTAGTGTTGTAAGGTCTGTAACTTAAATCTTTTATTAAGTTCTTTTTTCACGCTTAAATAATGTGAATTTTGCAGAGAATATATATTGTACAAAGGCCGGTACGTTTTTTCACATCCCTGGGTGTATACATATGAGGTTAATTATACTCACAGATAGATGAGATCAAACATTTATTCAAAGAATTTTGTTCAACTTACCTGAAACAACAAGAAGAAAGTCAAATAATTAGCAACAAGAAAATAAACGAAATAAGTAAATAGAGTGATGAAATGTAAATAAACAAACAAGTCAACCTAATCAAAGTCAAAGTAATCTGCCCCCCTCTACATTTTGACGGAGTCCTTTTTAAACAAATGTCGAAAAGTCATAAATATTGATTCCTGGTTGATTAGAATAACCAGAGAGGATGTCAGCAGTGCTAAGTTGAGGTTGTAAAATTTGTAGTTCCGTGCACTCAGCAGTGCTAAGTTGAGGTTGTAAAATTTGTAGTCCCGTGCACTCAGCAGTGCTAAGTTGAGGTTGTAAAATTTGTAATCCCGTGCACTCAGCAGTGCTAAGTTGAGGTTGTAAAATTTGTAGTTCCGCGTGCACTCAGCAGTGCTAAGTTGAGGTTGTAAAATTTGTAGTTCCGTGCACTCAGCAGTGCTAAGTTGAGGTTGTAAAATTTGTAGTTCCGTGCACTTGGGTATGGTCCCGTACCAAGATTAAGATTAATTAAAATCAGATTAGATGTTCGAAAGTTATACTGGAACGAACAAATAGACTTTTTTATTGTGGCGTTAAAACTAACCGAGGATTAACACCAGAGTCTCCTGGGAGCGATTTCGCTGTGATGACTATAGTAGGACAAGGAAATAATTTCTGCAATAGAGTTATAAAACTGTGGTATAAAAAAAAACACTACCGTTATTTATGACGATAATTCATTTACTTTTTCACTTCCGACTCGAGTTTCGTCTACTTCGTAGACATTTTCAAGGAAACTGATTGTTTGTTGTTATTGTTGGGTGTTCGTTGGTAACTTAGGACCGACTAACCGAGAATATGTAGGTATGACGATGAGAAATATAAAAACGCGTACAGAAGAACATTTTGCGGCAGTACGCAACAACAAACCCGATAGGCCAAACTTTGCAGAACATATTATTAACACCCACCATGATATGAGAAATGCAGAAGTGTCACTACTCCATCGGAGTAATCGTCAGATGGAAATCCTACTCTATGAACAAATCTACATCCACTCGTCAATAAGTAAAGGTAAATGCCTCAACGCGATCGTCGACACTGTTCCAAAATTTGTGTATGAGAGAAATCAGCTGATTGATCACGTGGGTCCTGAGTTACCAACGGACACCCAACAATAACAACAACACCAAACAATCAGTTTCCTTGAAAATGTCTACGAAGTAGACGAAACTCGAGTCGGAAGTGAAAAAGTAAGTGA
>CM022879.1:26858843-26869582 GCA_012654025.1 Pachypsylla venusta | reverse complement strand
AGGGCCCCAATTTTTTCAAAATGAAAAGACCTGAACATCAGCCATCACATATCAAAATTTTAGGTTTCTGCAACAAACCGCTAAAAAGATAAAAATCATTTTCAAAAAACACATATTGGGCCCCCTGGGCCCCCAAAACTATACAGCAGATTTCCCTCATACCCTAAACATGTATACCAAATTTCGTCGAAATTGGATGAAAATTGTGGCTTGTATCGCGTAACATACATACATACACATATACAAGTGCATTTCGGGATGTATATGGGAGTCAAAAGTGGAGTTCACTAAGGTTCAGAATAAGGTGAACGGAGCACGTACCTACAATTTAATTTGCTTCAACTTTTCACAATGTTGAAAATCTATATTTTGCACTTACCTCTGATTGGAAAAAGTTTTTTTTTTTTTTTTGCAACAAATGATTAAAAAAAAGAATAAAAAGAAATGTAGGTTGATAGCAAAGGTCATTGACTTGGAACTGATAATTAAATTTATCAAACTTTAAAAGCTCAAAAAATGTAAATGAATTCTCTCTCGGAAATTTTATATTTGGAACTTTGGGAAATACATTGGGGCGTTGTGATGTCAAAAATTCTTCAAATAAAATACAAATCAATATAAGAAAGTTCATTAGCTCCATTGTGCAGGGGGTAGAAGGATTTCAATTGAAAAGAACATAGACTCGTTCTATGACTGCATAAAACGCAACTAAGGGTCATGAGTTCATGACGGAAATCAAAATACCCTTTCCGATATCTTAAAAGGGGAATGAGATACCAAAATTGAAATGCAAGTGCCAAAGCTCTTCGATATATTGCTGCGTGAAAGGTGGATAACCTAACAAATACACATACGCGCATTTATAATATTAGCAAATCAATATGCCTCACAGAAGCAATTGGAATCTGCTGACTATTACTATTATAACTAATTTCAAAAAAGGTTTATTTGTACAGACTAGAGCAAAATTTAAAAATAATGACATTATTTCTTGAGGTAAAAAATATTAGCTGAATTCACAGTAAAAAAAGAGTAAATATACCCCCGCTCTCACATACCAGGTGGTCTCTATCAAATTTCAGCTAAATAAAATTTGCCATTATCAAGGAACACCGTTTTTGGCGTACAAGCACACAACCAGACATTATAATTATCCTTTCATTACGCTTTGAGATTTTATAACAACACAGATGAATTTATGAACGGTTTTTTCAAGTGGGAACATAACCGTTCTTAAATTTTTTCTCCCCGTCAACGGAAAAAACGACACGTTAAAAAAAGTTAAGTTAGAATGAGTTGTATTATAAAGTCATTCTCTGGTCCCTTCGTCACTTCCACTCTTTGGGCAATCTTTTTTGGACAGCGGCATCCCAATTTACAAAACAATTAATCCTTTCGCGAGAGAGAGTAATTTAAAGGAGTTTAAAATTCGCCTGGAAAACGATCTCTTAGAATCTGTCCCATACAGCATAGAAGACTAATCTTAAGTTTAAGAGTTTTTTTTAATTATTATTATTAATTCTTTATTTTTTTGTTTTTCAGGAAATATTTGTGTCTATAACAAACTTTGTTACTAATGACTAATCTTGTGTAAGAGTTATTTTTTAGTTTTTCATTAATTGTTTATTTTTCAGGATATATTATACTTTGTTCTTTATATAATTTTTATTTTATTTTTTTCTCCAGATAATATTTGATTAGATTTATTGTAATGTAAAACAATAAATAATAATAATAACAACGACACTCATTAAGGATTTTTTTGTAAAAGGATAAATAATTCGAAATGAAAGTGTGCGTAATGGGTTACACTGTATAACAAAGTTATAAAAATGATATTTGTTTAATATTGTGTATTTTGGATAAGTTCCAAAGATATTCACATAAATAATACCTAACTTTGTGTACTCTATCTTCAATTATCTAAAGCACTGAAGCAGACTGACTGAATTTAAAAAGAGGAATTATACTCGTATAGTACCTACCTAGGAAACTTTTTACGAATTGTTTTGAAAGAAAAACTAGTAATTATGTGAACTATAGAACTCACTCAATTAAAATTACCACCACCAGGCCCGTGTGGACCAATATATATCATAAATACCAAATTTCATCAAAATCGGACAGGTTGTTCAAGAGTTTTAGTTGGACCGAATAGACAGACAAACAGACGTCCAAAGAAAAAGCGTAGAGTTAAAACTAGATATCACTTCGCTCGATTAATAGGGGACAATAATGGTACAAATACTTGACAACAACGGAAAAATATTTGGAATTTAAAATTACAAACCTTAGCCAACGATCATACCACGTTCAATACACCAGTTCCCGTCAGATCACTGAAGTTAAGCAACGTCGGGCGTGGTCAGTACTTGGATGGGTGACCGCTTGAGAACACCACGTATCGTTGGCTCATTTTTCCGGCCCAACCCAGATTGGGTGAGGTCAATATGGGTAACTGGTTTGCAAGTTTCCAGCGAATGGAGGGTAAAACCCCGTCTTGAATGACCAATAGAGTTAAAGACACGTTAAGACAAATTAAATAAAAAATTACAAACCGTTCCAAAGTTATAACCATTTTCCGAAAGGAAAATATGAGTTTGACACCTTTTCTTCTTATCTGCTCAGCAATTTTTTTTCTTTCTTTGTTCCGCGATTACTCTCGAGAGTTTTTACACTACGATTTCTCTTTAAACTGTTTTATAGAAAAAAAACACTGAGCACAAAAAAAAGATGTCTCACCTTGTGACACTTCTAAATTCAATACTGATTACTGACAGGAGCTGGTCGAAAGTTGTCGTCAGTCAAAGATAGATTCATGACGTCACCGAAGATAGAAGTGAAGGCACCATTATAAACGTTGACTTATCTAGTCGAATTTTGGGCCGTTTTTATTCACAAAAGAGTTGTGCTTTCAAAGTCCGTATACTTTTGTTTCACAAAAAAAGGTATTCAGCATTTTATTTCACCGCACATATCGTACGCAGAGTTACTTTACTTACTTCCTCACCTCGTCTGGTGGGTGTATCGATATAGTAATTTAGATAATATTTTTATTTTCTGCTGCACAATTTTTCCCTTTCCTCTTTCAGTGGCGAATAAGGAAAGGAAAGGAAAGCAAGGAAAAGCAAATGCATCCGTAAGAATTCTCTCTTTTTTTTTAATTTGACTTAACGTCTCCTTAACATCTATTGGTCATTCGAAACGGGGGTTTTACCCTCCATTGGCTGGAAACTTGCAAACCAGCTACCCACATTGACCTCACCCAGCCTGGGTTGGGTGAGGTCAGCATCACGAGGCCGCGAATCCACGTGGTCACCCACATGTTACAACCTCACTGGACGTTGCTTAACTTCAGTGATCTAACGGGAACTGGTGAATTCAACGTGCCATTAGACGCTGGCTGTAAGAATTCTCTGATATCAACAATTCATGGCGATTTGTTGCAAACCAGCCCCCACGGCTGTTAACCTATGATGATGAAATGTACATCATCTCATAGATGATCTCCACGAAAGCGAAAGGCCATAATAAGATCCAAATTTTACACAATATTGGGCCCCCAAAAATTAACAGCAAATTTGCTTCATGTGCTAAACATATATATACCCAATATACATACCCATATATACCCAACATATATATATATATATATATGCTAAACATATATATATACCCAATTTCGTCAAAATCGAATGAAAATTATGGCTTGTATACATATACATTACACACACATATATAAGTGCATTTCGGGATGTATATCGGGGTCAAAAGTGAAGTTCACTAACGTTCACAACTATCACAACAGTTACGTACTCATCCGATTAGTTTCGGAGATAGTCTAAGTTTCGTGTTTTTTCTTTGAAAAGGGAGCAGGGGGCTCCGAAAGTAGTCGGATGAGGACTATAATATATATATTTTGTTCTTATTTTATGTGAACCGGACTTTGTATTGCTATCAGGACAAAAAAAAATTCAAATAAAAAAGAAATTCTATCTTGAAGATTCAAGTGGTCTATTTAAAAACGGTGATTATATGCCTTAGATTCTAAGATAACAGACATATCATATTTAATGATTCCAGACTGTGCGTAAAGGTGTGAGCGAGTATAAATCACATAAGTCGTAACGTGGGCGATTGGGTTAGTTATGGTAACAAGTTTAACGAACCTCATATACTCAGAGGAAGGACTATGAATGGTACCAACATGCTGAACGTGCAGGGTTTACAGTAGAACGGCGATTATCGGAATGTCGCCAAAAAAAATTGCATTGGAAACTATACTTGCATTGGAAACTATAATGCAATTTTTTCCAAAAAAAAATTGCATTGAAACTATACTTGCATTGGAAACTATAATGCAATTTTTTCCAAAAAAAAATTGAATTGAAACTATACTTGCATTGGAAACTATAATGCAATTTTTTCCAAAAAAAAATTGCATTGGAAACTATACTTTGTATCGATAAAAATGTATAATAAAGTAGGTACATAATTAACCATTTGAAAGTAAAAAAGCGTGTATTATTTGTATCCTACCCACCTTCCCTGAAACCCAAATTTTCCGAACATGTCCGATAATTCGATTATCCGAATGACCCTGGACAACAAATGATTCGGATAATCGGCTTTCTACAGTATTTCAATAGAACGCTCGTTTTGTTTTTCTTGGCGTTGTAAAATTAGCGTTTTGTTTCATGGCTTTGAAATTTGAGTTTAATTAATACTATATCCAACTTACATGAAGTTTTCATTTACACATTTCAGCATCCCTCACTAATATGTTTACTAACATTTTAGTGAGGAACGCTTTACTTCAGACCCTTATCCAGGATTTTATTTCGGGGGGGGGGGCATGTAAAGGGAGATTTACCATATGGGGATTATAAGAAAAATCAAACCTTTTCAAAAATTTCGGGGGTGGGGTTGAACCTTTAAAACCCTGTCCTGAATACGGGCCTGCTTTAACTAACCAGTAGGTATGTTTGGTTTAAGTTTCGGAAATGAGGAGCTTTTGGGTTAAATTCAAGAGTTTTTCTTTTCTACTTGAATGTTTCAAGATTGCACTCACTCAATATCAGGCAATAGCAACATTATACCTATTAGGTAGCAGAGCAATGTTGAGTTTATCATAAAGTGAACATATATTTAATTGGGAAATACTTTGTAGTTAAGTGATAGCTAATATAAATCGTTCACATACAGTGGAAAGATCATATTTTGAAAACCTCTTAAAAAATATTTTAATGCTGTGATAGTTTTTATTATCTGTTACGTACGGCCAGAAAGAAAACATTTAAAACGTTTGGTGGAAATCCCAAGCGTGTTGATACAATAAATGATGAAAAACACTTGACTTTATGTTCTACAATTACGGCTATCTCTAACCGTTTTTGACCTTTGTAACAAATATAAACTTTTGTTTTACCTTATTGTGTACGGAGTCCTAAAACGGAAGGAACTCTTTCAACAAAAAACATGCAGCTAAGAGGTTAGTTCGTGATGGAATCAAACCAGCAAAGAAAGGCATGATAATCCATCATCAATTGATTGTGTCAACCCCCTTATTGATGGGGCGTTCTGGAGTTTCTTTGACATTGATAAAATAAAAACTCTACATGCTCATACCTTTTTGAACAGATGCGACGTAATCAACGCATGTATTGTTCAAAATATGAAAACATATACAGTTCTTCTGATAATGGCTGCACCAATACCATGAATTGATATCCGGAACTGACTTTGAGGGTGAACAATAGAATAACGGAGACATTTTGGACTCTTGAAATATCGACAACCCTCTTCAAAAATGTCAGAGATTTTCCAAATACTTTGATATAATATGTAATGCTTCCAAATTAAGAGGAGCGAGTATAAGCTTTGAAATGTAATCAAAATAAATATTTCAATATATAAACTTTGTACATAATGAGTATAATTAGAGTTCTGTTTACGGGGAGGAGTAGATGGGTTGTACTTTTCGATTTTTGACATATTTTAACCCAATTAAACAGGTTAGGAAACGTTTTTACGGCCACGCCTCTGTTGCGTATGTACAACCGTCAAACATGGATCCATGACGGGAAATAAAAAAAAACGAGTTCAAAAATAAAATTAAGGGTGACATCCCCCGGTGTCATCTTGTAAAATAACAAAGAAAGCAACTCTGAATTAGTATTCTGTTTGTGAGAGGACTGACATGTTTCTAACAGTAGATGTATGATCTAACAGTAGATGTAGCCTCCAACAGTAGATGTATGATCACTATTGAAACTTTAGCAGCTGTTGCTGCTAAAGTTTTTAACAACTTATTTAGAGCTACAGACTCATTTAGTTGACTGCCATCGTGTAAGAATACAATTGAGTGTAACTTTCAATAACCAGAAGATTTGCGTAAGAATACAATTGAGTGTAACTTTCAATAACAAGAAGATTAGTGTAATAATACAATTGAGAGTAATTTTCAATAACAAGAATATTAGTGCAAGAATACAATTGAGTGTAACTTTCAATAACAATAAGATTAGTGTAAGAATACAATTGAGTGTAACTTTCAATAAAAAGAAGATTAGTGTAAGAATACAATTGAGTGTAAATTTCAATAACAATAAGATTAGTGTAAGAATACAATTGAGTGTAACTTTCACAAGAATATTATTGTAAGAATACAATTGAGTGTAACTTTCACAAGAATATTATTGTAAGAATACAATTGAGTGTAACTTTCAATAACAAGAAGACTAGCAGCTTATTCATGGTTAATTTTGAGAAAAAATTGTGCTTTCAATGAAAACCACTTGACGTGACGCAACACTTATTAAACCGATTGTAATATTTATTAAAAGGAATTAATAATCCGTACAATAAATGGGAGGGTGTCGATAGCAGATATCAAACCGGCACGCGACATCTGCATTTCTTTAGCACTCCTCCAGATGGTAGGTTAGGTAAGGAAGCCTTCGTAAAGCATGCACATGTTGTGCACACGACATACTTGAGGACATTCAGTCAAAAGGAATACTAATTGAAGAAGACCTTGTGTCTCATCCGGGCACCAGAAGACTAGAACTAACTATCGGAAGTGTATAATTTGGAAATAGTTAAAGAAATAGAAAATGAAACTAAGCTGACTCATCTTGAGGCGTGATCGTGATGTCAGATGTCAAAAGCTGACGCAGCGGTTATAAGATCCCTAAGTACAGACCCATCACCTGAACCAAATATGTATATTGTGCTCGCAAGGCCGTACAAAGGGGGGGGGGTCCATGGGGTCCAGACATCCCGAAATTTCATTTTTTTTATGGATGACTTATGTAATATTGAATTTAGAGATGGTATTTAGGATGTTTACAGTCATTATGAAATATAAATTTCTATAAAAAAATTTTGTATCGACTGCAGAAAATATTGTTGAGTCACGAGCGCTTTCGTCTGTTACTTGATAATGTCGTACAGACGAAAGCGCTCGTGACTCAACAATATTTTCTGCAGTCGATACAAAAAATTTTTATAGAAATTTATGTAATATTGTAAGGTGTTGGTGGGTATGATGAGTTATCATACCCACTAACAACAAAAACAACAACATTATCATCAACAATAACAACAACAACAACATGGCTTGGCTGTCAATCCGTCGGACTCCCCCCCGAANGGCCCCCCCCCCCTAAAAAATTTTGGGTACGGCCATGAGTGCTCAAACATTTAGGGAGTCGAATACGTTGGAAAACAAACCTCAAAAAATCTTGACTCGATTGAAAGACAGTATTTTTTGGAGGGTAGGAGTTGGAGGCTATAATATCAAAAACATTGAGGCTTTCAAAATATGGTTTTATTATAGGAACATAGAAGTTAATAGTAGAATGAAAAAAAACACAAACTAGACATCTGTGCAAAATAATAACGAAAATGAAGTGAGTGAGAAGTAGAGGAAATTTAATAGCTAAACAAGCTGAGGATATACTCGCATGTCCGGATATGGGTTTTTCATGCACCCAAGAAGACTGTTACAGCCTCGTTGGCTGTTGGCCAACGAAACAGCACTCAGAGTGGCGGAGTACTGGAAAAATTGTTTTAACCATTTGTCATGCAATGGTGAAAGCGGACGCGGAAAGTAAAGTAAAGTTGTCATAGCCCGGAGAAAAGCTCGCAGGAGTTGGAGAGTGAAGACCCGTGGAAGATGGGATCGGGTTTATTGGGTCTATTTAACAAAGACCAGAACGAATATCCTGAGGCATATTAAATATTACAAGATTAGTATGGCCTTAAAGTGTTCCCAGAGTTCATGGGAGACTCCTATTGATCGATAAGTAATCTCAGTAAATCCTGCTCTCAGGATCAAGTTATGCATGTAGGTAATTGAAGACATTCAGAATTGACCCTCGATGTGCAAGTTATGCAGTATGCACCCAATACAGGATCAAGTTATTTAAGCATCATGCATAGATTAAGTAATTAAAGCCATTCAGAATTGACCCTCGATGTGCATGTTATGCAGTATGCACCCAATACAGGATCAAGTTATTTAAGCATCATGCATAGATTAAGTAATTAAATCCATTCAGAATTGACCCTCGATGTGCATGTTATGCAGTATGCACCAATATACATTTTGAGTAAATGTCCATTCAGCTTGTAACGATTTGATGAATCTTGTATATGTAAGCCGCTTGAGGACATTATTTGCTACAACTGAGATCCGGGATCCACGACCACGGGGCCACCAATGAGGAAGTGACGGGGGTAAAAACCCCCCGGGGGCGGGACTTTTGAGGGGCCCTGAAATTTTTTTTCATTTTAGCAAAGGGGCCAGTAATTTTTTTGTACCGAGTTCCGATTTTTTCTGGGCAGCCTTGCACGAGCAGGTGTATACAGAGTGTCCCAAAAGTCAGAGACCACCTGAAAAACTTCACATCGGCTTTATGTGGAGTTTTGAAATTTTGCATGGTATTCTATGCTAAATTAAACCACCTGATGGTGTGACCAATTTTTCAGGCGCGGGTCCCAGGGGGGCCAACTTTTGTTTTTTAAATACGAACCCCCATCTTTTGATACATTTTCAGAAAGACAAAATTAGAAGTACTTTGCAAAAAAAAAAAAAAAAAAAAAAAAAAAAAAAAAAAAAAAAAAAAAAAAAAAANAAAAAAAAAATACACGTCTAGCGTTTTTGGTTTCAAAATGGGGGCCATTTGAAATTACCAAGACATGACTTCCAAGAGTGTCTAGAACCAGGCGAATTATTTCTCAAAGTAAGCGAAGTGTCTAAGACTAGAAGAATTAGTCTAATAAACTGGTTCCTCGACATTGGTGTCCTATGAAATCATTCAATATCCCATTGCAAATAATCTAGGTGAAACTTTTAGTGTTAATTCCGCAATATATTTTGAAGATTGTTTACTTCGTGTATCTATTAAATCCGCTAATCATACAGCTCACTGCAAACTAAAGGTGAAGCTTCTAGTGTTAATTCCGCAATATATTTTGAAGATTCTTTACTTCGTGTATCCATTAAATCCACTAATCATATGCTTTAACACGGATTACGTGACTTGACACGCCCACATAAAATATTTTTACAGCTTCTCAAGACGAATGATTCCCGTACATTACCTCCTTATTACAAAAATCTCTTTGATAATTTAACGCTACTTTTTTTTTTTAAAAGTCATCTTTGTAATCTATCATTCGTTTGTTTTTTATGAATCTATGAGAACATCAGTTGAGGATTTTAAAAATATTGTGAATTTAAAATTTCGGCATAAGCTGGAGGGGTCACAGAGGCGTATAATTTATCATTGAACCCTTCCGCCTCTAATGTGTAAAAAATGAAAAAAAAAATGGTCATGACAATAAATTAGTAGAAGTTGTAAGTAAATTCGGGCGACGATACAAATATTAACAATAAAATAATAAATAAAAAAACTCGTGTGAACATCACACAACTTTCCTTATCTATATTAAAAAAAAAGTAAAAACGTTTTGAGGTCCGCGGAACCCAATCTCGATAACACAAGTTGTATACTTCAATTTCTTGTATGAAGAAACCAAATTTCAAGTTCTAGCCCTTTCTATTCAGGTTTTGGGGAACCCCCAAAAAGCGGCCTTCAACGGCTAATTAGCGGCCAACAATATATTACAATTTCTTGTATGAAATTGATATAAATAGGCATCACATTTCAAGTTCTAGTTCTTACCTTTCTGGTTTTAGGCATAACCGCCAAAAAGCGGTCTTCAACCTCTATTTAGCGGCCAACAATATATTACATAGCTTAAAGTTGTAGCTATTACCGTTCTCATTTTAAGCAGGATATGCGAAAACCGATTCAATATTCGTATATTCGATTTCCACCAAAAGCTTATTTTGACGTTCATGGCATAAAACTGACATAGGTACATACCAAATTTCAAGTCTCTAGCATTTGCCGTTCTAGGTGCCGTCGTTCGCAGACAGACAGACACACACACGGACTGTTCGGTAATGCGCTGGTTCAATTTCACATTAAAGTTTTAAATAAAAAGTGATATACAAACTTTCACCCGAAGTTTTAAAAAACAGTTTAATTTAATAACACTGAGCACAAAAAAGATGTCTCACCTGGACGCTTCTAAATTTGATACTGATGACTGACACGAACTGGTTGAAGGTTGTCAGTCAAAGGTGCATAGATCCATGACGTCACCGAAGATAGAAGTGACGTCACCATTTTTCAACGTAGATTTATCTAATCGTACCGAACATT
>CM022879.1:26845668-26857905 GCA_012654025.1 Pachypsylla venusta | reverse complement strand
ATTGTTCGGTAATGCGCTGGTTCAATTTCACATTAAAGTTTTAAATAAAAAGTGATATACAAACTTTCACCCGAAGTTTTAAAAAACAGTTTAATTTAATAACACTGAGCACAAAAAAGATGTCTCACCTGGACGCTTCTAAATTTGATACTGATGACTGACACAAACTGGTTGAAGGTTGTCAGTCAAAGGTGCATAGATCCATGACGTCACCGAAGATAGAAGTGACGTCACCATTTTTCAACGTAGATTTAGCTAATCGTACCGAACACGGACCAATGGCTGAAACTCGAGATTTGGGCTCTAGGGACCCCAAAACGTGTTTTGGCATTGAAAACTCGACATAGAAAATTTCAGCCCACACCAATACCGACTTTCCTTTTTATAGGATAAGGAAAGTAAAAATATCTTCTTTCAGACCATTTCAAACACTCTCTTAAATCTGACACGATGATGCCACTAATGAATGAATTATTAATAATAAATGTAGTCCAAGATTAAAAGTGTATCTATTAGACATTTTTAATATACAATAATAATTTCTTGGAACAAGTTAACATTTAGTGCAGATAATTATTTCAAAAATCATTTAGTTTTAACAAATGAAACAAGAAAATGGAAGCATTTATGATTTCAACACTTCGTAATTAAATTCAAAACAAAGAACAACTGGTGTTACAATATACCATCATAACATATTTAACGAAAATGATATACCGGGGGGAGAACGAGAAACATTGACACAAGTTTAGGGGAAGTGGAAAGCATCATATCAAACTGAAAATACTTCGATCAGTTCTTGTCCTTATCAACATTTTTTGTCAAGCTTTGTTTTTGGTGATTGACAGGTTATATCTCCGATAAATGTTTTTTTAGCTTACACAGCCTGGGTTGGGCCGGAAAAATAGCCAGCATCATGAGGGCGCGAACCCACGTGGACACCCATATAGGTCAATTTGGATAGCTGGTTTCCAAAGTTTCCAGCGAAGAGAAGATGAAACCCCTGTCTTGAATGAACTATATTAGATGTTAAGCCAAATTAAAAAAAGTGAGATTGTCTTGTAACTTTTAAATAAATTAAAAGTCAACTTCCATCCTTCGACTCGACTCAACTGATGATGAATCGAATAATTCGAAACTAGTTTCTTCATGAATAATTATAAATAGTGTTTTTGGTAAGTGATGTTTTGTTTTAATTCATTTAAAAGTTAATATTTTTTAACACTTATAATTAACATGTTATTCAAAGATTTGGATTGTCTTGTGACTGGATTTATTTAAAATGCTTTATGATCCGCTCTGGAGACCTGAAAACGTGTTTCTGCATTGAAAACTCGACATCAACATTTTCAGCACATCACAATACTCTCCTTTTAAAGTGAAAAAAACTAGAAAAACCCCCTTCCAAAAAACGCAAATCTCAGCCAGGAATATGGCACTATACGCGAGAAGCGTTGCGTCACAAAGTTTTAAATAATTAAACACCACAAGAGGAAAACTTTTCAAAATCTTCAAGACAAAAGGGTTGAAAAGTTCTGCAAGTGACAAGAATTTAAGTTATTTTCACATGTCGGTAAAATAGAAATTACAAAAAAGCCACTAAGATATTTTTAAAAGTGTCTAACCTACCTATCTAGCACGGAGATATCACAACAAAACTTTTGTCATTAATATTAGTTTGCCTCAATCTGAAGAGTAAGATTAATGTAAGAGGGCGTAAATAAATTGAAATCTAGCAAAGTAATTTCAGTAATTTTTTTCCATCAAATTAACAACCTCAGGCTTAACAAATTTAATTCAAAAAAAATCTAAAGTTATGAAATTTCAGCCAAAAATAATTCTCGTAACTTTTTTTTTTGTTTGGCTTAACGTCTCTTTAACATCTATTGGTCATTCAAGACAGGGGTTTTACCCTCCATTCGCTGGAAATTGCAATCCAGCTACTCACATTGACCTCACCCAGCCTGGGTTGGGTCGGAAAAATGGCCAGCATCACGAGGGCGCGAATCCACGTGGACACCCATATGTTACAACCTCGCTAGACGTTGCTTAACTTCAGTGATCCAACGGAAACTGGTGTATTGAACATGTCATAGAATCTGGCTTTCTGGTAACTTTAACCAGAGAATTTTAACAATATATAAGACGTTAACTTGAGAATTATAAAAAGTAATAAATAAGCCTAGCATGCTTGCCTCACGTCTATAAATCACCCACAGGTAACCAACCCCAACTCTTTAATATCATTGTAACTCATTTTCTTGTGTTACAGGCGTAATTGAAGTGATTTTTTTTTTTGGCTAAACTTCGCTTTAACATCTATTGGTCATACGGGACGGGGGTTTTACCCTCCATTCCCTGGAATCTTGTACAGACCATCTACCCTCTTGTTTAACATACTTCTATTCATTGAAAATTTAGTAAAAGCAAACATGGTTTTGACTTATCATCGTATTAATTTTGAAAATAACGATCTTTTCATTTGGAACGGGGTTTTTAGTTTTTACAGCCCATTTGCTGAAAACTTACAATGCAGCTTCCCACATTGACCTCGAACAGCCTGGATTGTGCGCGGAATAGCACGTATTGCTAGGGCGCAAACCTACGAGGTCATCCACTTCGTAAAACCCCGCTGGGCGTTGCTTAACTTCAGTGATCAAACGGGAATGGTTCTGGCACCCATATATGATGATAATTATACCACCAAATAACTAGAAGACATTTGAAAGACCAAATCAATTTAGTCTTCACAAAAGAACAACATAAAGGGATTTAGTTATTAGACAATTGAATCAACAGTGACATCATTGTGAGGATATTTTGTGTCTTGACTCCAAAATTATGACGACACCTCCAATTCTAATATTCATATTATAAACCAAAAATGATAATAGAGCCGTTTTGGAACTGGATTTGAGATTGAAGAGATCTTATCATCACATTCACACAGATGAATACAAGATATTTTCTGAAGTAAAAATGCAAGAAATTTTATGAAGTATTAAGGGGCATAAGACATTTTCTGAAGTATTAAGTAATGGTTTGGCAGGTTTTAGTCAGTAGGAATCTAAAATCTCGGGTTATAGTCTGGAATTTCCACGATATACTCGGTGGAACGCGGCCTCCAGGACTAGCGCGACATCTGATAAGATCCAACTCATTCCACTCATTTAACAGATAAATTTGCAATGCAAAAAAAAAAAATACAAGTAATTACCCATTACCCAAGTCTTTTATTTTTATACGAGCCTCTAAAAATAATCAAATTTACTAAAACCAAAGGATCATTTACAATTTAATTAACTTGCGGGGTTGTGTTGTGTGGTAAAATAATAGGAAAAATGTAATAAACCGAAAAAAAAAAGAAATTAAGTAAAAAATTTAATTTTAAAAAAGAATAAGATTTCAAATGAAATCTAGGGATGTGAAAATTTACCAGCTGACTTAATCTAGATTAGGAAATGTTATTTAGTCCTACTGAAAGCAAAATAGCGCTACTTTTGGCTATTGGTTGTTCAGAATCTTAAACCAATGAAAGATTAGATTTAGCCTGACGAATAATTTTAGCAGCGTACTCTAATACACAATCCACGCAATATACCAGAATGTTCCCCTTACTTTAACCTAACAAAAGAAAATTCGAATTATATTTCCCCAAACTACCTAAGTGAGAGAACCTTTGCATTCATCAAGTGGAGGTTGAAGCATGGAAATTTATTCTTTGGACGTGAAAGAATAAATTTGGTTTTATGTCTATCAATCTCATAAAACTTCACTAAAATCCTAGAAATTTTGGGGGGCGGGTCTGGACCCCGCCTGGGTACGGCCTTGAATGATTGTATGTATAATTCAATAAACATCCATTAGATGGGAGGGTACTTCAAAGAAATTACTATGATTCTGTTTATTCGCTTGTTTCTTCTGTATGCAATCCTATATATTAGCCTTTTTTGGTGAGTCATTTTGTGGGTGCACACTGCACAAGCACACAAAAAATATTTTGACAAAAAAATAACCACACAGAACTTTAAGGCGCCGAGCTAAGATGATGCGGTCATTTCTTTCGCTATCAGAGCTATTAGCTATCTTATCATACTCATTCATTGAATTCCAGTGTGATGTACACTAGATTACAGAACTTGCTTCAATATACCAAACTCATTTACGACATTTTGCCTTCTTATCGCCACCCATTGAATGAGTGTGATGAATCATATTATATTAAATTTTAAAAAAAATAAAGCTGTAAAAATTATAACAAAAAACACACATGTGATATAAACAAGATTTCAGAAACAAAACCACTCCTGATCTGATCTGATACACCTGGCATTTTGAATATAAAATATGGGGGTCTTTTACTTTGTAAAAAATCCCCTCTCAAAATAATCAGTTCGCATTTCAGATAACCCTCTTCCGATACTGATGGTTATAGAGAGATTCTATTCAAAACTCATTAAATCTGAACGGAAATAAAGGAGACCGACCGCTGGTCACTTAACGCTTTTGTTCGTTGGGATTTGATTAGTATTTTAACAATAGCGAAGTAAACGGGATAAAGGAAAATTCCAAAATTGAGAAGGAACTGTTTTTTTTTAATTTGGCTTAACGTCTCTTTAACATCTATCGATTCTATTGGTCATTCAAGACGGTGTTCCCTTTTAAATAAAAGCTAGTTTCTAAGAAGGCGAACTTAATTCCGATCGGGATCGCTTGAGTATTTTGACTGACTTTAAGGTGTTGTAGACCATCATATACAGGCTGTAATATAATGCGATGTCAATCCGGTACCCACTTTGTTGTAGACAATCATATACAGGGCGTAACATAATTCGATGTCAATTCATTACCCAACCTTGTTGTTGTAGACCATCATATACAGGGTGTAACATAATGCGATGTCAATTCGTTAACTACTTTGTTGTTGTTGTAGACCATCATATACAGGGTGTAACATAATTCGATGTCAATTCGTTAACTACTTTGTTGTTGTTGTTGTAGACCATCATATACAGGGTGTAACATAATGCGATGTCAATTCATTAACTACTTTGTTGTTGTTGTTGTAGACCATCATATACAGGGTGTAACATAATTCGATGTCAATCCGTTACCCACTTTTTCTTGAGACCACAATAAAATGAACACTATGGAGACTCAACATAGAACGGATATAACGATTCCATTCCTCATGCAATACTCGTGTTTGGCAAGAAATCTCAAGAATACTTGGTTAACGGTTTGACATAGAATTGTTACACCCTCCCTATATTGTAGATTGATGCTTTCTAGAACTTGCCCTGGCGCACTACCGTGCGCTCAGATATTATTTTTCTTCTTCATATTACATTTTGTACATATAGTATTTGTAGAAGAATGAAATAATATTTGCTAATTATTTCATTTTTTGACTCCACGAATTTCCTTCAAACGTCTGGTACTTAATAGGTCTCGAACGTCTTGTCCGATTTTGACGAAACTAGGTATGCTTATAAATGACGCTTGTGCCAAACCCAGGAGCTATGGTGGATATCATTTAAGTGAATATTTCATTTTTACATTTTGTGTACCTAGGTACAATTTTATTATTATTTTTAAAAGTGAATCCTCGTCATAAATAACGGTAGTGTTTTTTAAAGTTACCAATAGGATGTCTAATATGAATTTGTTAAATAATAATGACCTTTCAATACATAAAATATTATCTTATTATTATTAATTTGGTTAAATTATGATTTGCTTATAATAAAATTACAAGTTAGCCAACGATCATACCACGTTGAATACAGTTTCCGTCAGATCACTGAAGTTAAGCAACGTCGGGCGTAGTCAGTACTTGGATGGGTGACCGCTTGGGAACACCACGTATCGTTGGCTCTTTTTTCCGGCCCAACCCAGGCTGGGTGAGGTCAATGTGGGTAGCTGCTGGTTTGCAAGTTTCCAGCAAATGGAGGGTATAACCCCCGTCTTGAATGACCAATAGATGTGTTAAAGAGATGTTAAGCCAAATTAAAANAAAAAAAAAAAAAAAAAAAAAAAAAAAAAAAAAAAATATACAAGAAAATATACAACTTGTAATTTTACTATGATGCACTTTTCAAATTACATTTACATTATAAAGACAAAAGCAACGAGGATTTTTTTTTCTTTTTTTAAAAGAAATATGCAATAAATATAAAAGACAAAACAAGCGAAGACAATAGAAAAAGGAATAATTTAAAGAATGCAAATTATTTTGCCTGAGAAATGTGTTGTACAGGGGAGATAGAGAAGTAAATGAACGCGCAGTTTAGAATGAAGTGAATGGAGGTGGAGGCATATAATATGTATAGCGTATTACTATTAATAGTATCACGCTAGAAGAATAAATAAAAGCCTTTAATATTGTTGTATGATTATTAACGCTAAAATCAAACATGGAAGTTAACCGCACAAACTATAAGAAATGGTGGAATTTTGAAAAAAAAAATTAAAACATTTGTAATTTCTATAACTTCTAGAAACTTGTACTTTAAAGTCTCTTTTCGTGGCCTCGCGTTTATGAAAGTTTGCACAAAAAAATAGACAATTTTTAGTACAAGAAAAATTACAAGAATCGTATCACACAAGGAATGCGAAAATAATGTGAATATCAGACGAACTCCTGGAGGGTGTGAGTTCGAAACACGCCTGAGGCAAAAATTTTCTGGTCGAATTTTCCCGTATCCGGAATGGTATTGGTGTCTTAAAGTAATTCGAAAGCGGTTCCGGGTTACAACTTTCAGAAAAAAAGATTATGAAAATTGATTGACCAGTTTTAGAAATTTATTCGGACTAAAGTTATATCATAATATTCTCAATTTAATTTGATCTGCAAGAGTCTTCAATCTTTTGGTGCACCCTGATGAATATTATATATCCTCATCATTCACACAAACAAAAGCTTCCTTGACTTTTTAAATAAAAAGAAAAGGCTCGAATTTTTTTTTTGCAATGTTCATAAAGTGCTGGAAGGCGGAAATTTTATTCTATTAGCGAGTTTTGGAGAAAAAGAAAATGAGAATAAAAATAATTTGCATACGATCAGATCAGCGGCTGCCGTTGTTCTAATTTTTCATTTGTCTTTTCATTGTGAAATAAAAAAGGAAAAATGTACGAATAAAATAGCTATGATATACAAAAGTATTGATTTGATAAAAGGCTTACGTAACTTTTCGGCGTACGTAAAACTCTAAAATAATTATGGAAGTTTATAGTAACTGACAGTGACTAAATGTGTTCGGCGCACAGATAGACCCAAAATACCTAATTTCATTAAAATCGGTTAACGCTAATATGTATTTTCTTATGAAAAAAGGGGATTTTCCGGGACGACATGCGTTGCATACCTACATACATTAAATTTCCATTCTCCAAATTAAGAAAAATAAGCTCTCATTTTCAACGACAAAATAAAATATATGCTTTATAAAAAGTGTCAAGAAGGTAATATAGCTGAGAAATCCTTAGGCGATGTAAGAAAAGAAATCCGTAAGCGATGTAAGAAAAGAAATCCGTAAGCGATGTAAGAAAAGAAATCCGTAAGCGATGTAAGAAAAGAAATCCGTAAGCGATGGGAGTGTTATGGTTTAAAATTAGTCAGAGATAAATTCTTTACCACTCGAAACCAGTTTAACTGACTTTTTTAAATGTGGGTAGGTAAAAAAAACTCATTATAAAATTAGCAATAATAGAAGTCTGCAAATGAGAGTTTTGCATATAATAAAAGCACACAGTAGCCAAACTAAAGAAAAGAAATAAGTTTAACGCTCGACTAAACTTTTAGTCATAAAACTACTGTGGACTTTGAGACAGCATAAAGGAAATGACTGATTTAATGATTCATGCAAAACAAATCTGCCAGACAGGTTCTATAGATAGTTTATTTACAAGATATATCTGTTGTTTGCAAGTTCATGTCTCTCTATGTGGTATACGATCTGTTATTATTCTGCCTCCATCTTTATAGTTATTGCGGAGGCCTAGTTATTGTAGGGACCCAAAACTTTGGGTTTAAACTAGCCTAGTCGAAAGTAAATCCTCTTCAGAAGAGGGTCGTTCGCATCAAGTTCATTTCCAGGTGAAAGAAGTGAGAGTGCAGCTGAAGCATACATGTTTGGTCCCCCTTCGTATATGTGACTAGCGCGAGTGTAAATTTAATGTACAACACGCGACCTGGTTTCCTTTAATGTACAACACGTGACCTGACGAAATCACGCCTGCGCAATGATGGTAATCAGTTTTATCAACAAACCGATGGAATGATCAAGATTCAGACATCTTGTAACTTTGAATAAGCCTAAATCAAAAAGTGAGTTCTCGATCTTTGTAAATAGTTCTACCACCGAAAAACGCTTTTCTCATCATTATAAATTGAAACCCAACAATACATTTTACGGATATTGGAATTCAATTAATTAACGTTATCAATACTGGAATTGTCGTTTTATATACTAGCTCAAATGTAGGAGACGAAATGTTAATATTAAGTTGTTGTTTTCCGCTAAATATTTNTTGAATAAGCCTAAATCAAAAAGTGAGTTCTTGATCTTTTTAAATAGTTCTACCACCGAAAAACGCTTTTCTCATCATTATAAATTGAAACCCAACAATACATTTTACGGATATTGAAATTCAATTAATTAACGTTATCAATACTGGAATTGTCGCTTTATATACTAGCTCAGATGTAGGAGACGAAATGTTAATATTAAGTTGTTGTTTTCCGCTAAATATTTTAATCGTAATATGTTTAATGCCCTTGATTATAACAGGGCGTCTACCAAATCGTCAAAGTGAAATTCCCTGACTTTTCCAGGTTTTTCAGTCTACTTTTCCAGATTTTCCACTGTACTTTCTAAAGATTTTGACTCCCCCATCTGACTTCAAAAAACACAATATTGGGGCCCAGGGCCCCAAGAACTATACAGCAAATTTCCTTCATACCGTAAACATGTATACCAAAATTTTAGAGGAAAACGATAATACGCGCCGCAGGCGAATTTTTTCAGGAAAAGCATGTTCACGAATAAAATTGGCCATTGAGATAAAAAAAAAAAATTGAAAAATTCCCTGACTTTTGGCGTTTTTTCCTAAATTCCCTGACTTTCCCCTGACATTTCCAGGTATTCCGGGATTTCCAGTCTGGTAGACACCCTGTATATCCATATACATTAGTTATATATTATATTATTAAAAGAAAAAAGATTTTATAAAAGAATCATTAAAATATTTTTAAATAAAAATTCTTTTGTAAAAATGAAAATCAATTCTTATCGCCGGAAGTGTGAATGATATAAGATACTCACGGTAACATTTTCTTTGCTTCTAAAAAGTAAAAATAGATGGACACTTACCTAAAACAAAAGAAAATAAAAGAATTAGTGAAGAAAACAAAATGGATGATAGTGCGCGCGCATATAAATTAAGGTAGAGTAAGTTTTCTTGATAAATGCATTGGTATTCATGGGATAACTATGCATTTATCAATCGGAGGGGATAAAATAGAATGAAAAAAATAACAAAAAAATTGACGGTAATTACTATTTACTATCCGGTATCGTTTCTCCTGTTCCTGGTTGTGCTGTGATTGTAAAAAGATCTTATACCTAAATCTAAACAGAAAGAATTGTACATTTTCATTAGAATAGAAGTAGACTCTCTGCTCAGCGGCGCACTAATGATTTTTTAAGGATTTACGCCTGTGTACTCGTATTTATAAAACCAAGAGAATGTCACCATTAAGTAAATTCTCACAATGTCTAGACACAATCTGATGTTAAAAACACATAGAATTTCTAGTATGATTTCTTCAATTACTCAACCTGATTACCTTCATCCGATACAACCACTGTGGCTCATATTACTCACGGTTAATTTTGAAAATAAAATAAACAAATTTATGAAAAAAAAAATAACATAAACTAAACACAATAAAATTGAATTTATTTCATATTATGAAAACAGAATTGAAATTCTAATAGTCGATGAACTAGTAGCCACAATATCCACGCAACTTAGCGCCCATATCCCAATAAATTCAATCAATCAAAAGTGGCATCATCGTTACCAGCTCTATAGAAGTTGTTGTTCTCAATTGTCATCATACATCTAATCTAAGAGGCCCTCAGAAACATAACAATCACTAAAATATAATTACCCCAGTTTAGTAACATAATAATATGACAGAGTTGCTTTCTGCGACATTTTACACAATCAGTGGACATCTTACAATCTAAATCTAATGTACAGTCATACTGGGAAGAAATTACTCTTTCGTCGGTAAGTCATACTTGGAAGAAATTACTCTTTCGTCGGTAAGTCATACTTGGAAGAAATTACTCTTTCGAAATTCATTGGGAATGATATTTGCCGCACTTGCATATAAAGCGCAGTGGGTAGGGGCCCTATGACTGTGAGGTCTTTCGCGCCGATTTCGTGAGTGTCTAATTCCAGAGATTTGGCAGTGGATAGACACAACAATGGACTGCGCCACATCAACGGACAGGAGGTGAAATATTCTTAAAAGGAAAGAGTTAGTCGGGCAGGCATTCTCAATTCTCATCGAGAGATCACTATTTCTTAGCTCGACTAGAAGAATCATGCGTCTCCCTTAGCCAGCGTCTATGGCACGTTCAATACACCAATTCCCGTTAGATTACTGAAGTTAAGCAACGTCCAGCGAGGTTGTATCATGTGGGTGTCCACGAGGGTTCGCGCCTCCGTGATGCTGGCTATTTTTCCGGCCTAACCCAGGCTGGGTGAGGTCAATGAGGGTAGCTGGTTCGCAAGTTTCAAGACGGTGTCTCACGTCTTAAGCCAAATAAAAAAAAAAAGCGTCTCCCCTGAATTCAAATTTTAAACCTATATAATGTAATATGATGTAGATATAGGTACACTTGAAAAATAAATCGCTTTTACTTTATTTTCAAATTTCATATAATTGGCTTTATCCCCCTTCCCTTTATTGATTATTAACGCTAAAATCAAATGCTACAAAAAAACTCTCGAAAATATTATTTGTGTGTATAACGGAGGGGTGATATCGATTGAAAATTATCGACAATCATGAGCTCTCTTCATCATAGCTGACTAGAAAACAGAAAACCTCTCTCCAGCTGTTTTTCAAGTGAAAAAGGTCATACTGTTGCATTCTGATAATGGTGTCCTCTTGTGTTGGTAACATGATGTAGTTCTATATTAAAGTAGAGTTTACAATAAATTGATACTTTATTTATGGTTTTATGTTTATACAGTGTGGTACTGATAGACGTCCCTCCATGAGATGATAATCAAATACTAAACGCTAGTACCTATCACTGTAACTCTTGGAATGGGATAACACCATGATTGATTTAACTGGGTAAAGGATGCAATGGTTCGCGATAGTTAAGCATAGATAATAATTATAAAAGATGATATTCTTTAGTAATACAAGATGATATTCTTTAATGATACAAAATGATATTCTTTAATAATAAAAGATGATATTCTTTAGTAATACAAGATGATATTCTTTAATGATAAAAGATGATATTCTTTAATGATAAAAGATGATATTCTTTAATAATACAAGATGATATTCTTTAATGATAAAAGATGAATTCTTTAATGATAAAAGATGATATTCTTTAATGATAAAAGATGAATTCTTTAATGATAAAAGATGATATTCTTTAATAATACAAGATGATATTCTTTAATGATACAAAAGATGATATTCTTTAATGATACAAGATGATATTCTTTAATAATACAAGACGATATTCTTTAATGATACAAAAGATGATATTCTTTAATGATACAAAGGATGATATTCTTTAATGATACAAGAAGATATTCTTTTAAATTATCCTGTCCTATCTGTATAATAAAAACAATGTTTTATTGAGAGACCTATAAAATTTGATGGAAAAATATAAAAAAATAGCCTTTGTCACAGGGCTCTTCGAGACAGTCAGAGTAATCCAATTGAAATCTTCAAAAATTGTAAGAAAACACGGAGAGACGGAAAATGTTTGGGGGGGGCCCCCCAAAGTGACCCATTAGAGAACAAGTAATATGAGTCGCAAGCATAAATTTATTAAATAGACATACAACATGATAACTAGTAAGTGACCCATTAGAGAACAAGTAATATGAGTTGCAAGCATAAATTTATTAAATAGACATACAACACGATAACTAGTAAGTGACCCATTAGAGAACAAGTAATATGAG
>CM022879.1:26821087-26835301 GCA_012654025.1 Pachypsylla venusta | reverse complement strand
GAAATAACTTTAAAAATAAACAAAAACATCAAAAAAGAAACTACGCAGTACACAGTATGATAAAGCATGAATCCTGAAAACTTATAAAGGATGAAGTCAACCAAAAAATACAAGGATAAAGAAAAATATAGTAGAGGATGAAATAAACCACCAAAAATAAAGAAAAAATGTCAAAGGAGTAAATAAAGAGGTTGGAATAAAGGTCTTAATGATGAGAAAGAAGAAATGAAAACTGTGTGGAGAAAGGAAACACACTCCAAACCTTTGTTAAATCTTAAATAAGAGAATATATAGTATTCAAAAAGACAGTAAAAATGTAAAATATATAGAAAGTGGGTGACACCTGACATGGCTTTTAAAATGTCGAAGTTTCAAGTATGTTCTAAAAAATAGAGATAAAAAGCATGTAAAATATTGCCAATGTTGGATGAGAGGGGAAGCAACTTTGACACAATAGGTGAAGGTGGAACAACGCATTTGAAAATAACGTTCGGATAAAAAGACAAAAAATATATTGTTCACTTTGCTTTGGTTTTATTGGGGTGGGGGTAACTCATTCGGAAACTTGAATATATTCTCAAGTTGATCGTACATAGACGAAGCATACCTAGAGAAGATAAAGGGCACAATGAACATATCGGACTAATTTTCGTTCTTATTGCTGTTAGAAAGTGTAAAATCGAAAGGGATAATAAATCATTTCAATCAAAGAAAGAAAAACTTTAGGACACTTGGTAGAGATATCAAATACAAGAAATGAAAATCATTAAAAAAACCTTGACTCTATGTTCTACAATTTTAATATATTATTGGATACGTGTATTTCGGATTTTAATCCATTATCAAGAATGAACATTATATTCTTAAGGACTAACTTATATATAAAAGATACAAAAAGGAAAATCTTTGATGCACATCCAATTAAAAAGAGGAAGAATACACATAGATAAAATTGGAATTGCGGAGGGTCTTTATTGATGATCTTTTTTTTTTTTCTTTTTTTTTTGCAAATTTAAACTCTCAAACCAAAGGGATTACCTAATTCAGATTCTTGTTTTTTCTTTTAATGTTGTATACCACACCCACCAAAAACCTTATTCAAAGTGAACAATTTTATTGTGTTTCCCCCCCTTTTTTCATAAATAAATGAAAGCTATAGTAATTTAGGGTATTACCAGCCCTTTTCAGCAGATATTTAAAGAATATTTATTAAATTTATTTCTGCCAGAAATTAGATTTCGGTATAAAAATATCTTCACAAATTTTTCATAGAGCTTCATGTTTGAAGACTCTATATCCTTAGCTGGTTGTGGACAACTAAGAGTCCTGGCTCGACACAAAACATTTTCCTTATATGTTTCTAAATAGTGGGAAATAAGAAATAAATATTCCCAATTACAAAACATTTTTAGGGGAAAGTGTAAAAATAAGTCTGGAAGCTAAATTCAAAATATAAATCAAATTTTCAAATTTCTGCTTGAATTGGTTAAATACCAAACCACCTAATATATAATTACAAACAAGGGAGAAGAGAGAGAGAGAGAGAGCAGCGCGGATGTGGTATCTTAATGAAACATTTTGTCAACCGGAAGGAAAAGGAGCAAAAAAAGGAGAGAAGACCTCAAAGATGACTATATTCAGGGTGTCCCTCCAAAGTATATCATCGATTTCAAATTCGTAGCCCGCTAATTTTTGACCTGCTTTAGAGGTTGTTGAACGGAATGGACACCCCACTTCGTAACGAGTCAAAGGCTAATACCATCTTAAACGAAAAGTTAGGGGTGACAGCGTATGCACAAAGGAAACCGTTTTGAAGTAGCTCAATATTTTTAATGCTTGAGTTGGAATAGGGCCTCCCTCTCCGACCGATGAAACGGAACACCGCTGCAAAAATGCCGTATTAGGACTTCTGGTCTCATAGTCTGCAGACTAATATGAGGCCGAACTGAAAAAACTTGTGCCATGGCTACAAAAATGCGCTGAACAAAACGTTGACTACGCAAAAAAATTGTTTTTGTGTCGAAGAGTCCGAAAATAAACATAACTTTTATATTTTTTGTAGTTTAAAATTTTAAGAATAAGGGCGTATATCTATTTTTACTTATTCCTTATTTGACCAAATATTTGCTACCTTTTGACTGATTCAATTTTACTTATTCCTTATTTGACCAAATATTTGCTACCTGATTCAATTTTACTTACTGATTCAATTTTACTTATTCCTTATTTGACCAAATATTTGCTACCTTTTGACTGATTCAATTTTACTTATGCCTTATTTGACCAAATATTTGCTACCTTTTGACTGATTCAATTTTACTTATTCCTTATTTGATCAAATATTTGCTACCTGATTCAATTTTACTTACTGATTCAATTTTACTTATTCCTTTTTTCACCAAATATTTCCTACCTTTTGACCGATTCAATTTTACTTATGCCTTATTTGACCAAATATTTGCTACCTTTTGACCGATTCAATTTTTCCATGTTAAAGCTTAAAGCTTTCTATCTCCTTTTTCATTAGCTGTTTGAGAGGAATTCGAATAGCTTGAATTTATCAGAGATGTGATGCTCTTCATACAAAAGACTTTAGGTTGAGACTACACTGTATATTAGATAAAATATATAAAATACATGGGGGATAAAGGAAGTACTTGGTCAGGTTTTAGATGGTTACGGAACTGCAAGAGGGGGGGGATGGATTTCATGGTGAGACACGTGGGTTCAAATTACAAACACGTTACATAATGTGGTGTGGAAGAAGTTAAAGATGGGATTAAGAGAGGGACAGGCGAAACATGCAATGGATAACTACAATTTAACTTCAATTAGGTGACAGTTTGAAGCTTTTCATGCAGCCATAATTCAGCTTTCTGAGAGAATTAGACAAAGTTTGATATGAAAGGAGGCTAGCAAAATACAATTAAGTCTAAGTTGTATTTGTTTAAANTATGTTGTCGCGACAAAATTTAACATATCAGACCATGACTCTCTGAATTTGGTAAAAAATCGGAAACGGTTAAAGATATTGTTCTGAAAATAGATATACGCACCCTTGGGTATATGCAGAATATGAAGAAAAAAAATTGGTAAAAATCGGTTGAGTAGTTTCGGAGGAGTAGGGTAACAAAATTTTGTAGGGAGTATAAGGCTACGCTTCGCTCAGCGCAATAAAGATTAAAGGATAATGCATATATGTCCGGGATAGTAGTTAAGAGCATCATCACAAAATAATAAATGATCACAGCGAATTCTTATGAACGAACGAAGTGAGGAAGTTTTACTCTACGCTTGAACGCTTGGACTGGTCCTGATCAAACTTAGTTTGGACATTTATTCAGTTTATATATCACTGTCTGAATTGATGGCCATATTCAATGAAAGAAGTCTATTGACCAAAAATTGTGAGGTCTAGTTTTAACTTCACGGATTTTTCTCTTGTTTGTCTTGCTGTAAAGTTTACAGAAATACTGGTAGTAGCTTGTAGTTAAAGAAATACCAATAAATAGCAGGCACTTAGTTAAAGTTTAGAAATGACAAAATATTTTATTATGAACAAGTTGAATACTTTCATTGTTCTTCTCAAAATTAAATATTTGAATTTTCAATAAATTTATGACAAGGATTATGCATTAAAACTTTATCTACAATAGTAAAAAGTTTTTTTTTCTGGATCTATAATTTTTTTCTCTTTTTCTGGAAAAACTAAAACACGAGTAAATATGCCAGGTGTTATAGAAACCCCATCATCGGAAATGATGGATGAGCGACAGGGAGCTTTCCAAATAAAATTGAAATGAATCCGAGTATATTTAAGTTAGAAATTGTAAGAATTGTGCGTCCACATGATAACAGAAAGCTACCCTAAACAGCGTTCATGACATTAGGTTGAATACACTAGACCACNCTTTTTCTGGAAAAACTAAAACAAGAGTAAATATGCCAGGTGTTACAGAAACCCCATCATCGGAAATGATGGATGAGCGATAGGGAGCTTTCCAATAAAAATTGAACTGAATCCGAGTATATTTAAGAAATTGTAAGAATTGTGCGTCCACATGATAACAGAAAGCTACCCTAAACAGCGTTCATGACATTAGGTTGCTGGCTATTCCCGACGCAACTTTAGGTTCATTGGGTTTTGCAAATTCAAGATCTCGTTGCAAAGAACATATTATAGCTGTTTCGCCCGTGCTTCGCTACGATTCTTATTTTGCAATTTTTGTTTTTCAAAGACAATGAGAATTGGGGGGGGGGGGGGGNGGGTGGTATGGGTTTTTGTCCATTCTGTATTTTGCCACCTTTAATACACCAAAATTTAAACGTTTCTCCAGGCGCCTTAGAGTTGGCCCGTTCCCGGTTTCGATTCTGTAACTCCAGAATGGCTGGCCATAACTTTGCAGAAAATTCCTAAAATAAGGACTATATGTCCACCTAAAACTTTCTCGTTTTGAGTTGATAAAACTTAAGATACCGGACCGTAAATGTCCGATTTTGGTAAAGAAATTTGAAAACGGCTGGATCTGATAATTACCCTGGGGACGTAGACCATGATTTTGGAGGGGTAACAGACAACCCCTACCACATAGGTACATACATACCAATGTCTGATTTATATATTAAGATTTCTCATGCAGTAATGTCTTTACTGTTATGAAAACAATTTAATACAAGGGATGCAAAAAGAGGCGTTTTGAAAAAATTTGAGATGTTTAAATATTGATGAGTGTTTCTGAAATCATTGCACGACACAAATGTTATCCGCTAAACCCGTAGAGGGGTCAATTCAATTAATTTTCAATATTAAGAGAGGGTTCCACAGAAACACTCCCCTCTTTATAATGAAGACATTCATGTAGCATCTTGATCCCATTCTTTGAGGGGTCAATAGAATTGAGATTCCATTACTCAATTGAAGCAACGGAGAAATGTTTCAATCACTTATATGACATAATAGCTTTCTCTCTATTTTGTGCCTTTTCTTTAAGTCTACAAACAATTTTGTTCATACCCTGATATTTACGAATCCGCGGGTTGTAGCAAAATCAATGGAACGTGACGTCACGAAAGGGAACCCTCTTGTACGTTAGAAATATTTTATTGGCCGATATTGGACCGATTTTTCTTTAAACGTCAGTTTGTGTGTTCATTTCACGATAACTTTCAAACGCCTTTGGCTTTGGTAAGGACATTTATATGATGTTCACTGATTAGTTTTGGGTCCTATTGGGCCTCGTGGTGGCTATTTTCACTGAGTGAAATCTACAGTTCACAGAACTACTAGCTTTTGGCAAATGATAACAAGATCCGTGTATTTTGATATCAGATATTTAATCGGATTCAGATCAGCTGGATTTTCGGCGACGTTTTTGGCATGTATTAACGAAGAAAACAACTTTAAAGACTATACTGACGTTAGGGGAAAAACAATATTCTTTTGTAAATGTTTAGTAATGCTGTGAAAGTAACAAGCTTTACATGATAAGTAACAATCTGTACATGATAAGTAACAAGCTCTACATGATAAGCCGGAAGAAAACAATACTCGCAATTTCCAGTTACGTGATGACGCGACGCAACGGAAGACTAAAACTAATCTTAAGGATCTCTTATAACTGAAACTTATGGAATTCTTGTGTTTTCAAAATTTATGGAATTTTCGTGTTCTCAAAATTTATGGTATTCTTGCCTTCTCAAAATTTATGGTATTCTTGTGTTCTCAATATTTATGGAATTCTCGTGTTCTCAAAATTTATGGTATTCTTGTGTTCTCAAAATTTATGGTATTTTCAAAATTTATGGAATTCTTGTGTTCTGAAAATGCGAAGTTTATGCTGCGAAAATAGCGATTGAGAATATTGTTTAAATTCATCTTTTTCACATTAGAATAATTCTAGATTTTTTTTTCTTTTAACTTTAGGTACATGCTGTTTTTGAAAAATTTTGGGGAGCCTGCCCTCAACCGGGGGAGGGGGCCCAGGCGCCCATTATTTTGTTTTTTTATAATAATTTTTTAAAGTTTGATTAAGATATTTTTTTTTTATATATATAAATGACTACAACTCTAACGTGAACAGATCATCTTGATCTACTAGTTTAAGTGGAAACTTCTTTGTCACGAAGTTTAGTTTACTGAACGTTTCACTTCTGCCTCGTGTGACCCTGACACATGTTTTCAAATGTTTTCCAAAATCTCAAAAAAATAAAGTTTATATTGTTACCCTTACCGTCTAATATGAAATGGAACCCTATGAAAGTCGGACATCTTATCAGATGTTCTTAGACATCGAAAATCTCAAAATGTTTTATTATTTTTTTTCTGAAATTTATCGCCAGTACTTGTTTGGACATGTTTGAAAATTCATTTTAAAGTTTTCATATAATATGCTTAAGTGATCCTTTGGGAAAAATGAAAACTCCCCCAATCAAGACCCTGGAGACCTTTTAAATAAACCTCCACTCCTTTAAACTTCCTCTCCTTCTTCATAACTTCACGAAGATGTCTCCGTTTTATTATTCACAATTTATGATAACAATATTTTCCAATGTAATCTGATATTAGTTCAATTTTCTTTACTTTTACTGTTATGATCGTTTTTATGTTCTTGCTATCTTTCGCTCTCTGTCTACGATGTTGGCTGTAAGTAAAAGAAACTTTGATGCAAACGACCCTTCCAAGATCACCTCATTACTCTGAATGGTTTTAGTGGATCAAAATGATCAGGTGTAGTGCTGTAGTTATATATAGAAAAAAATATATCTTAATAAAATTTTAAAAAATAAAATATTGCTCGGGAAAAGCCCTTAACACTATCTATAAAATATCAAAATTTTACGTTTCTAATCCATAAAAATATAAAAATTATACGAGATTTCTTTGTATGTTATATTGTTATACTTCAAACAAGTGTAACAATATAACATACAACGGTGGGAATGTCTAAGTCTTGACATTTTGGTCACGCTTTTTTCTCATTTTTTTTTTTTCTTTCGAAAAACATTTTTTTTTTTGTATTTGTAAAAATGGCAACTTTTAAGAAAGCACACAAGAATTTAAATTTGTAATTTTCAAGTCTCACGAATTTTGACTTCCATTAAGAAAAACAAGAAAAAAGGCTTTTGCTTTTCATTAAGGTCAATAAATTACAATTTATTCACAGCATGTTCATAATTATTTAACAGCAAAGAAAGCCAAAAATATTAATTAATAACCATTTTTTCTTTTGCAAATAAATAATGGAATGTAGACAAAATCTGTTTAGGGATAATAATAGAATACGTAAGGAGAGGATTTCCACTTCATTTGAAGCTGATATTTAACTTTGTTTCAAAATTGGTTGACTTTGAAGAGATAAATGACCTAATTTGACTACCACATGAAATGCGATTATTATATCCAACAAATGGAATTTAACAGGTACGTCCAATGATATACCGAGGCATGGCCCTATACGCATTTTGGCCTTTGAATGGAAATTCGAAATCCGATTATTATTTACAATAAATGAAATTTAACACGGTTCGTCCAATGATTAACCGAGGTATGGTCCAATAAGAATTTTGGCCTTTGAATGGAAATTCGAAATCTGATTATTATATCCTCCAATAAATGGTATTTAACACGGTTCGTTCAATGATTGACCGAGGCATGGTCCTATACGACATTTGGCCTTTGAAAGGATTCTCGAAATCCGGTTATTATATTCAATAAATGGAAATAAACACGGTTCGTCCAATAATTTAGCGAGACATGGCCCTATGAAATTCAATGATGTGAATACTAAATAAAACCGTGACTTGATTTCATAAGAAGTGAAGATAGAAGCATATGTTGCCGTAAAATAAAAAAAGGTCATAACATTAAAATTTTACAACTCCCTCTGCCTTCTGTGCCTTTTTAAATTTCCTTTCCCATTTTAAAATTCTATATGATTATTTTTCAATTTCCATTCAGAACTTTTTCTAATATTTTTCCCATTTCCACTGTAGGCAGGCTTAATGTATCTGCTGCAGAATATAATACCATAGAAACATGATCAGAATTACACATTTACCTTTCAACAAATATATACGGGGTGGAACACAGAAAGCGAAAATTATGGGTTGTTCTTTATAAGTGCTTGTATCACGATAACGCTCGGAACGACCAATCTTAATTAAACTCGATATGGTAATTTGAGCTCATTAGAATTGCCGATCTCCGTCACCGAGTTGTTAAGACTACAAACACTCTTGATTCAGAGATTGTGGCAGGTTCGAATCCCGAGAATTTTCTGATCGAATTTTCTCATTTCCGGAATGACGTAGCTGTAAAAAGGAGCGCCCTGATGTAATTCCAAGGGGTTCCGGGGCATAACCTTATTTACAATTTTTAAAAAAGTTCATAGAATTAGCTGATTTTGGATCCATTGAGCCAACCGTGACTTCATGGCGGGACTACAGTCCGCAGAACTACTACTTGTAATTATGAAACTATAGCTTAGAGCATGGCCGTTCTCGTTCTAATAATATTTATTCTATGATTTCACTTTCAAAAATCGGTGGTTGGACTGTTTTTTGCAAATTATGTTCATATGTTGTCGCGACCAAATTTAAGATATCTCTTACCGCCTAAATTCGGTCAAAAATCGAAAAATCGGCCGGTTAGACATTTTTGAATTCTGATATTTAAACTGGCGTTTAGGCCTAAGTTTTTTTTTGGGGGGGGGAGTCCATTCCCATCAATTTTTCGATATCTCTTACCGTTTTGGCTAAACAATTAGTGATACATACATACACACACGCTAAACTAAAAAAAATAAAAAAAATCAAATTTTGATAGAATATGACTCGGTATACAAAAAAGGATATCAATACGATTTGGTCAGTTCAAATGTCATGCGGACATTTCATGTCTTTGAATGGGATTCATCAGTAAATTTCCACAAGTGCCTTTCATCTACTCTTATTTTGGTTTTTATTTCCCTCTAACCTCTATACTGAATATCTTCTATCATATTTATCATGATGTCTTCCCCCTTTACTCCTCTTTCCGATATTATCATTGAAAGGCTAGTTTTACCATTCATCCCNTTATAGCAGATGCAATAGTAAAAGCATTTGCTTCGTTTTATATGCATACTAAATCATAGGTCTTACTACTTTGTGAAGTATTTATTATAGCAGATGCAATAGTAAAAGCATTTGCTTCGTTTTATGCATACTAAATCATAGGTCTTACTACTTTGGGAAATATTTATTATAGCAGATGCTATAGTAAAACTTTAATAATTTTCCCAACGATTCTCCATTCCTGAAGTTCGTGAACTGAGTTTAAGGATTCTTCAACTAGTTCACAATATGAAGATGCTCTAAAAATGTTATTTTATCATCCTTTTTGTGTCACCCTGTATGAAGTTGCTTGTAAATACCATCCTATTTGTAGAATAAAACATTATTCTACATTTCGCATTATTAACTGATATTATCTAATTATCTATTCAGAACAATTTTATCAATTTGAAATCATATATGTAAATAGACATCGCCATATTTGTTGGATAACTGGGGCAGGGGAACGTATACTGAAATATATTTTGAGCACGTTTGTGAAAGCTAAAGTCCGGATGTTCTCAATATGCCTCAAACACGTGCGCCGTCAATTATTTTGCGTTCGTTACGGAAGGTTTACTTTTTATTTTGCAGATGCAGAGGCAAACCTTTTGGTTTATTATTTTCAATATTTTTCCTTTCTTTTTGTTGTTATGCTCGATGGGTGCAAACGGAAACACCTTTCTGATCACTAAACCTAAAAATAGGTTGTCTTCATCTGAGTAAAGGTAAGAGGTGTTGAAATTACTGATTGTGTTCTGGCGCTTGTCGCCAAATCATGTGTGTTTTTTTTTTTTTAAAAAAAAAAACACATTTGGCTTAACGTCTCTTTAACATCTATTGGTCATTCAAGACGGGGGGTTTCACCCTCCATTCGCTGGAAACTTGCAAACCAGCTACCTACATTAACCTCACCTAGCTTGGGATGGGCCGGAAAAATAGCCAGCATCACGAGGGCGCGAACCCACGTGGACATTCACTTGGTACAACCTTGCTGGACGTTGCTTAACTTTAGTGATCTAACGGGAACTGATGTACTGTACGTGCCATACACGCTGGCTAAAAAATCATGTCTAAAGGAATGTATGTATTGTCAACTCTGCACTGTAGAAAATGTCAAATCTACAGATACGAGTCTGTCTTGTGATATAAAAATAATGTTTTTATTTTTGGTGCAAAATACCTTTTAAGGCATCCCTAGAGTTCTATAAAATATTGAAAAGTAACATTCGCAAAGAAACGAACTTTATAAAAGCTCAAGAAAAGCTGTTATCACTGATATTGAATGTAATCTTATTTTATATTCACCGAACAAGGTGGGGTCTATGTTCTAAGACCACTTTTTTTCCTCATTGTAGCAATAATAAATATGTTACCCAACCCTTCCACCACCATCACATCCCGTAATGGATACGGAAAGTAAATTAAACTTACATGTTTAGACTTGGTGAATTATCTATCAAACGACTTATTTTCAATCAAAACTTGCAAAGGTAACTTTATTCTTCGTACATACAAAAATCGAGATGGGTCCGAGCACCACACCCCACAAGCAGACACGGATTTACATTTTGTAACACTCTCTTCTACTACGGCTCCAACTCGACATTGACTAAATACTGAAACGACTTTCTCCACATGAAATGTATTCAGCACAGTTACATATTAATAAAATAATTCTCCATCTACTTCGGATGACTAATGTTCATATCAGAACTTCTAGATTGAAGAAAATCTACATCGGGTATATTTTAATAAACATGAAATTTGATATGAACTTTTGATATAATGTGACATTTTGTCACAGGAAGTCTATACCGTTGTAGCATTATTTCAGTTATGTCTCTTCCACATCAGCTGTTCCAATGATCTTTAATGAGAGCTGCCGTAAATTATGATCTTGCTATCAGACCAGATGAAGAGTTAACATTGGTTCATAGAAGCTGTCATCAACCTATGTTTCTGTATTTTACAAAACATTATTGTCCTCAGATAGGCCAAAAACTCTCAAAAGCGTTTGGCCAAAGATCTTCAACACAAACCAAAATAATATCTACTAATACCAATGATTTTTGTATTGTCCTCAGATGGCTGGTTTACGTATCACAGGACAACCAAAACACCAAATATCATCAATACATCAATCAAACCGAAAGCAGTTCTACCAGGAAAACCCAAACATCCAAAAGTGTTTGTCCAAATACCACCAGCACGTTAATCAAACCAAAATAATATCTAACAATATCAGTGATTTTTGTATTTTCCTCAGATGGCTCGTTATACGCATCAGGACAACCAAAACATCAAATACCATCAATACAGCAATCAAAATAAAAGCAGATCTACCAGGAAAACCCAAACATCCAAAAGTGTGTGTCCAAATACCACCAACACATTAATCAGACCAAGCTAATATCTACCAATACCCAGTGATTTTTGTCTTCTTTGGCTTGTGAATCTTGTGATTACCGCTACAAACACAATATTGTATGTTGTGAGGCAACATCGCATCGAATGAAAAATAATAAGTTGACTTGACAGTCAAGTCAAGCTCTTGAATACATCAATCTTCATTCTAGACTGACATTCAACAACAAGTTGTTGACACAAGACGAGTGGTGATGGAAAAGGCAAAAGTTCATCGACTTGGACGATCTCATCATCTTCTTCTTTGATTTCATCTGAGCTTGGATTTGTTTCATTCTACCCCTCCTTCCTGTTGATTTTCTTTATTTCTTCTCATCTACCTATTATAGTTAACACTTTTTTTGTGCTTTTAAAAATTTACTTATTATCTCGTTTCCAGGGCTCTCAAGCCAACTTGAAATATTTATATTCTCAAAGAGTAGAACTAATTAAATTAAACCTATGGATTTATAGGATAATGTTACATGGAAAATTTTACGTACATAATTAAGATGTTCGTAATTTTCTTTGTATTCTTATCAATGGTTGGTGTTCATATATAAGACTGTTAATTCCGATCCCAGTTGCGAAAACTTACTCAGAAACTATAGAAGAGGATTTAAAGGTTCCTATAGAGTAAAACGCCGATAATCCGAATCAATTTTTGTCCAGGGTCATTCGGATAATCGGACATATTCGGAAAATTTGGTTTTTAGGGTATACTAAGGAGGATAGGATACAAATAAAATACCTTTTTTTACTTACAAATGAGTAATATTGTAGTTTATTCTACATTTTTATCGATACAATGTAAAAAAAAATTGTTTCCAATGCAATTATTTAGGTAGACGAATGAACAAGCGTAATTTACAAGTATTTTATAAGTTAAGACTAATTAATTAAAAAAAAAAAGTTTTGTACATGTTATTAAACCAATAAAAAACGTATTTTATTATTCAACAATTTGAGTTTTATTTCTGTCTATTTTGAGTTATATTTCTTAAATACATCATGCATAACGATTTTGTGTAGCCTCTGCTTTTTGAGTTACTCATTCCTTATAGTTATTATAATGCCACGATTATTGTGTGTCTACATGTCTACATGTTCTACAATCGCACATCTTGTCCGATTTTGAATAAATTTACTATGGACGCATTCATTACGTTCATAGAATCATAGGCGGTCCCTATAGTCGCCAAATGGCACAGCCCCTAATTTGAGTAAGATCTATGATTTTTGATGCGCTTTGGGTACAATGTGTTTAATACTGATGGTGAAGTAGTGGGTTACTTACGATGATGAGCATTCTGATAGCGTTATTCAAACCAGATCTAGGATACTTACCTGAAAGCAAACAAAACAAAAAATATAATTAGAAAGTGAACAATACTCACAATGGTACTCTTCTCCAGAGAGGATTCCATAACGCAACACACAGATCATCATCCTTTTCGATGGTGCTCAAAGAAAATATCGTTTGCAGCTTTCTAATATTTTCTATTTGTCTGTTGATTCGAATCCAAGCATTGAAAAAAAAAAAGTAACAATTCTTTCTTTTAAGTATTACTTATATTAAATTGATGCGTATAAAGGAGAAGTAAATATTATTAGAATATTGAAGGTTAAGAGTACTATATCTTCACTTGACCAAAAGAAGATTATACCTATAGTTCTTTTGGTCAAGTGAAGATATAGTACTTTTAGTCAAGTAAAAATATAGTACTTTTAGTCAAGTGAAGATATAATACTTTTAGTAGCCAACGATCATAACACGTTAAATACACCAGTTCCCGTCAGATCGTTGAAGTTAAGCAACGTCAGTACTTGGACGGGTGACCGCTTGGGAACACCACGTATCGTTGGCTCTTTTTTCCGGCCCAACCTAGACTGGGTGAGGTCAATGGGTAGCTGGTTTGCAAGTTTCCAGCGAATGGAGGGTAAAACCCCCGTCTTGAATGACCAATAGATGTTAATGTTAAAGAGACGTTAAGCCAAATAAAAAAAAATACTTTTAGTCAAGTGAAGATATAGTACTTTTAGTCAAGTGAATATATATAAGAATTTTATTTCTAATTAATTTTGTATCGACTACAAGTAAAATTGATGAGTCACGAGCGCTTTCGTCTGTTACGACATCTTCTAGTGAACTAGTTCACTAGTTCACGAAAGCGCTCGTGACTCATCAATTTTACTTGTGGTCGATCCAAATTAATTAGAAATTCTTATATTTCAAAATGACTACAAACATCCTCAATAATATTTCCTATTTGAAGTGAATATATATAGTAGTTTTAACTTTCAATATGGTTTTACTTGACATATTATCCCAATTTAATTGAATTTACTGTTGTTTGTTGTTTCTATATTTTTCCAGTTTCGTGTTTGGAAAATTGTATTGGTTTTTATCTATTCATAAAGTTGTCATGATTTTCTAAATATGGAAATTTATGTTGTCTTTCTATCACTGCTCATGATTTTCATTTCTGATGCAAAAACAAGTGTTTATAACAAGAACTTTCAGCAAAAAATATCAAAAGTTTGAAATTATTAACATATAAATTGCTGAACTTTGATAACTTTCTAACTAGCTTGAAGGAAGATTTAGTAAAGGCCTATCGACATAAAATATTCTGAATTTTTTCAGCTCTTCAGTATGTAACTAGTGATAAAATTCAATTTCCCGAATATTTCTGCCAACACGGTTAGGGTTTC
>CM022879.1:26780891-26803334 GCA_012654025.1 Pachypsylla venusta | reverse complement strand
TTGTGACGTGAAGTAATATATCACTTGTGCAACGCTCTTTGTATTTAACTTGGCGGGCGGAGCGCTGCCGCGCTCCTCAATATGAAGTAACAGACTTGATGAAAACAATAATTCTTTTTGTATGGATTTTTGATTTGAACTTTTATTAGAAAGTTACGGGATGTTTTGTGTTATTTCTTAATCGGTCATGTTATTGTTTTCTGGATTGGTCACAATAAGGTCTTTTGGGATAGCAAAATAACGAGCATTTGAAACTTTACAAGTAGATTTTCTCAATATCTACCGCATGAAATTTTTTCCTCTCATTTATTAAAACATAAGCGATTAAATAGGTAACTTTTGTTTCTGAAAATTATTTGAAGTGGTTAGAATAAACACTACAAAATCAGGATCGGGACCAGTTCGAATTTTCGAGAGAAAATTCGATACTTGACCGTAAAATCAGTGTCGTATGTTTACTTTTGAAATTATTGTCATTTAATGTCACTTTTTTTCTTTCTCCCTTATTTCAAGATAGATTTGGAAATGTACTTCCAAACATATTCTATGAGCACATTTCTATATTTTAGCCATGGGTAATGTTTTACGTTTCAAGGTACAGAGAATTCAAAAATTGAATAAAAAAAAACTTTGGGTTACAATGATGTTGTGATTATTTCCGGTTTATAGGAATTCTGCCTAAAATGAAAAGTTCACGTACTAGGTACTTTATGTTTAGTATGCCGTTTGTATGTGATTTTTATGCAAAAAATGAATTGCAAAATATTTGTTTACAATCAAATCTATTGTTGGTGTTTTTTGACGCTTTTTGGCGATTTTATCAATTGCTGCTTAAAAGAAGAACGGTAAGAGCTACATACTAGATTTGTATGTTACTTTTATACCAAGCCCGTGCTGCTAAACTTTAGGAAGTTTAGCGAATTTACACTTTGTGGTTTTTGCCGCTTTTTATCGATTTTCAAGACTAATCCCTAGAAGCATATCGTTAAAGGAACGACTTGAAATTTGATATACATGTATGTTTCAATTTGATGCGAAGTACAAACGATCCACAAAACGGTACAAAATATCAATATTTTTTTCGTGGGGGGCTGTGGGAGGAGGTTTTTGATTATTAAGTGTTTTAAATAAGAACTGACTTTAACTAACCAAATTAGGTTACCCAGCGGTTTTGATATGAGAACTTATTTTGACCAACTGTAATGGCAATGATGAGGTATTTTTGCCGTCCTAGACTAATCCAGTAGTGGGACAAATTAGAGTCGATTAGGTGGCCTTGTGTATATTTTTCTCATATCTCAGTAATTAAATGGTCGTGTGTATATTTTTCTCATAGGCCAATAATTAGGTGGCCGTGTGTATATTTTTCTCATAGACCAATAATTGGGTGGCCGTGTGTATATTTTTCTCATAGACCAATAATTAGGTGGCCTTGTCTATATTTTTCTCATAGACCAATAATTGGGTGGCCGTGTGTATATTTTTCTCATAGACCAATAATTAGGTGGCCGTGTGTATATTTTTCTCATAGACCAGTAATAAGGTGGCCGTGTGTATATTTTTCTCATGGACCAATAATTAGGTGGCCGTATGTATATTTTTCTCATAGACCAATAATTAGGTGGCCGTATGTATATTTTTCTCATAGACCTATAATTAGGTGGCCGTGTGTATATTTTTCTCATAGACCAATAATTAGGTGGCCGTGTGTATATTTTTCTCATAGACCAATAATAAGCTGGCCTTGTGTATATTTTTCTCATAGACCAATAATTAGGTGGCCGTGTTTATATTTTTCTCATAGACCAATAATTAGGTGCCCTTGTGTTTTTTATATTTTTCTTATACCCCAGTAATTAATTGGCCTGTGTATTTTTTTCTCATAGCCCAATAAATAGCTGAAGCCCAGTCAAATTAGATCAAAAAGAAAGATAAGCCTGGAATAAATTCGTAAAAAGCCAGAGATCATTTTACGTGTGTTTCACGTTGGGCATTCCGAATAATAGTAGTCTGACGGTTTCTGAGGTGAGCTAAATTTTTTAACGGCCAGTGACCACTTAATTTTGCGGCGAAAAATACTCTATTCCATCTTAATGAGAATTAAATTTCACGTCGAATAACATATTTAAACGTTTAATTCGGTTCTAGTGTTTGGTCAGAATGGGAAATCAAAAATTTCACTTTCGGAACATCTCCCATTTGAATTTACGCAGAGCCTTTGATTGGACGATAAAATTACAAAAAAATGTAAAATATCTCCTAATATAAAATTAGTAATTTTGAGATCAGACGTCATAAAATTACAAAATAGTCATAAAGCGGCATATCGGCACTACGACCATTTTTCGATTTTTCCGTCTACCTATACGTAGGAAGGAGCAAATTTTGAAAGTGGCTGCTACTGAAGCAATTTTCATGATTGATAAGTGACATGAAAGTAAAAAATAAAGAACTAAAAAAGCCGCCAAACATTCCGGGTTTAGAAATTTTGTAATTACTTTTGAAATTAAGCTCATAGACACAACACTAACAACATATCGAAAAATCAGAACTACCGATACGCGTATTTTCCACACCAGAATTTTACTTGTTTATATCTTATGATGTATAATTGTTGTTGAATTTTGTAACCGTAGCGAAGCACGGGAAAACAGCTAGTACATAATAATATGATGTATACAGGGTTTGCACTTTCTAGTTGTCCCATAGGATTTTACATGGAAATTTCGACTTATATCCCCCCAGTATGACAGAAAATAGAAGTTATATTGACATTTGTAATTTTTAACGAGAGTTCCAATGAAACCATTATCAACAAAAATCGGACTTACGGTTCTGGACTTAGAACTGAAATAAGGACTAAGGTTCCTTCATAGGGTGGAATAATTTTAAAAAATAGGTTTATAGAATCATTTTTCCTCAAATTATCAAAAGTATTCCAAAAAATCACGATCATTTCTATTTTGTGACATCCTGGGAGGAATGCCAGCCATAAGTCGAAATTTACATGTAAAATCCTATGGGACTACTAGAAAGTGCAAACCCTGTATAGGTATACATAACAGATTACATATAGGGGAAAAAAAGCCCCCACCAAAATAAATATTTTTCTAGATCCGCCAGTGTTCTCCTTTACGCCCTTTATTCACAACAACAAAAAATAGATCTTTGCTTAATATCAGTGAGTGGAAAATATAAATTTTACCTGAGAACACATGCCATGAGAAGTAAATGCTGAGGCACATAGTCTGTGTGAAGCATGAGATTGGAGTCCGAACGCATACATGATAAGAAGGCACGTAGACGACGTCGCCTATCATCAACCGTTGTTCCAAACCATAACCTTTGGACAGTAGGAACGCCCCATTTCAAAGGTTCAGCACGCACCCATTCTCCTTTGACATATTGGTTTGCTCTCGACCAGATCCATTCTTTGATTCGAATGTCAGGCTTCTTCTCTGCAATATTTACAATTTATAATTTAGGTCAGTCTTCTAGTAAAATTGAGACGCCCATCACCAGTTGAAAATATAACCAGTTCGCACTTTTCAAAAAAAAAATCGAGTGAGGAATATTTGCGTTCCACGAAGCTTTTCAAAATCTTCCGAGGAGATCATTGTACGAGTATTTCACATTGGGCATTCCAATAATAGTAGTCTGACGGTTTTTGAGGTGAGCTAATTTTTTTAGCGGCCCCTGGCCGCTTTGGATAACATTTGAACGATTTGTTTTTTTAAAAAAATACTCTATTCCAACTTAATGAGAATTCAATTTGACATCGAATAACATATTTAATTCGATCCTAGTGTTTGGTCAGGATGAGAAATTAAAAATAGGATATTTTAAGACTTTTTGAGAAAAGTGCATTATATCCATAAACGCCTGTAATTCAAAAACGTTTATTCTAAATAAAAAAAGAAACTTGTGGGAAATTAAATTTCACTTTCGGAACATATCCAATTTGAATTTACGCAGAGCCTCTGATCGGACGATAAAATTATATAAAATAAATCTCCTAATATAAAATTAGTAATTTTGAGGTCAGGCATCATATTTATGACAAAATAGTCATAAAGCGGCATATCGGCGCTACGACCACTTCGATTTTTCCGTCTACCTATATGTAGGAAGAAGCAAATTTTGAAAGTGGCTGCTACTGAAGCAATTTTCATGATCGATAAGTGACATGAAAGTAAAATGTAAAAAACTAAAAACGCGGCCAAACATTCCGGGGTTAGAATTTTTTTTACTACTTTTGAAATTAAGCCCCGAGAATATTTCTCTTAATAGGATATGGTTTCTTGTTCGGTACACCCTGCGTATCATTTTGGCATTTAGTTTCATCGTGTACCTTATGAGGTAAATTTTGGCCCAATTTTGATTTTTGACGAGTCTGTAGATTCTAAACGCCCCCGGTCTGGCAACCAAGAAAGCGGGCTTTGATATTACCCCACCGATGCACTTCAGACTTTTGTAGACTAAACTTTTTGTTGTTCCAAAGTGATGCTATTTGATAGGTCACATTTGTAATTTTCATTGACATGAAATGTATCGAAAATCCATAATTCAAATTGTGGATTATTCAAATATGGAAGAAAAAAATGGGGTTTCGTATTTAACAATTGGACGTTGGCACTCTGTATAAATTATATTTTCCCCTAAAATCAATTTATATTTTGTTCCGAAAGTTTTTTTGTGAACTTATGGGTTCTCGAGAAAATCGACCTTGATAATTAATGTGACACATCCTGAATCGTCATGAAAAAAAAATCAAATTTAATATTTTCTATTTCAAGATACGTGGTAACCAAAAGTAGAAAGGAAAAAAAAAAAGAAAAAAAGAAAGAGGCTATTTAGCCACTTATGGGCTTGACCGATTTTATAGAAAGGTGGTATGCATGTTATTTTTCTGTGAAGGATGAACCACGAAACATTTTTTGAAATCAAATCTATTGCTTGTTGGGTTTTTCACTTTTTAGCAAAACGAAAAAAAAAAAAAAAAAAAAAAAAAAAAAAAAAAAAAAAAAAANAATTACGATAAAGAATTAATTATGGATGAATATTTTATACCATTTTCATGAAAAATTCGATGGCTATTACAAAGGATCAAGGAGATAAATTTGGATAAAAAAAATCGGAACCAAAAATTTGGCTGGCCAGGGGCCACTAAAACATGAATTTTGAAACATAATATCGATGCCTTTTTGGCAAAAGGTCGTACCCCACAAATGCATTTGTGGAAAATTTAAGTTCACTAAAAAAGACAAAAATCGTTGGACTTTAGTATCCACTATCCACTACATAACTAACCCTAACCTAATTCTAATAACCTAAAAACCCTAATTCTAACCAATCCAAATAATTTCAGTTTTTTTAGATCAAAACAATAACACAAATCATCCTGTAACTTTGTAATAAAGGCTCAAATAAAAAATTTATATAAAAAAAGAATCGTTGGGCACAACAGCCTGTTACTTCCCTTATTTTTTTAATACTTCTTTAAAAATTGGGATTTTTTTACTTGCTGCGGGAAAAAGTAAAGAAAATCCCCATTCATATCCGAACATAGATATTTTTCCCGGAAAAAAGTCATTTTTGTGGGAAATAATAAATGGACTGGTATATTATGAAGCAAAATTATATTATGAAGCGAAGTTTGAAAAAAATAGAATCTATGTTTGATTGTTTCTTGCCGCCTTTTAGTAGTTTTAACAAATCCTAAGAGGGAAACGATAAGAGCTTCAAATTTGGTGACAATTTTAAACAATGAGCCACGACATTTTTTTCATGATTTCCAATTTTCTGATATGGTCGGATTATACCCTTTACGAGGTGTCCAAGGTTACCCCCAAAAATGTTATTTCAGTTGTATTTATAGACAAGGTATTAGTTACATTGATGGTACTAGTTGTAACTTGGGCCCTGGGGAGGTTGAAGTATATGAAAATGTTTTTCTCAAAATTAAGCACGAGTTTATTTTTAGATGTAGATCTCGCATCAGCAATATTTGAGCTGCGTCACTCCAGATGATATCCGAGTACATCCCTGATAGAGTAGGATGTGGATTTGTAGTCTGCAAAAAGCGTAAATTTAGATTGTACCGACAAGCACGATAAGAAACAGAAATTATTAGATTCATAATATTAGAATGTTGAGTTTTTCTTCACGAAATCATCAGGTAATAAAATTGTTTTTTCGAGCGACACTTATGACTCAGGTTGACATGATAAGGCATTTTTTTTTAACAATATTACAATGTTTGCTGTAAGGTACATAATTTAAGTGTCATAATAATCTGCTCATGCTACCAGATTTACAATACCCGAATAGGACTGAAGTGTCCAATAACGCCGCCGGTTGAACCCACACCCAACAATATACCACCAACCCATATAAACTTTCTAATACTATCTTCATATCGAAAAAATGGAATTAATTTCTGTTTCTTAATGTGCTTGTCTAGTGCAAGCTAAATTTACGCGTTTTGGAGACGACACATCCATCCTACCCTAGAGGACGGACTCAGGTACGCTCTGGAGTGTTCCAGCTAAAATAATGAGTGATCTAAAACAGTGGTTTATTTAAATAAACTCGCGCTCAATTTTCAAAAAAAAAAAAAATAAAATAATAATAAAAAAAATAAACAAAAAAGCGAAAAAAAGTGGACGAAATATGCCCTTCCTTATTAAATTACATACAATAGAACGGAGTGGAAATAACTTTTTAAACCTAGTAAATAGCGGTTCATTTAAATAAACTCGCTCGCGCTCAATTTAAAAAAACATGTACGAGTACAATGTAACTAATATCCTTGTCAATAAAACCAAAACACAAACAAAATTGTGGGGAAACTTTGGACACTTTACAAGAGGTTAATACCTGGAGGGGGAAACTGTTAAGAAAATAAATATAAAAATCTGGTATATCAGAAAAAATTAAAATTGGCTTCTAGCTCTCGTTCCCTTCCAGGGCAGGATTCGTTAAAACCGATAAAAAAAGAATCGATTTTTTTATGTCAAAAAAAAAATCCCTCATCGAGCAAAAATAACCACATCGCAAGTACTTGCGAAATGCTCAAACGCTGAATTGTGTAAATTGTAAAACGCTCAGATTTGGAAATGCCCAATACCCCAAATTATGAGAAAAAACAAAAACCGCTCACATCGCGAAGTGGAACACAAGGAATACCAGACCGTGGACTGAGCATTTTGTAAAGTGCTCGAACCCCGATCTGTCACAAAGACATAAAATTAATAAAAAATTAAAACATGAAGAAAACTAGTACAAGCGTCTAAGTAGGTACATCATCATGTGCTATTATGTCATTTTGTATTATTTCTTACAATTGACTACCCCAACACCCTCCCATCCACCCCCTACCGGAGAGGTTAGGAAACGTTTTTACGGCCATGCCTCGCCGAATGAAGTTGGAAACGTTTTTACAGACATGCCTCGCCTTGTAATGAGGAAACTTCCTTGTCTGCGTAAAGAAATTCACTATGGAAATAAATTTTTCCTAGCGTAAACTAGTAGCGATTTCTGGTTTCAGCCTAATTTAAGCACAAAATTATCAAGTCTCTGTACGGGTTTTTTGTTAATTGGCTTCATAATATACCAGTTCATTTCTTATTTCCCTAAAAAATGACTTTTTCCCCTGGATGAATTATTTTTTAGGATATGAATGGAGATTTTTATTACTTTTTCTCACACCAGGTAAAGAAAAAATCCCTAATTTTTAAAGAAGTTTTGAAAAAAAAAATATATGAAGTAACAGACTTGATGAAAACAATAATTCAATTGCGATAAAGAATTCATTATGGATGAATATTTTATACCATTTTTATGAAAAATTCGATCGCTATTACAATGGATCAAGGAGATAAATTTGGATAAAAAAATCGGAGACAAAAGTTTGGCTGAACAGTGGCCACTAAAACATGAATTTTGAAACATAATATCGATGTCTTTTTGGCAAAAGGTCGTACCCCACAAATGCATGTGTGGAAAATGTAAGTTCCAATATACATTTGGGCAAAAGGAAATATCTCAAAACCAGAAGCACAACACTAAAAAAGACAAAAATCGTTGGACTATCCACTATCCACTACATAACTAACCCTAACCTAATTCTAATAACCTAAAAACCCTAATTCTAACCAATCCAAATAATTTCAGTTTTTTTAGATCAAAACAATAACACAAATCATCCTGCAACTTTGTAATAAAGGCTCAAATAAAAATTCCCATTCATATATGAACATAGATATTTTTTCCGGGAAAAAAGTCATTTTTGTGGGANAAAAAAAAAAAAAAAAAAAAAAAAAAAAAAAAAAAAAAAAAAAAAAAAAAAAAACGCGTACAAATCTTGATTTTTGGTGCTTATTCGTATCAATTTTCTACATCGAATGCGCAACGACAGTTTGAAAAAAAAAATAGTATCTACGTTGGTTGTTTTTTTGCCGCTTTATAGTAGTTTTAACAAATCCTAATACGGAAACGATAAGAGAGAGCTTCAAATTTGGTGACAATTTTAAACAATGAGCCACGACATTTTTTTTATGATTTCAATTTTCTGATATGGTCGGATTATACCCTTTATGGAAATGCTCAATCCCCCAAATTATGAGAAAAAACAAAAACCGCTAACATTGCCAGGTGGAACACAAGGAATACCAGATCGCGGACTGAGCATTTTGTAAAGTGCTCAAAGCCCGATCTGTCACAAAAACATAAAATTAATAATAAATAAAAACATGAAGAAAACTAGTACAAGCGTCTAAGTAGGTACATTTGTCATTTTGTATGTGCTATTATGTTTTTTATATTATTTCTTACAATTGTATTGTACTACCCCAACACCCTCCCACCCACCCCCAACCGGAGAGGTTGGGAAACGTTTTTACAGACATGCCTCGCCTTGTAATGAGGAAAATTCCTTGTCTGCGTAAAGAAATTCACTATGGAAATAATTTTTTTTCTAGCGTAAACTAGTTTCGCTCAATGCGATTTCTGGTTTCAGCCTAATTTAAGCACCAAAATTATCAAGTCTCTGTACGGTATATTTTGTTAATTTGCTTCATAATATACCAGTCCATTTATTATTTCCCTAAAAAATGACTTTTCTTTTTTAGGATATGAATGGAGATTTTTATTACTTTTTCTCACAGCAGGTAAAGAAAAAATCCCTAATTTTTAAAGAAGTTTTGAACAAAAAAAAAATTATATGAAGTAACAGACTTGATGAAAACAATAATTCTTTTTGTATGGATTTTTGATTTCAACTTTTATTACAAAGTTACAGGATGTTTTGTGTTATTTCTTAATCGGTCATGTTACTGTTTTCTGGATTGGTCACAATAAGGTCTTTTGGGATAGCAAAATAACGAGCATTTGAAAGTTTACAAGTAGATTTTCTCAATATCTACCGCATGAAATTGTTTTCTCTCATTTATTAAAACATAAGCGATTAAATAGGTAACTTTTATTTCTGAAAATTATTTGAAGTGGTTAGAATAAACACTACAAAAACAGGATCGGGACCAGTTCGAATTTTCGAGAGAAAATTCGATACTTGGATGGTCCAAAAGTACCAAAAAACGGAACTTCCCTTTTTAAATACGAACCCCTCATTTTCCTTATTTGCATTTTCCATGAAAGTATACTTACTTTATACAGAGTGGTCACATATTCTGATAGATTTTTTATCAATTAAAAGTACTTATCAAATAGCATATTTTTTTCTTAATGAACACTTTGCTTAACGAAGAACGGGGTGGCCCGAAAAATTTAAACGGGTTTTCAATTAAAACTACAAGGGTGACCTATTAAATAGCATTATTAAATCTTACTGAACAACCTGGTGCCATTAGATAAGGCCCTGGACCACTCTGCACTATATAAATATAAACAGTCACACGCAAAACTGCAGTAGATGCTTTCATAAAGTGAACAATCCATTTGTCTAGATTAGGTGCTCAAACTGTCTGCCGCCGTCACTCACAGTGAAGCTCCATTTTGACAATGGTCATGTTGGGCATTGTAAATTCCCGGAATGTTTGGCGGCGTTTTTAGTTCTTTATATTTTACTTTCGTACCATCCTCATTTTACTCTGTCATTCATTTCGATATTTTAGGCCATCCTATAATTTTTCCCTGAACGATCCAGGGGTACTTATCTATGGCACTATAAGTTTTCTTTGAAAACCTGTTTCATGTTTTTTCGGCTAATCTGTAATTTATCCAGAGTGATCCGGAGGCCTATCGAACAGCATCATTATGTTTAGCGAGAAAAACAATCTTTTCATTGATTTGAAATCTATCAAAAAAATGTGACCACCCAGTGTAATACCAATAAAAAAAAATAAAAAAAAATTACTGGTCAAAAGTATGTAGAATTTCATTGAAAATACAAATGTGAAAAAATGAGGTATTGAAATATCGAAAGTTTGCATTGCTTTTATTACTTCTGGACCACCCTTTATAAAATAAAATATAGCAAGGGTAAATTTTGTAGAGACATTCCACATTACCTAGCGGAGAACAAAAAATACCAATGTCAGGTTGAAACACATCTCCCCTGTGTCGAACATTATAAAACCCCTTCAAAATTGCATAACTAATAAGTCCACTTAATTATACGTGAATGAGGAAAAAAAAATCAAAAAATACAGAACGCCACTGGAGTCGTGTGATTAGGTGGCCTTTTGAATATATCGAATAACTTTAAAATGGTGCATTATATCAAAAAAATTCATCGTTGCCCATTGTTTGGATTCAGATTATCTACGAGTTTATTTAAATGAACCACTGTTTTAGATCACGCATTATTTGAGCTGGAACACTCCAGAGCATACCTGAGTCCGTCCCCTACAATGGGATGGATGTGTCGTCTCCAAAAAGCGTAAATTTAGCTTGCACTAGACAAGCACATTAAGAAACAGAAATTAATTCCATTCTTNAAATTAGAAATGTGTGTGTGTGTGTGTGTGTGTAATGTGTATTGTATGTATATCTCAGTGTGTAACATGATTGTTTGTGTCGTCTTGTTTGCTATGTGTTGTGTTAAAGTGGTGTTTGACGGCTCCAAGTCTCCACAATTTACCGGGTGTACATATAGCATCGATGGTAATCTTCGTTCCTTCTCTCCCTCACGCTAACTCATTTTTTTCTACCGAACTGATAGCCATATTGCTTTGTTTAGTGAATCTGAAAGATTTTTCTCCAAATTATTGCTCGTGACCTCTAAGTGCCCTAAACGCCATTTCGAACTTTAACTGCGATAATCCTATCATTTCAAAAATATACTCTGCTTGGTTTGAGCTCAGTAATGATTCCAAAGACATTGTTTTTCTTTGGTGTCCTTTTCATTGCGGCATCGCTGGTAATGAGAAAGTTGACGAAGCTGCCAAGTCCCCACTGTTAGCATCGCCTTTTAATTTATGTGCCCCACTGGACTTTCGGCCAATCGTCGCTAAAATACTTTTAAACTTGTGGCAATCCTCGTGGGATCTTGGTGGCCAAAATAAACTTAAGAACAATAAACCATCCATATGTTTTTGGTCTACTGACGACAGAGATATCCGGTCTGAGGAGGTTGTGTTGACCAGGATGAGGATTGACCACACCAGATTGACACATAGCTATCTTTTCAAGAAGTTCCCTCCTATTTGTCGTTGTGGTGAGCTTCTGTTTGTGCGCCATATTCTCTCCTGTCCCCTTAACAATCGCCTGAGACGATCGTTCCTTCCATTTGAAATGTCTCTGAGTGATGATGAGCGGGGGGTGTCCAACTTACATAGGTACCCTAGGATACTCAGACTATATGATGAAATTTAAGTAATGTTCGAGAAATCGGCGCGAAGGACATAGCTATGGTTATCGGTTAAAGCGCCCAACGCAAAAAAAAAGTGGTGTTTTAATCTGACTGCTAATTAAACCACGAGCAGGTTAACTGTTATGTGTATGCCCCAATAGTCCCACAAATAGTAGTCTGTCGGTATTGGTAATTTTAGGTTTGGGCTTTATTTTATTTTATGATAAGACGCTCTGACAGGTAAAGAACAGGGTGATGTGATTTCAAACCCAGCCAACCCGTGGAATTTTTATTCTCTTGAATTTTAGATATTTACCATTATTGGAGGACATGGAAGGGAGAATAGACAGTTTTTTAATTAATAAAAGCTTAGGACAAAAAAACTTTTGAAAAAAAAAAAAAATGGGAGGAGGTATTCGTGAAATATCTATGTGAAAGTAAAAAAATAATAAAAAGCGAGAATTTCCAATATACATACAAAAATTACAATTGAATTTAGAGATGGTATTTAGGATGTTTGCGGTCATTATGAAATATAAATTTCAATAAAAAAAAATTGTATCGACTGCAAAAAAATATTGTTGAGTCACGAGCGCTTTCGTCTGTTACGACATTATCAGTCTATTTGATAATGTCGTGACAGACGAAAGCGCTCGTGACTCAACAATATTTTTTTGGAGTCGATACAATTTTCTTTTATTGAAATTTATATTTCATAATGACTGCAAACATNAGTGATCTTTCTCTAGACATTATGCGTGATGCGCAACGCGTGTGGACTTTTTATGCATTTAGTTCTCTGGCTATAAAGTTCAATTGCACAGAGAGTTTGAGCAGTCTTCTTATTCGACTGTTTTGAACGATTTGTCGATGGGTTTAGTCACACAATGATACTCACTCTCCAAAAAAATCCCTCTAAAAATTTCTGAAAAACAATTTTATAGCGATGATCAACAAATATCTTATTAGTTCATGATTAATTCATTATTTTAATTTCAAATGAGTTACTTACATAAAAGAATGTATTGTAATGTCTAAAATTTTCGATTTCGAGCTTTCAATGCGAAAACAAGTTTGAGGTCCCCAGAGCCCATATCTAAAGTTTCAATATTCGAGACTGCCAGAAAGAAACAAAACCGTCAACGGTATATTTGACTTTAAAAGTTTCATAACGCGAACAATACATACAATGTATTGGACATCTATGTATTGGACATACTAACAAAATTTCAAGTTTTCTTACGGTTTTCCTTTTAGGAAGGATTCGTAAAAACCACCAAAAGTGTACAAAAATAGCCAACGACAGATTTGACAGCAAACAAAAATATCTTGTCACGTTTCATGCAGAAAATTGATATGACAGACACCAAATTTCAAATTATAGCTCTCATCGTTCTCTTGTTAAGCAGGATTCGTGAAAACCGTCAATTTATTCGATTTCAACCGAAGTTTCGTGTGTTGTCTATGAGGGAAAAGTACGGTTTTTCGATTTTTCCCTTTATTTGTAGGTCAAAATACACCCCTCCACCAAATTTCGTGTTTGTAGCCCCACTGGAAGTGCCCCATAATATTGATGAGTGAGTGTGTAGTAAAATTAGGACATTTTGTACCCCTGTATCTTTTGAACTTTTTATCTTAAGGCTTTCAAATTTTCTATGTGACATTTCATAGTGGTCCTTATGTTATATTCCAAATTTCAAGTTATTATCATAATCAGGGGCAAAGTTAGGAGGGTAGGGAAAACAGTACGAAGCCCTTCGTGTAAATATACACACTGCGTGCGTCAGGCCGGAACTTGGCCTGGCGCACTGCCGTGCGCCTAGATGAGTAGAGTATGTAATAATCATTATTACATTTTGAACTAAAGTAAGCTGGGTGGGTTTCACCTAATAGAGACTTAAATGTTAACAGTTGAGTTAACAGGTAGGTTTTCATTGAACCGATCTGAGGTTTCATCTGAGGTGTCAGATAAATATTTTTCCCTTCGATCGGTCAGTGGGATTTTTGCTTGTTACCTAATTCCAATGGTAACTTTAAAACAAGGACGTCTGATGGAGGGCCGTGGTTTTAGGCAAAAAATGTGAACCTAGGTAGCTTTAGAAGAAGAAAAATAACGCCCCAATGTTTCTACATATGAAGGGTGAAACATTTCTCGAAAAAAAAAAACTTTATCTTGGGCGCGATCATCACCTAATAGGCAGAGGCGTAGGAACGGTGGGGCGGACCGCCCCGGGTGCCGGTCCTATAGGACTTTGCTACGCCTTTTATCTCTAGAAACGTTTAGTTATCGAGGGGGAGGGGGCATTTTGAACCAAGTAGGAATCATCCTCGTACCAGGCGCCAGACAGAAACCTGGCGGCCCTGCTTTGAAAAGTGCCTTTGTAAAACCCTTTATTTAAATTATCTAACTATGAAACTAGATGGCTTCAACGTCACGACGTTGTTATGATTCCTACTTGGTTTGTCCCCCCCCCCCGAAAAAAATCCTGTGCACGCCCCTGGCTGACGTCACTCCGGCTGCATTTTTTTTTTATTATTTACATTTTTTAATAAGTAAATTTATCATATACATTAAAATTAATACAAAAGTATGACTTGGGACGACATGCCCAGAACTTGAGAATTTTGGCCGGGGGGAGTATCATGTCTTGTTTTCTTAGCATCATGGGGCTTCCAGCCACATCCGTAACTGGTTGTTCTCCTGGTCTACTGGGTATCACACTGGTTTTGCACTTGGGGGACCCGGGTTCAATTCCTGACGGGGTCGGAAATTTTTCGACTGTGTGCTTGTGATTTTGGGGTGCAGTCAGCCTCGTGAAAATGTTTGAGTAGTTACTTTAATGTGAGCAGCGATCAGTGGCGGCAGTGTAAAAATATTAGAAGCTTGAAGATATTATTAGTGCAGGGGGCTCTTAGTAATGCTGTGGTATCCACAAAAATTGTAAAAAGGCCGTTGGGCCCTAACACAAAGAAATTATACATTTACATTTTTTTTTTTACATTTTCCATATCTGGTGTTTGGAAAAATGGTGCCACGACTTTGGGACAAGTCCACAGATCGGCGGGAGACAAATCGGTTGGATTTACCGCACAGTTGAAAATATGAATCACATCGTGCGGACTTTGGTTACAGTCAAAACATTGCCCTAGTTCTAACTCATACCATTGTATGAGTTAGAACTAGGGCGGCGAATTCGGATATTTCCTCATTTTTGTCAGTCAAAATTTAATAATATGAGTATTCTGGAAATTTTGATAATTAAAGAGTCGGGGTCGAAAATTATTTTCACGACTCCGCAGCCCTGATCTAAACCCCAATAAATCGCCATTTTGAATGTTGGATTCTTGTTCAAATGACCATATTGCATTTGCAAGTTCTAATGAGAACTGATCATACTTGGTGAACCATCCTGTATAATTGGTAACAGGGATTCATAGAGCACATCTAATCTTCTTCTTTAACTTCACCCTTTACCAATTCTATTTGGGGTCGTCGTTGCTTTCCTTAATTCTACCATGCCACAACCTTCTGTTCCGTACCTACTCTCTTTAGCTGTACCCTCCCTTTCCTGGTATCCGCCGCTTGCTTCTCACAGTATCCATAGAAATCGCTTAGGAACTTTGAAGTTTTTTTAAGACTAGATGCCCTACCTAACATCAAACCTTCCGTATTTACACGCGCTTAGGACCTCCCTAATAAAACTGTCTTGCTCCCGTCGGTGGCTACCTAGAGTTCTACCTAATAGAATACAATAAATGGGTGATGCATTTCGTGAAATATTCCCTTCATCCTATATTTTTAACATCACTTATCTGTTGAAAATTTTCAGGTACGGGGAGGTCACGTCATGGATCAAAGAGAGGACCATTATGGATTGGAGGATCAAGAGCTCGTGGACCTAGAGATCCGACGACTCATTTTTTTATGTTACCCTTCTCCCAACGAATTCTAGGTATGCAATTTTGGTTTATTAATTTTTCAATAATGAAACTTTGGAATCGACCTCGAAAAAAAATATCCTCCATCCTTTCGAGGTACGCAGAAATCAAAAATCGAATAAAAAAATCAGTTTGTCCACGTAAGTGTTTCTTTTGCCACACTGCGTTGTTCGACTTTGATGAAATTTTTTAGGGAAGGTATTTTTCTTTTCAATTTAGAAAACATCAAACCTATATATTATAATGTTGGAGGGAGGGCATACCTAGTAATATCTTACATTGTAATGTAATGTAATGTATCTTTGGTGACTTTAGGTTTTTTCTTTCAAATACTTTTTCGAAGTAAAAGTCGATCCGACGAAAATTTTAAATCTTTCCTCAAACAAAAAACCTTATATTGTAATGTGTCAGAGGTTATAAAAACCTCTGTCATATAAATATTGGTTACCTAGTAATATCTTATATTGTACTTAATGTATCTGAGGTTATAGAAACCTCTGTCATATCTGGGTTACACCTAGTAATATCTTATATTGTAATGTGTCAGAGGTTTTAGAAACCTTTGTCATATCTGGGTTACGATTTTTTTTTATTTTTCCTGAATATTTTAGTGGGTATGTTTATAAGATTTTGGATATGCTGGAAGTCTACCCCAGGTCTTTTTTGTGGCCTTAGACACTGAAAGAGGATTTACATTTAATGTTTTATAGGTCTGACGTCAACTCTCAGTATAAAACACATGCAAGATGATCTGCACATTGTCAAAGATTTGATTCTGCCTGATGAAGACCCGCAGTATCTAGAAAGTCTGGCCGAGGAAAGATGTTGGGGTCCTTCTATTTTGTTTGTTGATGATACAGATTATATGGAGAGAAACATTTCTATTGTTACGGACAAGATTAAACATTACAATCTCATGCCAGTGTATGGTAAGTAACTCCACGGTACGAATTTTAATTCTGTCTTTTTCTTTGTAACTATCGGATCGTTTGCCATAGCTTGGCTGCCTACGGCCTTAGTTCACTGTCTATCTATTTAATTTTTGAGTGTAAGAAATTAGTCATTAAGATTCGGTCTTTAAACGTTGTTACAATCTATTCATTTTGAGATGTCACTTTTGTTTGTCTCCGGACAGTAACTAGTAGTTTTGTGACCTCATTCACTTAAAATGNAAGAGTGATCATAATTTATCCGTTCTTGATAAATTGAATCTGGAGATGGGTACTTAGAATGATTGTACCATTTCGAAACAATAATCTCTTTGTATCAACTCTACTACGTATTAAGAGGCGTCATCTTGAAGATGTCATACCTGATAAGAGTGATCATAATTTATCCGTTCTTGATAAATTGAATCTGGAGATGGGTACTTAGAATGATTGTACCATTTCGAAACAATAATCTCTTTGTATCAACTATACTACGTATTAAGGAGGCGTTATGTTGAGGATGTCATACCTGATAAAAGTGATCATATTTTATTCGTTCTTGATGTATATTTTGATTTCAAACAAATTTATATTTAATCTTGTGAAATTAAAAATAGTATTTTTGTCCGTTAAATCCACTAAATATTGATCCACTAAAATATTGAGTTTTCCAAGAGCCGGAGAAATGTCCATTACAGAATAGCAACGATCACTATCTGAGGATTGTCCAAAATGAAGCAATTTTTGATCGCCTCATTGTAAAAACAAATATTTTCCCAACTAATATCAGCGTATCAGTGACCAAGAGACTCTTGGTCACAAGAGATTAGAAGATGGGAATCGCATTTGATAAAAGTGATCATATTTTATCACGAGGACGTTATGTTCGTCTATTGGTCATTCAGCCAGCATTTACTTGGACATTTATTCCGCACCGAAAAACCATAGAAATACAAAATAGAAGAATAATTTATTATACCCACTTCATGACCTTTAACAGTGAAATCAAAAGAAAAGAAACCCCTTCTAGAAGAAACACAATGTGGTTAGAGCCTTTGCAACAACTCTCTCACCACGCTGTTTTAATTGTTTCCGTTTTTGTATATAAAACTTATTAGTTTATTGTCTTTTTGTTAACCACATCTAAAAGGGGGATTGATCGTAACTCTTAATACGTGCTCCGAAAACTTTTTTCAAGATTTTCTTATTTTTATGGAAAAATAAGAATGGTGCGGTTATTATAATCTCTGGTGTTATCGTTGTTTGAAAAATGAGAAACTTTTTTTATTGGTCATTCGAGACGGAGGTTTTACCCTCCATTCGCTGGAAACTTACAAAACAGCAACCCACATTGACCTCACCCAGCCTGTACCGGAAAAATGTCAGCCAGCATCACGAAGACTGGAATTTACGTGGACACCCATTTGGAAGAACCTCTCTGGAAATTGCTTAACTTCAGTGATCTAACGAGTGGTATATTCAACGAAACATAGGCGCTCACAAAATGAGAAACTCAAGCCTTTCTTGCATCTCAAACACCATTTTCATTAAAAGTCAGCATCATCTATGTTCACATTAGGGTCGAGCCTTCATGATAACGTCTCTTCCGCTCCAAACCCAGACTGTGTAAGGTCAATATGGAAAGCTGATTTGTAAATTTATATCGAAAGGAAAGTTAAATTTCCCGCCCCGAAAAACCATAGATTAGCAAAAAAAAATACTTGGCATCATTTACAAGGTACAATCTACAGAATGCAATATTACCCCGCTCAGAGAGCATTTAACACATAATTCTATCATTTTTGCTATTACAATGTCCTCAAGTTACCTCTAAACACAGGTGATTCCATAACAATTTCTAGACTTTTTCTAGAAAGCTAAGTAAATTAGCCGAGGAAAAGCTTTTGTATTTATTTATATGCATGATTTATTCAACAAAATAAAAAATTATTATTATTAATTGCCTCATAATACTAGCATTATTACCAGACTACACAGAGCAAGCCCAAACACAACCAGATAACACAAAACCCCCAAAACACAACCAGACTACACAGAACACCCCAAAACACAACCAGACTACACAGAACACCCCAAAACACAAACAGAATACACAGAATGCCTCAACATACGACCAGACTACACAGAAAATTTGAACATAATTTTCACAATTTTTGTTCAAACCAAGGTGACTTTTAGAACAAAGCTGGAGTTCAATGCAACTCTGCCACAAAGTAGGCCAAAACCGGGAACTCATTGACAAAGGAAGGTGAAAATGAGTGGAAATATCAAAATCATTTTCAGCTTTCATAAACTATAATCCCCTCCCGACACATCGACAAAGAATAATTATATACTGGTTGATGTCTGTCGCGGGAATGCTTAATGACTGAGAAGTGTCTAGTATAATATATGCGTCAGTTACTAAAACCATATAAAGAGCTTATATAATGACTCAATTTATGAGAGCCCATTATGTACATTCTGTATGCCTTTAATAGGATAATATTGGAAGCATTATAGCCAAGTACTCAACGTTATTAAGTACTTGAAATGTAATTAAAGGATTTGAAATATTTCTACAGTTCTCTCATCTACCATCATATATTAAAAAGATATTTTGACATGTATGAGCCTCAGTTTCCAAGGCAAGTTGTGACGAGATGTTATAGTACTCGTGATCAGAGCTGTAGACTGGCCAATGGGAGGAGGAGGAAGTTACGGGTCTCTGTGTATTATATTATTTTTTGTACAAATTTAAGTTACCGAGCCCTTTGAGTTGTCCGGTCCTTACGGAATCATCCTATTCCCTCCCCCATGTAGTCTCGATAACAATCGAACACCTTGTCCGGTATGGACATTCATTATGTTTATTAGCTGATAAGTTCGAAACTCTGATTGCCAACCGGGGCCAAATGGCGGCCCAATATTTGGTTTGAAAGATTTTCAGGATTATTTGAATTTCCTTTCTAACACTGCATACTAGTTCCTTCCGCAGAACCTATTGAATGTCCTGAATACCCCATTGTGTTCGATTAGCTCATGCTATCCTTTATCCTTAAGAAATGTATCTTCCATTTGTTACAACATCCTGTGTTGTGTGTAAAGATACCTTTTGTTACATATGACCAAAATTATTTAAGGTGCCTAACCAAGGTAAGAGTTTTTTTCCAGAATTTTTTTTTAAATCTTCAATCCTTTCATTCCATCTGGTACTTTTAAATTTTAATATCTTTTAAGAGATCCATAAAATCATGCATAAAAGACAAAGAGACTAGGTCCTAAGACACGTCAAACATAATAAATACTATTCTTATTCATACAGGAACGAAGAACAGTTGACGCCCAAGAAATTGATTGCAAGATGGAGTCACCGATATTGTACGTAATCTAAGGGGAAATGACGAAAATTGGCAGAATATCGCCGAAGACATAGTCAAGTGAAGAAGAAGGGTGATAAGCTGATAAGTGAAGCAATGTACGCTCGGAGTCTGAGAATGCTGTGCAGTAAATAAGTTAGAGGGGTAAAGATTTCAGCAAAACATGAAAGAAGGATTCATTCAGTTTAGTAGTAGTAGTGGTGGTGGTGGTAGTAGCGGTTTTCCTGACGAAATCAACCGTTCTTTCCATTTATAGATGCATGATTCATTAAAACGGTTGAAACAGATTGATAGGAGTTTAACGAAAAGGTTTTGATGGCCCTTGGCTGGAACTGTGATGGTTATGCGTTCCAGGTCGTCCTGGTGCGTAGAACCGGCCATCGTGAGGACAATTCAATTTAGTGAGCTTTAGCGGGTGTGTGTTCAAAAAGTCCGAATCACTCTATCTCTCTCACCCCTTTACATACAATAGTTCCACAATTTTTACAGGGCTCAATGTGTATAAGTCATTCAGCAAAATGCGGGGGAACCCTGCTGGATTGCTTTTTATAGAGCAACTGTGCAAAGACACCCGTTTTTACAACTAGGTTAACTCAGGTATAGCCTCCCGTGCCCTTTTACTGAATCTAGTGCATCCAGCGGGCTCCCATCCTAGAAAGCATCACACCCAACTCCAGAGATCTGAAGGGAACTGGAGTATTCGATGTGGTAAATCGTTGGCTCCCTCTACCTGGTAGTTCAATAAGATACAATAAAATTAAGAAGGCACTCGAAAGACAAAAAGAATGCTAAATTTGACAAGTGTTACTTCTTAGGCTTCAAAGGTCATTTCATTATAACAATTGGGGGAAAAGCCATTAAAGTGAGAATATGGAAACAAAAGATAGCCTCAGGTAAAAATGTTTGATGCCTACAAGAGATAAGTGTTTTGTATTTTGAAAAAAAAAAAGAATAAGAAATAGAGCAAAAGGTCGCCATTTATTTTTACACATTCTCAAAAAACCTTTTCATCAAGAGTTGATATACATTTTTATTGACACTTGAAATTAGACACCTTTGGGAACAAAATTTAGAAAAAGAGGTACCTTTAGGATCTGGTAGTGAATACTCGATTCCATTAAGAAATTTAAGAAGGTATCCTTACCCAATAGCTTTATATAGTTCTTTCTATATCTAATGAAGATTCGGACAAGTGTGCGATAACCTTTAAAAATGGAAAAAGTTCGTGTTCGAAATTTTGACGCTTGTTTCAAGATAGGAAAAAGTATTCAGTATGTCCCAGAAGTCCTGCCCGGTGCCCATAACTTTTGAACCGCTTGGAATTTTGGAATTCTGTTTGTTTCTAGGGATAGAAAAGGGCCCATGGCCATTCGAATATATCAGTATCCAGGTTCGAATCCCGGAAGTGTTTTTTTTTTTACACTAAGATTCGATTTCTCGGGAAATTTAAATGGAATGGTACAAATATTTTTTTGAAAAATAAAAGTGCCAATAAAATAAGGAATATTCATTCCCATTTTTGTTTTTTCAAAAAAAATAATCAGGGGCGGAGCCAGAGGGGTTCAAAGCCAAAAGTAAAATACGAGATTTGCTTTTGCCGACCTACGGCACTGATAAAACTTAAAAGTTGTTATTTTGATTACTTATGTAGATGGAAAACCTTTTTTGAGCCACTATTCACGATTTTTTACATCAAAATAATATTTGGTTTTCGTTATACAGGGTGTAACAACTTTTGGCTTTGAACCCCTCTGGCTCCGCCCCTGATTATTTTTTTGAAAAAAAACAAAAATGGGAATATTCCTTATTTTATTAGCACTTTCATTTTTCAAAAAAATATTTGTACCATTCCATTTAAATTTCCCGAGAAATCGACTCTGTGTCAAAAAAGGCACTTCCGGGATTTGAACCTGGATACTGATATTACCATTCGAATGAATGGCCATGGGCCCTTTTCTATCCCTAGAAACAAACAGAATTCCAAAATTCCAAGCGGTTCAAAAGTTATGGGCACCGGGTAGGACTTCTGGGACATACTGTATATGAAAATGCCTGAAAATTTGAAAACCTCTGGTTCGTATTTATATACTTAGTTTTCCATTTTATATTTTTGCTCAATAAACATTTTTTATACCTTTCCTTACTCTTTTGGTTTATTATTTTCAATAGTGAACCATTGGAATCGTCACGAGAACGCCCCCGCCCCTTAAAATTTGATATTTTACGTTTCAAGGTACGTAGAATCCAAAAATCGAATAATAAGAAAAATCCGTTTGTCCGACGTGATGGGCACTTTTGCCTCTTAGCGTTGACCGATTTGGTTGAATTATTAGGATTGGTATATAGGTCCCATCTGGGGTCTAATTGTGCCCCGAAACTTTTT